>CM035442.1:6923360-7148360 GCA_020310875.1 Ceratopteris richardii | reverse complement strand
CATTCATGTGCATTTGTGATCCCTATATGAGACTATGGACTTATGTAAACCATGTAATCTAAAGATGTTCTGTATGAACATTTTTAAAACTTGTAGAGTGTCCTCACATTCTGTAGTAGGAGTAAAGTGTGTCATTTTACTTAACCAATTTACCACTTTAAGAATAACATTATTTTGATGTGGTCTCCTAAGTATACCTATAACGAAGAGCATGGAAATAGTATCCTATATTTCTATGGTATTTCCAATCGTTTAGCAAACCTAGATGACGATTACCTAATATTTAAAGCAATGGATTACATAATTCTTTACATCTCTGACCTTCTTTCCCACAAAAATTATGCATCTAATGAATTGCAAAGTTTTCTCAATACCAAGATATCATACACAAGGTACCTCATAGTTTTAAAACTAAAACTTCATTTCTAAACTTCTTTTTTGGGAACCAGACACACATATTTTTCCTTTTCTCTTGAGGCAACTTGAAACTAGGATGAACTTGGAAATTAGAAAATGACTTATTAAATTGAAGAAGAACACAGATGGTTCCATTAATAGGTATAAGGCAAGACTTGTGGCAAAAGGCTCTGCACAAAATCAAGGAATTGATTATGAGGAGAGATTCTGTCCTGTGGCAAATATGCCTACTATTAGGGTTTTTCTTACTATTGCCTCTTCCAAGCATTGGAAGATACTTCAATTGGATGTAAAAAATGCATTTCTTAATGGATGGATAACAAAAGAGGTATATATGGCACAACCACCTGGTTTTGAGAATCACATATATCTTGATTATGTGTGTAAACTTAATAAAGCTTTATATGGACTCAAACAAGCCCCAAGGGCTTGGAATCATAGGCTTGTCACATTCTTGCAGGACAAACGATTTCAACCTAGCAAGGCAGATCCATCACTATCATAAAAAGGACTAATTCTAAAGTCATCTATTTGTGTGTGTATGTAGATTATATTATACTTACAGGAAATGATGTAGATGGCATGAAGAGAATCAAAGAACCCATGAGAGAAGAATTCAAGATAAGTGATTTGGGTTCACTTACCTACTTCCTAGGATTGGAAGTTGTCTACAAAGATCATGGTTTGTTTCTCACTCAAAGAAAGTACATTAGGACATGTTGACAAAATTCAAGATGCAAGATTGCAAGATTGCAAGATTGCAGGTACTCCAATTGAGGTTAATCACAAATTGAGCTCACATGAAGGTGAACTCATAGAAGATGTGACAGGTTATCAAATCCTTGTGGGTAGTTTGAACTATGCCACATTGACAAGGGTAGATATATGTTATAGTGTGAGTGTGCTAAGTCAATTTATGCACACACACAGGAAATCTCACATGGAGGATGCCAAGAGGATACTCAGATATCTCAAAGGGACCATGAATGAAGGATTATATTACCCTTATGTATCTGATTTAAGTTTGAAATTGTTTTTTGATGCATATTGGGTAGGTTTGAAGAAAGATAGAAGGAGCGCCTCAGGATATCTTACCTTTGCAAGTTCGAAACTTGTCTCATGGTCATCCGAGAAGCAACCCATAGTTGCACTCTCTTCTACTAAAGCTGAATACAGAGGTCTTGCTATAGCTACTCAAGAAGCAATGTGGATGAAGACACTATTCACAGATCTTGGTTTGGAGATTGTAACTCCAAGTATCTTTGGTGACAATATGAGCTCTATTCACTTGGCTGCCAATCCAATTTTCCATGCAAGGACTAAACATATTGAAGGACATTATCACTATGTAAGAGAGAAGATTGTGAGCAAGGAAATTGAGTTAACTTATGTGTCCACACACAATGTGGAGATATTCTAACCAAAGCAATGGATGGTACCAAGCTTTGCAAATTCAAGGCTATGATTGGTTTACAGGTAATCTTGGAAGATTGAAGACCTCAAGATCACTTGACTTGACAGAGAGCTACTGGAACAAGACCATGACAAGTACAAGTGATGGCTTGAGTCATCAAAAGGCTTAGAAATGTAAAAGAAATGCCAACTCCTTGTAGAGTTCACTTGTGAACTCCCTCTTGTAATTTTTGAGTACTTACTTGATGTAAAAGTAAAGGAATCTAAGTGGTTGACTCCACTTGATGAGTAGGAAGGAGAAACCCCATGAATTTGTGATTTAGTGAGTATGAGAATCAATCACTAAAATATTGGAGAGTGATTTTTGGAAGATTCAAATTCAAAATTTAGCTCCAACCATCACTATAAATGCATGGCTCTTTAGTCGCATTTTTTAGACCTCCATGAGCTTAGCTTTATGCCATATCAAAGTGTGGCTTCAAGGCACACATATGTATCAGTAAGTCCATTGTATTTTACAATCAATATACTTTCATTTTCATGATCATTTGAGTTAATATTTTCATGCTTTTGTGAAGTGTATTGTTCACTGCCATATCTCTCAATTTTCTCAGTCAGATTGCATAGATGATTTCTATGAGCTTGGTCCATCATTTTCAATGATTTAAGTTGTTAATGTTTGCTCCTTAAGTCTGTTGTATAGTCACAAATGTTCATTGCAATTGCATTTTTCAATCGTGAGCTATGTTCATTTAAAGTGGACTAAATCACTTCATTCTCTACTTCTCTGTCAGCACTTCATCAGATTAGTGTTTTTCTCGGAGATGGTTCTTAGTGCATACTTCATCCTTTTCCATGACTCAAAGCTTGATAGAATCTACATAGTGTCTAGTGTACGCCTAAAAAATTTCATAAGCATTGGATCTTGGAATCTTGAGATATTACCATTTCTCTACTCATGGATCTGAGTACTGCTACAGCCCGTGAAAATCGGGATATTACTATAACTTGCTAGACTTATTTCTCTTTACGTGGTCCATCCTTTTTTATGAAATAACTCTTGATTGCTAGCTTATCAAGTTAATAAGAGTTCCCCAAAAGGAATTAATCTAATTGCTACTGTGGCCAGAGAATTGTTCAAAACACTAAGCAGGTGTATAAACCAAAATGACAAGTTTTTTACTCATGGTTCAACTCCTACCTATCTGCTTTGATTTATAGTTTTGAGAGTGATCTTCCAAGGTACATAGGGTGTCTAATACATCCTTTGGCAAGCTAAAGGGGCCCACTACATATCCCTAGATTTTATTTGGCTAGTGTAGTGCAAAGTTTCTGCAGCACCACTTCATCTTCTCCAAGTTCAAATCCATGTCTTCACAAAAAATACTCAAGATGTAATCACGAAACTTCAAAGGCAAAATTAGGAGCTAGACGTCATTGTAAATCAATCTTGTTTAAGTACCCCCATGGCAACAAATATAAATAAAAGTCAAAAAGTGAGCATGTTTGAGAGATTTTATGGGACAAGATCAAAGTTTAGAGTATTTATAACAATGCAAGAATCGTGCAACAAGTGAAACTATTCATACGAATGCACCTAGCTAACCAGCCATTTGATAAATCAAATGGTTATAATCAAAAGAAGCTGATCTTAGGGTTGAGAGTTGATTTCTCTAGATCCAAGGGCCCAAATTCATTCAAAAAACTATATAAACCCCCCCTCCAAACTGCTACAGCATCATTGTTAGGCATCCATAGGGCCCTTGCTAGCACATGGTTTCCTTGAGACGATCATCCTTAGTTGAGCATGTGAGGATCCAAGGTGGGCTAGTAATAGCATAGTTCCTAGATTCAATTTGTAGACTTCCTCTCTAGGATAGACTCATAAACCCAGTTTCTCTTTCTTTGCTCACCCTTAGTGGAGTGTGTGAGTGAGTTAGAGCTAGTTTTTTGTGTCTTAGACTTCTTTAGAATCACATTACAATCCTAGAAAGACATAGGGTCAATGAAGTGGAACCTATCCTCTTATGAGTGACATTCGGTTGAACTGTCATGGTGAGAGGGTCGTGCAGACCACCTTTGACCAGTAGAATGCTTAGCTTGATGTTTCACAACATTCATGTATATGTTTGTCATAACAATATCTTCTAATTCATGTCTCATGTCTCCTATATCTTTGTCTCTTATATGTTTTTACATGTCACCTTTTATATCTTTCTATGTGTGAGAAGGCTCCGCAGTATTGCGTTGAACTAGTGAGGATGATCCATTAAGGTTGAGAGAATGATTTTCTGTTCATTTTTTACATCATGATCTACATGCATTCATACCACCCACAAAAACCCATGCTTATGAATTGATTTTCGAAAGTGTATAAGAAGCTCCATTCGTGGACCATTCTTCCTTTCAAAAGTTGATTCATGTGTGTGGTTTTATTTTTGTTCTCATCATGCATACATCCACAAGAACCCATGCGTATGAATTGATTTTTGAAAGTGTATAAGAAGCTCCATTCATGGACCATTCTTCCTTTCAAAAGCTGATTCATGTGTGTGGTTTTCTTTTTGTTGTCTTCATGCATACATCCATATGTTCCCCTTTCATAATTAGATCATGACAACTCTCCTCCCCATACCGAACTTCATCTTCACCTTCACATTTTTATCACAAAGACCTTCCAACACTCACTAGCTTCATGCATTTTGCGTGTGCCCAGCTTTTATCCAGGAATATGCTCTCAATGTTGACAAGTGTTCAAAATTTAACCAAACATATGATGCTTTAGTAGAAAAAAAGTACAAAATAGTAGGCAAAGACATCAAACCCATAGCTCAACCATTACCCCAAGGAAGTAATGAAAAAATTACTGATGTGAAAAACAATCCAATTCTTCAGGATAAGAAAAACATAGGACATACATTTACGGATGAGACAATCAAACATGTGAAAATTAGTACACATGATGACTTTCTTTTGCCAGTAGAGAGAGATAAATTTCAGAGAGTCATACGTAACCATGGAAAAGCCTTTACTATGTATCCTTATGAGATTGATTGTGTAGATCCTAAGCTAGTTGCACCCATGATAATCTTTACTATTCCACATATTCCATGGAATCTTCGCCCTATACCAGTTCCAAAGGCTCACTTATCTAAGCTAATGAAACTAATTAAGGAGAAGATAAACATGAGAATTTTAGAGCCATCTTTTGCACTTACTCAGATTGATGGTTCACTGTGCCTAAAAAGAATGGGAAACTATATTTTATTCAAGACCTCCAACCCATCAATAAAGTCACCATAAGGAATGTAGGAACAGGACCCATTGTAGATAGGTTTGCTGAATCATTTTCAGGACATTCTATCTATTCAATGGGTGATTTATATTCTCTATATGACCCATTCCAATTAGCAATTGATAGCCGTGACATAACCACAATGAAAACTCCTTTAGGCTCAGTGCAAATGTATACTTTACCTCAAGGAGTGACTAATTTTGTGGCTCATATGATGAGTGCTATGAATATGGTTTTACATGATTTTATCCCTCATATTGTCAAGGGAGCACTAGATTGTGCTCTCTGACTACACTAGACAAGTTTTTGGGAATACACTTATGATTACGAGAACACCCACGTAGGAAAAATGATACAAGAATACGTAATTGATACAATACGTCCCACAACCGGGGACCGATAGGTATGGAAAACTAGACTAGAGATGATACAGGAGATCCCACAACCCGGGACCGTAAGTATGGAACAAGATATCTGGATTACAAGAACTCCCTTTTGGGATATGAACAAGATAAAAGAAAGAAATCGACAAGATCTCGTACTACGAGATTACAAGAGGACAAGAAAACATGTCCACAATACAAGATTAGACAGGACTGGGACAAGGAACAAGACAAGAATAGGAACTGGAACTTGGAGAGTACTTACTTGGTGGTCATGACTCCTTGAGCTCCCAAGACTAGTATTGGCAATACTGAGAATGAATGTGGCCAAGCCCTCCCTATATAGGTGTTCAAAGGCGGTTCTGTATGGCGGTTATGACTTGATGATGTCATCATGATATCATCGACTTGTAACAAGACCTCTCGGTATCAGAATTCATCAAACAGACAGCCGATCTTGGGGTTTTGGCACGTTCCGAATACAATGGAAGCATTGTTTTCTCCTAATTCTGAACCAATAATGAGATATAGGATTCACATGGAATATGAGGTTCAAGATGGTTTCCTTCTTTGTCCATGACATCACCTCCCCATAAAGCGACGAGTTCCACGACGAGCGGTTATCTGACTCTGAGATCTTCTAGAACTTGAATCTTCATAGCTCTTGGTCACCTTCTATCTCTTTCTATGTGTGAGAAGGCTCTGCAGTATTGCGTTGAGCTAGTGAGGATGATCCATTAAGGTTGAAAGAATAATTTTCTTTTCATTCATAAATCATGACCCACATGCATTCATACCACCCACAAACACCCATGCATATGTTTTAGTTTCAAAAGTGTATAAGAAGCTCCATTCTTGGAACATTCTTCCTTTCAAGACTGATTCATGTGTGTGGTTTTAGTTTTTTTTTTTCATCATGCATTCATTCCATTCAAAACAACCTATGAATGTGAATTAAATTTGGAAAGTGTTTAAGAAGCTCCATATTTTTGGACCATTCTTCCTTTTCGAATTGATTCATGTGAATGGTTTCTTTTTTCCTCATCATTCATGTTCATGCGATTATCTTGTGTTCATATGCTCCCCTTTCTCTAATCAAATCATGGCATCTCTTTCCCCCATACCCAACTTCATCTTCACCTTCACATTTTTTATTACATAAACCTTCCAAAACTCACTAGCTTCATACATTGCGGTGACTTTGAAAACTAGATTTTGTGCTCTTTGACCCTTAAAATATCCTTTGATGAAAATAAACATTTGTACCGCTATTTTTTGAAAGGCCTCCTTCAGGAATATGCACAAAAAACTCCCATCTGAATCTCCCTTGTATAAGTTTGACTACATTTGGAAGCTTGCAAGGTGGCATTAAGGTGTCTAGGAAGCTCTGATAGCCTTGAAACATGTAGGCTCATATGGTCTTTACATATGGCAAACCATATGGCTAACAAAAATTCCTATACAACATTCTGTAGGGTCTAAGTGGAAAAATTACACTTTTTACAAAATGCACATGGCATATCAATGTGCTAGAAAATCCACTTTCATGTGAAATTCGGGCTATACACTGCCTTTGATAGGATTTACAAGTATATGAATTTTCATGTGATTTGGAGACATTGAAATTTTAGCCCTAATTTCCAAAGTTTGACCAGCTTTGATCGCTACCCCGGATTTGCTCGATTTCTTCCAAAGTTTGCATGTGAACTCCTTTGACATCCTTGATGCATCTTGGAATTCTCAGGGAATTGTGGCTACCTTCACTGAATGTGTTTCCTGTAGGCCTTCATGAGTGAGAGAGGAGAGAAAATCTCGACGACAACGCCTAGGCATCCATAACAAAAACCCGCATGATGAGCCTTTTCCATTTTCTTTTGTATCAAACTAGAATGCTGAAATGTCGTATCAGCCATGGAAGACACAAGGTTTTTCCTCCCATGACTAGAAGTTTGTATGACTTTCATTTGCTTAATAGGAATAGGAATTGAAGCAATAGGCTTCTTGAATCTTGTCCATGTTGTTTTTTATCTTGTAGGTTGGAGCCACAAGCACTACCCATCCTCCAACATCAATGCCAATTCTACAACCTCACTCAAATTGTGGAAGCAATCTTTGGGCATTATGCAAATTTTCTCCTTTGAATGCACAACAAGAAGCTTGGACCTGCCCAAGACCTAGCTACTCTCAAATCAATAGTCACTTAAACTCATATAATGTAGAAATCTTGAATCCAATTAACAAACACTTTTAGCCACATAAATGAAACATTAAGAGATTTCCAATCATTGGAATTCAACACCTATAGAACAATCAACTTATTCACACAATAGAAACTACTTTTCCTTTTAGGTTTCAAGACATGCCAACAAAGAACTAAATAGTTAAAGCTCAGAGTACAAGACGAATCTGACACAATCCTTTTGGATATAGATTCCTCACTTTATAAGATTTCCAATAAGTATAATAAATCTGAAAATAGAGCTTCCTACAAAGCAAAAATGAAGTCCTAAGAGGCTATTATAGAAATTCAACATCCTTTGGAAAGCGTAGAAGAGATATACAAGAGATATGAACTCCTATGATAGACAATGACTCAATAGCACATGTATAAGCAACACCCTTACTTCCTACTATCCACGCATACTTAGAATGAGCTTCGGTGGTTCTTAAATAGCCATGAAAGCCTTCTATGACTCTTCATATGTCCTCCATGTCTTTGCACATGCTCTCCTTGTCTCTTCAACTACCTCATGATTTTTTCTCTTCATTGGAGTGTCCTTTTGTCATTCAATGCCTCTTTCTTAATACGTTTGTGCCTTCAAACATGTGTTTTGACTTTCCTAAGGTTCAAAATCCTTCAAATGAAGTTATTTAGTTAAAAACATATGTTTGAGCTTGCCCTAGAAAACACATAACTTTTAACACTCCTCATCAAAGCTCAAAGTTTTTGCTTTCAAGTGTGGCGATTGGTTCCTTCATACTTATCATGCCTTTGAGCTTTTCCATCTTCATTGCATCTAAGAACTGTGTAAGAAGGTTTGCAATTTTCTCCTTGCTTTTGATCGTGAATATCCACTTGCTTATCCACAATATTCTCTCTTATGAAATTATAATGCACTTCTATATGCTTGCTTCTAGCATGGAACATTGGATTTTTTCCAAGGTAGATGCTTGAAATATTATCTCCAAGAAATGAAACACTGCCAAATTGATATCCAATCTTGGTGGTAGACAGTGCAACTCTGGGTTGTTTCTTCGACATCCATGATACACAAATCTTTGCAAGCATCACAATGTATCCTAAGATACTCCTTCTATCATCCTTGTAGCTATCCCAACTAGCATATGCATAACCTTTTAGCTTCAAATCACAATCATATGCATAATAGAGGCCTTCATTGATTGTACCTTTTATGTACCTTAGAATACTTCTACTTGCATTCAAGCAATGCATGAATTCTAAGAGAACTCCAACACTATAAGATAGATTAGGTCTAGTAATGGTAGCATAATTTAAAGACCCAATCAAATCTATACACATGCTCATCCCTACGCTTGTCACCTTGGTGTTTGCTCAACTTTACATTGTAGTCCATTGGTGTTCTCAATGGCTTACAACCACTTATACCAAACCTGGAAAGCAAGTCAAGTAGGTATTTCCTTTGCATAAGATAGAAAACCTACTTGACATATACAATCTCAAAGCCTAAGAAGTACTTTAGCACACCAAGGTCTAAAATTTTAAATTCCTTGCCCAATTTGGCCATGATATCCTTGATAATTGCATCATCATCATCTGTTATGATTAAGTCATCAACATATATGCATATGTACCACATATGTTTTTCTCGCATATTCTGCAAGAATGTAAGCCGTAGGATCTTTCCAAATCTAACCGTCATCTGCATTTGGGACTGATAGAAACTCTAGAGATACTCATTAAGAGAACAGATGAAGGTATGATCTACATTTGTATTTATGTAGATGACATTATAATCACAGGTACCTCAGATGAAGGAATCAAGGAGGTAAAGAGATTGCTTGAAAAGGAGTTCAAGATGAGTGATCTAGGAAAGTTATCAGACTTTCTTGGAATGGAAGTTACATATACAGATCATGGTGTATATGTTTCACAAGAAAGGTATCTCCTAAACTTACTGAGGAAATTTAACATGGAGAATTGCAGAGAATCAACACCACTTGAGGTCAATCATAAACTCAGCAAATATGATGGTGTAGAGTTTAAAGATATGAGAAAGTATCAATCCTTAGTGGGAAGCTTGATTTACGCTATGCTAGTAAGACCAGATCTTAGTTATGCAGTAGGAGTTGTCTCACAGTTCGTGCATTGTCCGAAGGATCAACATTGGGTTGCAGGACAAAGAGTTCTTAGATATATCAAAAGAACTATAAAGGAAGGATTATATTATCCTTTCACATCAAATATAAAGCTGAGAGCATACAGTGACTCAGACTGGGTAGGAAGTCAAGATGACAGAAGGTCAACACATGGGTATATGATATACCTAGGAGATAAGCTTGTTGGCTAGTGTTCAAAGAAGCAGCATACAGTGGCTTTATCGTCAACTGAGGCTGAGTATAAAGGACTTGTGGAAGCAGCTAAAGAAGTGATATGGATGCAGAGCTTGTTCAAAAGCATGGGTATTGATCAAGGTATACCTATCATACATGGAGATAATATGAGTTCGTTGTATCTTGCAGCAAATCTAGTATTTCATGCAAGAACAAAGCACATAGAGATTCAATATCATTTCCTAAGGGAAAAGGTAATGGAGAAGGAGATTGAAATAGTATACACTCCTACGAAAGATCAGATTGCAGATATGTTGACAAAAAGCTTGGATGGAGTAAAGACAAGCAGATTCAAAGAAATGGCAGGAATAAAAGAAAAGAAGAATATATGAAAGATCAGAAGATGCTAATTAGTGATTGAGGGGGAGCTGTTGGAGATTCACTCACTAATTAGGCATAAAGACATGAAGACATATGAAGGATAAAGAAAGACAAAGAAAAGCAGAAACAAAGCATTCAAAAAATCAAGCCTTAGTGAAGGGACAATCTAATATAGTTCACAGAAACTTCCAGAATTATGAGTCTTTTGAATCTCGGATCAAAAATGTATATAGGAGAGTCGAGAGAGTGCTTAGGGGAAATATAGAAGGAGAATGTAGAAGAGAGTTCTGAAGCGCTTGTAGTAGACACAAGTGTGCGTATGTAGAGATGAATAATAGAACCTGAACTGTCACGTATTCATATGAGAGAGAGATGGTAAGGAAGAACTACTCAACATAGGAGAGTTTTCCATGGCTATGAGCAAAGTGAGGCCAAGCCATTTTTGTACACATCTTCTCTAATAGAGAACACATATTTATGTGGAAAGATCTAAGCGCATTCTTCTTGTGTGAAGAAATCTAAGTGATTTCATGTTAATGTGAAAGTTAGTTAACAGTTATAGTTTTCTCAGTACACGTTTTATGGTACTTTTGAAAGTTAGATCTCACAGTATAGTGTAAAGGCTTTTATGAGTGATAGCTTATCTTGAAGTGAATAGTTTCAACTACAAACTGATCAAAAGAGTTTTGTAAAACGGGACATGTACACACAGTCACCTAAGTCTGACCGTAAAGGCATCCAGAACTGGTAAAGTTTTTCTTCAAACTTCAGATAAAGTTTGTTCACTGGAGGAAGCTCAGGTATTACTTCCTTACTTCATTTACAACTATTTGATGTAACTACAAACAGATTTGCAGTTGATTCCGATAACATTCCGGTAAGATTACGGTGACATTTCGGTAACAGTCCGGTGAAGTTCCGGTGAAATTCTGGTAAGTTCAAAACAAAGTTTTGACACAACTAAATGGCGAGAAGAATATCTAACAGTAAGCAAACAAAGAATTGTAAAGATTGTAAATGAGATCAGAATTGAAGCCTGAAGGAAAGACAAAGTTTCTATAAAGTGAATCTTCAAATTTCACTAAATAGAGTTATAAAGTTTTCAATTTTAGAAAGATTGCTAAGCTAGTGATGATTATAGAGGTGTTCTAATATCACTCTAGCTTAGTTCTTGTGGCATGGCAAATTCCGCAGCTTAGTTTTCAAGCTTTTTCCACGTCGTCAACAATATTGAACATCCTTATGAAGCATCCCCAATGTGTACCTTGCTTGAACTACTTTCCTTATTGTTATTTCATGTGAGAAGTGTCCTCCACATGCATGATCATGAGATGATTCTAGAATGCTCTTTATTTCATCTGATGAGGGGACGGTGTCAGGATGAAATCCCGTAGGGAGTGTGCACTGAGTTTTTTTTTAAAGTTCATTGTTTTTGAGTTTTTGTGTGATGTTTTGACTAAAGAGTGGTATATTTTGTACATATTTAGGCCAAATTAATTGATTGTCTGATGCAAGAATAAGTTTGAGACGTATGTTAGAACCGTGTGTATGAAAGACTGACATTTGACCCATGAAAACATAGGTTTGACCCTTGAAACTGACTGAAAATGAGGGTTTATCCCATGAAAAATGAACTTGAACCCTTGGGAACTCTGGGAATTTAGGCCGAAATTGTAAATAAACCATTAAATTGACGAGCTTGAGATAATTGTGAGCAAAACCCTAAACTTCCTGATCCAAAACCCTAGGTCGGACCCTTGAAATCGGCGGTTATCCTAGGTCAAACCCTAAAACCCAATTAAATTGTGAATATCCAGTGTGAAATCGAAACCATAGTTTAGGGGAAAATTAAAAGACTACCAAAAATAGAAAGTTCATTGAGGAGGTTAGAACGTTCTAGAAGGAAGTCCTAGGGAGGGGCCTATAAATAAGTCCAAACTCATTTGTTTCTTCCCCATCCTGTGGATTGCCCTTGTGGATCGTCTCCTCCAGGTATGCTCCTTGTCCATTTCTGTTCAAAGTTCATCTTGTTGCTCATAGATTACGATAGCCTAGTTAGATAGAGAGAGAATTAGAGAGAGTGTGCGGATTTAAAAATGAAGATCGCACGTTGTTGAGAGAGTGAAAAGATCAAACTGCATCCCTGTCTTCATGTCATCTGCGAACTCAGGATTTACGATTATACCAAGCAATTTAATTTGTGTCCTTGAGCGGGAAGAGAAGGCGACACAGGTGACACCATTGATTGAAGGTGGTGGAAATGTTACCAACAGAGAGACTTAGACTATGGTCGGCCTGCTGTTGTGGGTGGCGTTGCTTACAGCGCGGGAGAGGGACGGAGTGGATGAGTCGGAGTCGGATGACTCCTATTGACTTGCACACCGACATAAGGCCAGAGAGAGAGAGAGTGTAGAGGGACGCACGACATACTGTTGGAAAGATCCGCAAAGAAGCGCGACAGAGAGATAAGCGGAGAAATGCTTCTGTGTTGCTCACGCGCGAAGAGATAGCCAGAGGGTTCTAGCCAGTGGCGGTGCTTTTCAGTCCTTGCACAGAGAGAGAGTGAGATAGTCACAAGAGTCGACGGCTGCGAGAAACATGCCGAAGAGATTTGAGGGCCTGATGGGTCGCGTAGTGTAGCAAACTGATGCATGCACGATAGAGAGAGAGAGAGAGCCCATCTGCCCATCTGCTAGTCCTGACTCCTGAGACGCCGGACGGCTGGTGGCCCACGAACAGAGTGGAGGAGAGAGAGCTATTACGCGGCGGTGCTACGAACGATCGCAGAGAGAGTGAGTCCTGGCCAGGCTTGCAGCAGAGAGAGAGGATTATCCAATCTGCATGCGGCGCTCTTGGCGTAGAATTCGGCAGAGTTTGGCAGAATCTGTAGCAAAAGTCGCATATCCAGATGTGTCGAGAGAGAGACGTAGATGGGCGATGAAGTCGACGCTGTAGCTCGAAAGGTCAAGAGAGTCCCAAAGCGGTAGATGCGTAGACATGTGGTGAGAGAGAGCATCATGGTTGTTCTATTGCCACGTGGAGAGAAACCTGTCGCATCTGGCATGGCCAAGATTCTCTCCACAGCGTAGAGAAAACACGTGGAAATCGAGATAGGCAGACGACGCAATAGATATCGGACGCTACTAGATGGCCGAGAGAGAATCAGAGAGAGATGTGCAGAGACTAGATCAGGATTCAGCACGCAACTTTAAGCCTGTAGAGAGAGAGCGAGATTTTGTAGAAGGAATTATGGACACGCATTATTGATACCATAGAGATAGAGAAGGTGAAGGTGCAGGGATATGACGGCAGCTAAGTCAGTGTAGAAATGACACAGAGAAAGAGATTCATCGATGCACATCCTAAAAATTATAGGATTTCATTCTTTTGCGGAAAATAACTTCGTGTAATGTTTTGGAAATTTCCATATCAATGAGATAAAATCTGCTCCTAATAATCGATTATGGGCCGGTATCCAATCTTCTCTTGTAAAGTGACCTACCAGAAGAAATTAAAACTTGTAAGTATATTCCCACGTTTATGTCCAAAATTGGTTGACGTCCCCTAGAGTTATAGATGTTCTTTTAGTTGAAATGGAGTTTTCAAGCAAAGATCTATATTTTGGGCGTGATTAAAACCATTTTTGTGTATGAATGTGAATACGAGAGTGTGACTTTCTCTTTCACAAATTCTCTATGGGTATATGATTGAATATGCCTTGTGTGTCTATGCGAAATTGCTTAGAAGGGGAACAATGCACAAATTGATGATTATGTATGCGATTATGCACTCACTTGCGATTATGAATGATTATAGGGGTCGTTTCTATGCAAATAGATATCTATTTCCATGTGAATGTTTCCCTTGTGTGTGAACATTATAGAAAATTACTAAGGGTAAAAGAAATGAATCAAAAGCATAGTATGGGTTTTATCTTAAATTTTGATGTACTAACGATTTTTCCAACCCCATCCTGTGGATTGCCCTTGTGGATCGTCTCCTCCAGGTTTATGTGGATGCTGATTATATGAAGTGAAGAGAAAGCGATTGAAGACTGAAGATAAAGATTACCCCGTGGTCTTTCTTGTGGAACCTTCCTACAGGTTATTGAGGTTTTTCATGATTTGAAGAAAGCATTAAATGAAGTGAAGAGTTGAAGATTGAAGACCGAAGTAAAGAGTATCCCATCGTGTGGATTGCCCTTGTGGATCGTCTCCTCCAAGTTTATGCGATTTTAGATTATCTGAAGTAAAGAGAAGGCCATTGCGGAGGATACTTGAAGAAAAGAACGGACCAAAGTAAAGTTAGAAGAAAAGCTTGGACTGCGAAGACCGAAGCGGAATCCTGTGGGCGATTTCTCGCACTGTAGCGAGGGATCTATTTTATATACTAGCCGGCCCACACTGTAGCGGCGGCTTTCATATTGTATCATCGCACCGCACTGTAGCGGTTTTATTGTACCGTCAGCCCGCACTGTAGCGGTCTGTTTGTATCATTCATTTTATTGGAGGCTTCAGTTCCGTTTTCGATTGTATCTTCGAGCTTGATCTACATCACGTGTATCACTGCGGTACCCGATCGTCTCTTTCCGACGCCCACGGTCCCACGTCTCGACACTTCCGAGGGGCAAGGGACCCCACGAGGATCGCGCACGCTCCGGAGAGCACAGGCGAGGCGCACAGCGCGCAGATGCCGCTCTTAGGACAGCGGGAACGGCGCACCAGAGCGGGGCCTGATCCAACCCCATGCGCCGACTTCCCGCCACGACCTCCTTCTTCCCGACAACGGTTCTAAGGATACAATCCTTACCTTTCTCAAAGAAATTATCTCCTATGAGTTGGTATTATAGAGCCTTATTTACTAGCCTATGCCTTTGTACATTGTTTAGATGCTTGGCTGGTTCTCCAGTTTCAAGAAACTCGACGATAACTTCTAATCCTTCTTGACCTACAAAATTGTTGTCTCCTAGCTTCATGGATGCTATGAAACCATCAAATTGCTCATTTGCTAATGCATCTACTTCCTTATTTTGGCTCCTTGGTACATGAAATATTTTAGTATTATCAAACTGTTTCAATAACACTCTTACCCTTTTCAACCATTTAAACAAACTTAGGCTTTTGCAACACCAAACATTTTACAATTGCTTAATATCAACATTGAGTCTCCTTTGATATTCAACCTTTTGATACCATGCCAAAGACATTCATCCAAGGCCTCACATAGTGTTGCATACTATGCTTCATTATTTGAATGAGCATTAGGAAGAGTTATAACTTTCTTGAAGATGAGTTATTTGTTTTGGTTATAGATTAGAAACAACCCTCTTGCTTTGTCGACTTGCTTCTTATATGCACCATCAAAAAAATACAGTATGTGCATCTTGTGAAGAGAGATGGTGGATGCAATCCAAAGATGAGTTGGTGCTGCTACAACCAGCTTCACACCAGCCAACTGAGACTTCAGAGATGATTAGAAGACCCTTTGAGCTTCCTAAATCCACCAAAATATCAGCCAAGTACTTTGGAACATGTATCCCAAAAGTTTAAGTCAAGATAGACAAGTTGCGAAATGACTCGCTCCCAAAACTTGCTATTTTTGGACATACACCTGCTCAAAAAAATGAACAGTGCTCTCAATCTGGTAGGAATTAGAAAAATTCCTTTTGGGCATAGCAAATAGACTTAGCAAGCTTCCCAATCCAAGTTAAAACACTTCAAATGATGGACTGAGCACTGAGAACAAGTTTCATCAATTTCTGGAACATGCCCACCATTCTCGGGGCTCTGCAGAGGTAGACCAGTGAGCCGTAAAATGCAGATATCGCCAAAACTATAAATCCAATGACTATGAAAATTTATATGCAAAAACTACACAGTAAGAGCTATGCAACGCATGTTCCATCACGGAAAACCAATCCGTAGAACTCGAGATATGACCTTCTGAAGTTACTGCTCTCAGTGAGTATAGCAGAGAACAAAACAGAGGAGTAGATGCTAATAAATGTATAGATTCACATATGATTACAACCACATTGGCAATGAATCTTTGCACAATGGGAGTAGAATGATAGAGCTATGGAGTAAGCTCTTCAATCTCTACAAAATGACATGAAGTGGTCACGTACAAGGCTTGCTAATCGCCTCTTCCTTCTTGCTCCTTTTATAGCTATTCTTGGAGGGAGTTTTGAATTCGAATTCGAATGGCTCCACCTAAAAGTGATACCCAAAGTTAGGAGATATTGCCTCAGCTCAAAAAGTCATGGGTTTTGGTAGTTAGAGCCACTCTTTTACAAGAGGTGTTCACATGACAACTTATGTTCCAGAAATTGATGAAACTTGTTCTCAGTGATCAATCCATCATTTGAAGTGTTTTAACTTGGATTGGGAAGCTTGCTAAGTCTATTTTCTATGCCCAAAAGGAATTTTTCTAATTCCTACCAGGTTGACAGTACTGTTCATTTTTTCCAGCAAGTGTATGTCCAAAAATAGCAAGTTTTGGGAGCTAGTCATTTCGCAACTTGTCTGTCTTGACTTAAACTTTTGCGATACATGTTCCAAAGTACTTGGCTGATATTTTGGTGGATTTAGGAAGCTCAAAGGGTCTTCTAATCATCTCTGAAGTCTCAGTTGGCTGGTGTGAAGCTGGTTGTAGCAGCACCAACTCATCTTTGGATTGCATCCACCATCTCTCTTCACAGTGGTATCAGAGCATAGTCAAGCAACATGGGAGATGGATTTCCATCGACAATTGACAAATTGGATCGAAACAACTACCCGGCATGGTCTCTAAGGATGGAGGCTTACCTTCAAGGGAGGAATCTATATGGATTCATATCCGGAGATGAAGCAATGCCAACCATGAGGAACAAAGGGCAACCATCACATGAAGAAGTGGAAGGACTTTCAAATTGGTGCTCGAAGGATGCACTTGCAAGGTCCTATATTCTAAACTCAATCTCTAATTTTCTTTTACCTCATGTCAAGGGATGCAAGACAAGAGAGACCTGGAATGCACTTGCTTCTTTCTTCTCTTCCAACACTCGAGCAAGGAAGAACCAATTGTGGGATGGAGTTCACAACAATGAAGGAAAGCCCGAAGCAAAATGTGACTCATTATGTCACAAAGATGAAGGAGATTTCCGACCAACTTGGAAGCATTGGAGAGGTAATTGAAGAGGAGCAAATCATAAGACAAATCATGAATGGAATCAAAGCAGACGACAAGTGGGAGTCATTCACAATAGCCATGGATTTATACATGGATATGCATGTACCCGACCTCAACACACTCATGGGCCAACTCTTCACTCATGAAGCAAAGATTAGCAAAGGTGGTGAGTCCTCAAGAGGTAATCAAACTTCTGCCTTATATTCTGATAAAGCTAAGATCAAGGACAAGTCAAAGAATAGGAAGAATGAAGATGAAGGAAGCTCTTTCCAAGCAAACTTTGGAGGTAGAGGAAGAGCTAGAGGAAGAGGCAGAGGTCAAAAGCAAGGCAGGGGGAGATTCCAATCATCTCAACCTTGCAACATATGTGGCTTATCTAACCATACTACTGAAGAATGTTTCAAGAACCCGAGGAACTCAAGAGGAAGAGGATTCAATAGAGGTGGCTATGGATCAAATAGAGGTAGATACAATGGAGGCTACAACAACAACAACTACTACAACAACAATTACAACAACAACAACAACTATCAAAGTGGCCATAGAGGAAGACGAGATTACAATAACTATGCAGAGGACCAAAGTTAAGAAGATTCATTATTGATTATGAATCTATCAGTGAAGAAGGGTAAGGATGATGATCACATATTTTACATTGATTCGGGATGCTCGAACCATGTAGCCGGAAATGTGGCTTTACTTTCTGATTTGGAAGATCCTCATAACAAGCATGAAGTGCAGACAGGAGATGACACAAAGCACTCAGTGGAGAAGATAGGTAATGTGAAGACATCAGATGGGAATATGAACCTCTTAATCAAAGTCTTGAATGTCCCTACAATTACCAAAAATTTAATAAGTGTTGGACAGATTGTTGAAAAAGGATTGCAGGTTAGATTCAATCGATTTGGAGCATATGTTGAAGACCCAAGCCAAGGCTTTTGAAGGATTGCCAAAGGAGAAAAGACAGGAAGGCTTTTCACTTTTGAAGTGGAAGATACAAAGAACATAGCTTTGTTTAGCTATGGATCTCAAACTCTAACAGAGTTGGAGATATGGCACAAAAGGCTTGCTCACATTGGTGAGAGGACACTCAAACAGATTTGCAGGGACCAAAGTGTACTTGGTTTGCCTAATATCACAAAGCAACACATGATGTATAAGTATGAAGTTTGTCAACTCGGCAAGGCTCATAGACAACCTTTCAATAAGAAAGGATATATGTATCAAAATCCTTTGGATCTAGTGCACACGGATGTGTGGGGTCCAAGTAAGGAGCCATCTATATCAGGCTCAAGATATTATGTGTCTTTCATAGATGATTGTAGCAGGTGGACCATTCTGTTTTTCATGAAGCACAAGGATGAAGTGTTTAATTGCTTTAAGAAGTATATTGCTCTTGTTGAAAACCAAACAGGTAGGACTTTGAAACGACTCAGATCAGATGGTGGAGGAGAATACTTCTCTTCTGAATTTGATGCCTTCTTGCATGAAAGAGGCATTAAAAGGGAAGTCACTACAAGGTATACACCCGAAGTCAATGGTGTAGCAGAGAGGAGGAACATAGCTATTGTCGAAGCAGCAAGGTCCATGCTCAACGAAAAGGGATTGCCGAACTACCTATGGGCAGAGGCTGTGTCGACAGCCACATATCTCATAAATAGACTTCCATCTAAGTCACTAGATGGAACCACTCCATATGAAGTGTGGAATGGAAGAAGACCTAGTCTAGAACATTGCAAAATTTTTGGATGCTTAGCCTATGCTCACATTCCTTCTCAAGTAAGAGGGAAACTGGATCCCAAGGCAGAGAAGTGTGTATTCATTGGTTATGATCAAAACCAAAAACGATATAGATTGTACAATCCAACCAATAAAGGATTTTCTGTGAGTAGAGATGTAATTTTTGATGAAAACAAATCATGGTTTGATGATGACACGAAAGTGAAGTTGCCTTATGACTTGGATGAAGATTTTCCATCACTTCAACCAAAGGAGCCAAAGCAGATTGAAGAAAGTGATTCGAAGATTGACCTAGAAGACTTGGAAAGACTAAAGCTATGGAAGAACAAAGGTAAAGCAAAGATGTAGGATGCTACATATGGACCCGAGAGCTCACATCAACCACTTAGAAGGTCTTCGAGGGAGAAGAAGAAACCAGAGACGTTTGGTTATGATACTTCTTTGGTCACAAAGCACTCAATCTACATTGCGAAGGATTCAACCAATGAAGAACCTACCACATTTGAAGAAGCACAAAGCAAGAAAGCTTGGAGAGATGCAATGGATGAAGAAATGGACGCCTTGAAGGAGAATGACACTTGGGAGCTTGTACCTAACAAGCCATCTATGAAGATAATCGGATCTCGATGGATATACAAATCAAGAGGAATCCAGATGGAATTATAAATAGACATAAAGCAAGGTTAGTTGCTAAAGGGTTTGCTCAAACCCATGGTATTGATTATGAGGAGACTTTCTCTCGTGTTGCAAAAATGCCTACAATTAAGGTTCTCATTAGTCTTGCTGCATCTAGAAATTGGAATCTCTATCAACTTGATGTAAAGAATGCTTTCTTGAATGGATGGATTTTTGAGGAAGTGTATATGGCACAACCTCCTGGATATGAGGATGCACATCATCCTAACTATGTATGAAAACTAAAGAAAGCTTTGTATGGATTGAAGCAAGCTCCAAGAGCTTGGAATTTCAGATTGGTGACTTATTTGCAGGACCAAGGATTCAAAGCTAGCAAGGCAGATACCTCTTTGTTCATAAAGAGGAATGGATCTGAAGTGATCTATTTATGTGTGTATGTTGATGATATTATTATCACAGGCAATGATCTTGAAGGAATCAAACACGTAAAGAGTCAAATGAAGGAGGAGTTCAAAATAAGTGACCTCGGACCACTCACTTATTTTCTTGGATTGGAGTTGATCTACACAGATTCAGGTATATACATCACACAAAGGAAGTATGTCCATGACATGCTAGTCAAGTTCAAGACGGAAAATACCAAGTGTGCAGGTACACCTATGGAGCAAAATCATAAGCTTAGTGCTTATGAAGGAGAGCCAATTGAAGACATCACAAGCTATCAAAGCTTGGTTGGAAGTTTGAACTATGCAACACTCACAAGGGTGGATATATGCTATAGTGTTAGCATATTGAGTCAGTTTATGCATAAGCTGAGAAGACCACATATGGAAGCGGCCAAGAGAGTCCTCAAGTACCTAAAGGGGACCATAAATGAAGGTTTGTTCTATTCATATACTTCAGATGTTGAGCTAAAGGTCTACTCAGATGCAGATTGGGCCGGATCTAAAGATGATAGAAGAAGCACATCAGGGTATATATCATTTGCAGGTTCAAAAATCATTTCTTGGTCATCGAAGAAGCAACCAACCATGGCATTATCTTCTACTGAAGCAGAATATAGAGGTTTGGCTAATGCAACTCAAGAAATCATGTGGTTAAAGTCTTTGTACACAAATCTTGGACTTCATTCTTCAACACCTCACATTTTTGGTGACAACACAAGCTCACTACATCTAGCAGCTAATCCGGTATACCATGCTAGAACCAAGCATATTGAAGTCCACTACCATTATGTAAGGGAGAAGCTAATGAGCAAGGATATTCAACTATCCTATGTCTCTACCGATATGCAATGTGCCGACATGTTGACTAAAGCTCTTGATGGTACAAAATTAAGTAGATTCAAGTTGATGATTGGCTTGCAGGAAATCAAGGACAATTGAAGAATTATTTGGAGGCCAAGCATGTTAGGCTTGAGGGGGAGCTGTTGGTGCATTTTACCCAAGCCTACATGCTTGATATATTTGATATCATCCTCATTTGTAAGTCACATGAGTAGTCATGTGACTTACAAATGAGGATGATATCAAATATATCAAGCATGTAGGCTTGGGTAAAATGCACCAACACATCTTCAATATCATCTTCATGTAAGGTTTTTGCCCTATCCCTCTCATTGGATATTTTCCTCTCCCACTTCTTGTAGGTGAGTATGTCTACACTAGCTCTTGTGCTTTCCTCTACTACAAAAGTATAGTTGTATTCTTGAAGTTCAAGAACCCATTTAGCTATTCTAGATGAGATACTCATATGTTGTACCACATATGGGAATGCATGATCTATTGTAAGAACAATGAAAGGCCTAGCAAGACGTTTAGACCAAAAGTTCATTACTCCAAACATAAGTGCATATATGAGTTTCTTTGCATTTGTGTACCTCTTCTTATTTTCTTTCATTACCTTGCTAACAAAGTAAACATGATGCATGTGATATATTTTCATATCCTTCTAGAGTAAGACTACTACAATTGCTTCTTCACCTACACTTGGAATGACATAGAGTATTTCTCCCATATTTGGGTGCATCAATGTGTGTAGAGTGTTGAGTACTCTTTTGATATCTTCAAAACTATCAGAGGAGATGGTGGATAATCACAAAAGATGAGTTGGTGTAGCTAAAACGTGCTTCACACTTGCTCTAAGTAATAGCTGGAGAGTGTTGTGGGCCTCTTTAGCTAGCTAATAAGCATATGTAATCACATATGTTTCTTGGAATATGATCCACTAATGATAGGAGCAAAATAGGTAGGTAGGGATATGATCCAAGATACAAAACTTGTTATTTTGGTTGAGACACCTACTCAGAGTTTTGAACCATTCTCTGAGTACAATAGCAATTGATAAAATTCCTTTTGGTGAACTTCAATTAACTTAGCAAGCTAACAATCATGAGTGAAATCATCTAAAATGATGGATTATATGCAGAGAAATATGCTTAGCAAATCAAGCATGCATCTTGACTTTTTACGGGCCTTGACAACCACAGACCAGTGAGCAGAGATTGATTAATATCTGAGGATCGCGAGAAGCATTATTAATGAAACTTTTTAGGATTAAAGTAGACAGTATGCTTGAGCTATCATGTTTTAAATCAAGAGAAGTGGCCCACTATACAATGAGAACAAGCTTAGACAAGTTCACTATTCTGATGGAGTTATGACAGAGATATGAGAGTAGGAAGTAATGAAAATGTATGTATTACATCATATAAAAGTACAATGTCATTGGCAATAAGCTATTGCTCAATGAGTGGAAAATGAGTAAACTATGAGGTGCGCTCCTCTTCTCAATGAAAGTACATGAATATGATCTCTGAACCTCGAGATACATGCGTGCATTTCGTATCCTCTTTTATAGTTTTGTTTGAGCCAAAGATTTAAATTCAAATTTAAATCTCCACCTTAAAGTGAATCCTAAAGTATAGGATTGATTCTCTCTTGACTGAACTACCAAATGATACGAGATTATATGCTTCCTAACTCCTCGTGGGTTTATTCCACTTTTACAAAGGTAATTATAATTTAAAGTTACAAGAGGTTGTATATATGAAGCCTTCCAAACGTAATGTCAATACATCAAGCTTATGTGAAGTGATCAAGTATGTAGGCTTGGGCTTAATTGCACCAATAACTCCCCCTCAAGCCTAACATGATTGATCTTCATTGCTCCTTGATCTCTTGCAACCCAATCATCAATTTGAACCTATTCATCTTTGTTCCATCGAATGCTTCGGTGAGAATATCTGCACATTGCAAGTGAGTTGATATATAGGATAATTGGATATCCTTGCTGAGCAATTTCTCTCTTACATAATGATAGTGCAGTTCAATGTGCTTAGCCCTAGCATGGTATATGGGATTCACAACCAAATGAAGTGAACTAGTGTTATCTCCAAAGATATATGTGTTGGTGCATTTTACCCAAGCCTACATGCTTGATATGCTTGATATTATCCTCATTTGTAAGTCACATGAGTAGTCATGTGAACAGCTCTTGTAAAAGAGTTCATTTTTATCTCTTGTATTTGAAAAAAGAAAAAAGGAAAAGGATGGCTTACCTCATGCATGATGTAAAAGCAATTTCGTGGCTCTAACTACCAAAACCCACGAATTTTTGAGCTGAGGGAATATCTCCTAACTTTGGGGATCACTTTTAGGTGGAGCCATTCGAATTCGAATTCAAAACTCCCTCCAAGAATAGCTATAAAAGGAGCAAGAAGGAAGAGGCGATTAGCAAGCCTTGTACGTGACCACTTCATGTCATTTTGTAGAGATTGAAGAGCTTACTCCATAGCTCTATCATTCTACTCCCATTGTGCAAAGATTCATTGCCAATGTGGTTGTAATCATATGTGAATCTATACATTTATTATCATCTACTTCTCTGTTTTGTTCTCTGCTATACTCACTTAGAGTAGTACCTTCAGAAGGTCATATCTCGAGTTGTACTGATCGTTGTTCAGTGTTTTAACTTGCGCTACATAGCTCTTACTGTCTACTTTCTACATAAATATTTTCAAGGTCATTGGATTTATAATTTTGGAGATATCTGCATTTTACTACTCACTGGTCTATCTCTCCAGAGCCCCGAGAATGGTGGGCATGTTCCAGAAACTTGTTCTCAGTGCTCAGTCCATCATTTGAAGTGTTTTAACTTGGATTGAGAAGCTTCCTAAGTCTATTTGCTATGCCCAAAAGGAATTTTTCTAATTCCTTCCAGGTTGGGAGCACTGTTCATTTTTTCCAATAGGTGTATGTCAAAAAATAGCAAGTTTTGGGAGCTAGTGATTTCGCAACTAGTCTGTCTTAACTTAAACTTTTGGGATACATGTTCCAAAGTACTTGGCTGATATTTTGGTGGATTTAGGAAGCTTATAGGGTCTACTAATGAACTCTGAAGTCTCAGTTGGCTGGTGTGAAGCTGGTTGTAGCAGCACCTACTCATCTTTGGATTGCATCCACCATCTCTCTTCACAGTGGTATCAGAGCATAGTCAAGCAACATGGGAGATGGATTTCCATCAACAATTGACAAATTGGATCGAAACAACTACCCGGCATGGTCTCTAAGGATGGAGGCTTACCTTCAAGGGACGAATCTATATGGATTCATATCCGGAGATGAAGCAATGCCAACCATGAGGAACAAAGGGCAACCATCACATGAAGAAGTGGAAGGACTTTCGAATTGGTGTTCGAAGGATGCACTTGCAAGGTCCTATATTCTAAACTCAATCTCTGATTTTCTTTTACCTCATGTCAAGGGATGCAAGACATCAAGAGAGACCTGGAATGCACTTGCTTCTTTCTTCTCTTCCAACACTCCAGCAAGGAAGAACCAATTGTGGATGGAGTTCACAACAATGAAGAAAAGCCCGAAGCAAAATGTGACTCATTATGTCACAAAGATGAAGGAGATTTCCGACCAACTTGGAAGCATTGGAGAGGTAATTGAAGAGGAGCAAATCATAAGACAAATCATGAATGGAATTAAAGTAGACGACAAGTGGGACTCATTCACAACAACCATTGATTTATACATGGATATGCATGTACCCGACCTCAACACACTCATGGGCCAACTCTTCACTCATGAAGCAAAGATTAGCAAAGGTGGTGAGTCCTCAAGAGGTAATCAAACTTCTGCCTTATATTCTGATAAAGCTAAGGTCAAGGACAAGTCAAAGAATAGGAAGAATGAAGATGAAGGAAGCTCTTTCCAAGCAAACTTTGCAGGTAGAGGAAGAGCTAGAGGAAGAGGCAGAGGTGGAAAGCAAGGCAGGGGGAGATTCCAATCATCTCAACCTTGCAACATATGTGGCTTATCCAACCATACTACTGCAGAATGTTTCAGGAACCCGAGGAACTCAAGAGGAAGAGGATTCAATAGAGGTGGCTATGGATCAAATAGAGGTAGATACAATGGAGGCTACAACAACAACAACTACTACAACAACAATTACAACAACAACAACAACTATCAAAGTGGCCATAGAGGAAGAAGAGATTACAATAACTATGCAGAGGACCAAAGTCAAGAAGATTCATTATTGATTATGAATCTATCAGCGAAGAAGGGTAAGGATGATGATCACATATTTTACATTGATTCAGGATGCTCGAACCATGTAGCAGGAAATGTAGCTTTACTTTTGATTTGGAAGATCCTCATAACAAGCATGAAGTGCACATAGGAGATGACACAAAGCACTTAGTGGAGAAGATAGGTAATGTGAAGACATCAGATGGGAATATGAACCTCTTAAGCAAAGTCTTGTATGTCCCTACAATTACCAAAAATTTAATAAGTGTTGGAAAGATTGTTGAAAAAGGATTGCAGGTTAGATTCAATCGATTTGGAGCATATGTTGAAGACCCAAGGCAAGGCTTTCGAAGGATTGCCAAAGGAGAAAAGACAAGAAGGCTTTTCACTTTTGAAGTGGAAGATACAAAGAACATAGCTTTGTTTAGCTATGGATCTCAAACTCTTACAAAGTTGGAGATATGGCACAAAAGGCTTGCTCACATTGGTGAGAGGACACTCAAAGAGATTTGCAGGGACCAAAGTGTACTTGGTTTGCCTAATATCACAAGGGTCATACACAACCTTTCAATAAGAAAGGATATATGTATCAAAATCCTTTGGATCTAGTGCACACGGATGTGTGGGGTCCAAGTAAGGAGCGATCTATATCAGGCTCAAGATATTATGTGTCTTTCATAGATAATTGTAGCAGGTGGACCATTGTGTTTTTCATGAAGCACAAGGATGAAGTGTTTAATTGCTTTAAGAAGTATATTGCTCTTGTTGAAAACCAAACAGGTAGGACTTTGAAAAGACTCAGATCAGATGGTGGAGGAGAATACTTCTCTTCTGAATTTGATGCCTTCTTGCATGAAAGAGGCATTAAAAGGGAAGTCACTACAAGGTATACACCCGAACTCAATGGTGTAGCAGAAAGGAGGAATAGAGCTATTGTCGAAGCTGCAAGGTCCATGCTCAACGAAAAGGGATTGCCGAACTACCTTTGGGCAGAGGCTGTGTCGACAGCCACATATCTCATAAATAGACTTCCATCTAAGTCACTAGATGCAACCACTCCATATGAAGTGTGGAATGGAAGAAGACCTAGTCTAGAGCATTGCAAAATCTTTGGATGCTTAGCCTATGCTCACATTCCTTCTCAAGTAAGAGGGAAATTGGATCCCAAGGCAGAGAAGTGTGTATTCATTGGTTATGATCAAAACCAAAAAGGATATAGATTGTACAATCCAACCAATAAAGGATTCGTAGAGATGTAATTTTTTATGAAAACAAATCATGGTTTGATGATGACAAGAAAGTGAAGCTGCCTTATGACTTGGATGAAGATTTTCCATCACTTCAACCAAAGGAGCCAAAGCAGATTAAAGAAAGTGATTCGGAGATTGACCTAGAAGACTTGGAAAGACTAAAGCTATGGAAGAACAAAGGTAAAGCAAAGATGCAGGATTCTACATATGGACCCGAGAGCTCATATCAACCACTTAGAAGGTCTTCGAGGGAGAAGAAGAAACCAGAGAGGTTTGGTTATGATACTTCTTTGGTCACCAAGCACTCAATCTACATTGCAAAGGACTCAACCAATGAAGAACCTACCACATTTGAAGAAGCATAAAGCAAGAAAGCTTGGAGAGATGCAATGGATGAAGAAATGGAAGCCTTGAAGGAGAATGACACTTGGGAGCTTGTACCTAATAAGCCATCTATGAAGATAATCGGATCTCGATGGATATACAAAATCAAGAGGAATCCAGATGGAAGTATAAATAGACACAAAGCAAGGTTAGTTGCTAAAGGGTTTGCTCAAACCCATGGTATTGATTATGAGGAGACTTTCTCTCTTGTTGCAAAAATGCCTACAATTAGGGTTCTCATTAGTCTTGCTGCATCTAGAAATTGGAATCTTTATCAACTTGATATAAAGAATGCTTTCTTGAATGGATGGATTTCTGAGGAAGTGTATATGGCACAACCTCCTGGATATGAGGATGCACATCATCCTAACTATGTATGCAAACTAAAGAAAGCTTTGTATGGATTGAAGCAAGCTCCAAGAGCTTGGAATTTCAGATTGGTGACTTATTTGCAGGACCAAGGATCCAAAGCTAGCAAGGCGGTGTCGTCGAGATTTTCTCTCCTCTCTCACTTGTGAAGGTCTACAAAAAAAAACATATTTGGTGAAGGTAGCCAGAATTCCCCGAGAAGTCCAGGATGCATCAAGGATGTCAAAGGAAGGTCACATACAAAGTTTCAAAGAAATCAAGAAAGTCCATGGTAGCGGTCAAAGTTGGTCAAAGTTGGTCAAAGCTGGTCAAAGTTGGGAAATTAGGGCAAAAATTTCATTGTCACCAAATTAGATGAAAATCCATATACTTGTAAAGATTGTCAAAGGCAGTCTATAGCCCAAATTTCAGCAGAAAATGGATTTAGTAGCACATTGATATGCTATGTTCATTTTGTAAAAATGTATTTTTTCTAGTTTGACCCTACAAATTCTTGTATAGAAATTTATGTTAGCCATATTGTAGCTCAGTGATGAGTAGCACCTCCTTTAATGTCAATCCGGGAAGACGTGAGGATGGTATGAAGACCTCGAGCAAGTGGCGGCGCAAGTGCGTGAGTGAGAAGCACACTAGCATGCACACACATACACACACACGCGCACACACGGTAAGACAAAGAGTGAGAATCAATGGAGCTTTTAGATTACTTTCAAAATGCTCTTACAAGTTCGTTTCAATTACAATCTAACCTCAAAAATGAGCTCTCTAGCTCTTTTTATAGTTTTTGACTAGCTTTTGGCCCTGTCCAGACCTAGTGTCCGGCCTAGTTAAAAATTAGGTTCCAGGGCCAATTTGAGGGCTCAAACGGAGTCTAAAAAATACGAAAATTGATATGTAGGTACTTCTAAGGCTCCTCAAGCTCAAGGACTCCTTGGCTTGCACAAAATGGAGCTACAAAAATATGAACTGGTATTTACAATGATTGTTAGTGATAAGAATCACTGTTAAAAGATGTAGATTGGAAAAATTGAAGGGCCTATCTGCCAAATTTGCGTCGACTGCTTTGTCTACTTACTCCTTCACCTTGTTCTGACTCTCTCCGTTGGCTTCCTTGTCTCGTCAATCCTTGGGTTCCCTGGCTTCCTTGTCTAGTCAGTCCTTGGGTGCCCATACTGCTCTCAACACCCCCCCCTCTCTCGCGTCTGTCGTCCCTGACAGACCCTTGTTGCTGGGGGTGTTGGATGTAATATTCCACAACCTGAGCGGCAAGCTGATGTTCTTGTAAGCGTAGTCCTCTGGCCAAATCTGTCATCATACGATCCCAATCGATTGGTCCTGGAACGTCCGGATGTGGCAGACGTAACTGATCTGCATGGATCGCTTGTTCTACTGCGAATAGATGTAGCAAATGTGTGGGTCTGGGAATGAAAATTTCGGAATTGTATTCCCAGAAGCCCGTAGAGAACATTTCCTCAAATGTTTGCTTGAAGCATGCGGGCAAGTACTTGATTCGTGCATGCCAAGCAAAGATAACAGTGACCGAGGGGGTTTGGCTCATGTCGTAGACTAAATCCTTGTTGCCTTGAGCGAATCCAGGAGCGGAGATGTATGGAGCTTGGACATTCCGAAAGGTTTTGAAGACAATGGTCATGAGCTCAAATATCTTCATACACATTTTCGCTGCTATATCAGGTACATTGTTTAGGCGTGCGGACCAGTGCCGAATAGTTGATATCATGTAGGCTACGGTTGGAGGTCCTCGAGGTGGAGCAAAATACGGGTAGTTAACCCAAGCCGAGCACTCTTTATTGTTGCGTACCTTGATTGCAAATGCTTGCCAGGATCTGCGACGTACCACTGGACAATAGCATGGATTATACTTGATATAGAGTGGCATGGTAGCCCAGGTACTCATCATCTCAGGGTAATCGGTGAGTAAACGTGCACGCCAATAGGTTGGAAAATCGAGCCAGCACGTGCATCGGTCGGTAAATCCCCTATCTCAAATTGAGTAGCGAATGTGGGCTCCTTCCTTGTATGTCTTTTGATTTCTGCATTATAATCATGTAGTAAGACAAAATAAGGCATGTATTGCGATTCTGATGTTGTGATTAACCGTTGATGGGATAATTGTTGAAAGTAGGAAGACCGAAGGACCGTTTCTTCCAGATTCGTGAGAGATTGCATTTGCACGGCCACACGATCATCATGTGTCTTACCCACTTTCTCGACCCTTCTGACCCAATCTGGAACTTGAATTTCTAACGTGTCTTGTCCTTCTTCTGTAGTTCGACCACCAGGCGTCGGCATAGGCTCGTATGGCTCTTCGTAGCTGTCCTCGACGGGGATTTCCACTACTGTTTCAGGTTCTGGTTCTTCAATGGGCGAGGGGGGTCGTTCATATGGTAGGAGGCGTGCTTGGAGTTCTGCCACATGTTTCCGAAGGGTCTCCATTTCTGTTGTAGATTGTTGCAAGATTACCGGCTCCTGTTGAGCCGGATGTACACTGGCTAACTGTTTCTTTAGATCGGCACATTCAGTCTCTAGTTTTTCATATGACTCCAGGAAATTTGCATGCTCCTCAAGTAGGATGCGGATGTCTTCTGATGGAACTGCTCTATATCGGGTAGGGCTAATGGTTGCTCCTACGGTTCCTTCCATAGCCGCTTCAAAGTTGTCTTGATTTTGTTGTTGAAGTCGTTTGTTCTCCTCTAGTGCTGCGGCCATATGCTTCCTTAATAGCCCAATGTTGCGTCTGAGTGTGGCATTAGATATCATTTGCGCTTGAAGCACTGTTTCTAGCTCCTTAACTGCTTGGTCATCTACAGTTGATGCCTTTGATTCCAATTCGGAGTGAGCCTGCTGTAGTGTGGTATGCTCGTCTAGGAGCGTCAGGTAGTCAGCCTCAATAGTGGTGACTCTAGCTTGGAGACGTTGAGATTCTGCCTGGAGGGTAGCATTGCGTTCTTCTAATTGATGGAAGTCTTGTTGTAGCTGATGTGCACACTGAAGTAATGTGTCGAACGTACTATTTACATTATGAGATGCAAGGGAAATAGTTTGAAATGCAGAGGAGGTGGGATTGGGTAGGGGTGTAGTGAATGCTGTGTGTGCCACTGATGTGAGTGGTGAGGTGGGGGGCAAAGGAGGGGAAGGTGGGGAAATCGTGGGGAGAGGTGCTATGGTTGGTGAAATGTCCATTGGATCAGACAAGGTGGTGTGTGCAGGGGCTACCATATAGGTGGGTATGGTAGGTGAAGTGAGTGTGGTGTCCGTGTAAATTGATGTCGTTGCGAACATCGGAGGAAGGTGCCTTTGAAACATGGGAGAGCGGAAGAACTGCTCCACAAAGGACGGGTATTGGGGTGGTGAGGTCCGGTTGAAAGAGGTGTAGGGGCCAGCAGGGAAGTGAGGGTTATGGAATGGAGGTACTCGTATTGGGGGATAGGTCGGGAAGCACAGGGTTCCTTCCGTGGGCGCTGGGTTTCCAACTACGCTGGTAATTATGGGATGGCCAGTCATGGGTTCAGCGGATAGATGGGACGAAGTGTACAAGGGATTGGTGACGAAGGAGAAGAGGGTGTCTTGTGAGGTGGGTTCTCGAAATGAGAATGATTTGAATGAGGATGGATTATAAGTGGAGGTAGAGGTGATGACTGTCGTTTCTTCCAAGGTGGGAGGTGGTGGTGGGGGCGGAGAAGGTGGTGATGGAGGATGCTGGAGTGAGATGGGTGATGTCTGAACGAAGGTTTCAGCGGAAAGGTCAGTGGTGGTTATGGGGGTGGCTGTGGTCTCAATGGGTACTTCCGGTTCTGTGACGGGTATCCTGATAGTCTTACCTGCTCGTGGTAATGTGTCCACTCTGCGTTTGTCATACCTTACGGACTGGCGGACTGCGGTGTGGACAGCCTCTGGAACTCCTAAGGAGTCTGACACTAATTTGAGGGTGTCAATGAAATGTTGGTCCACTCCTTCATCTGATAGCATTTCTTGCATCAAAGCTTGACCTGATACCAGAGAGAGCTGATGCCTTTCTTGTACTGCTTTGATAGTGTCGTATAGCCTTCGTAGTTGAGATGTATATGCAGGTGCACCTACAAGTTCTGGCACTTCTTGTTGCTCCTCTTGTTGCTCTTGATCATACTCCTCCTCCTCATCCTCCTGTTCTTCATCTCCGTCATCTTCTTCCTCCACTTCAACAGGTGTGACAGGTGCTTGGGAGGTTGTGGCCTGCGTTTGTACATTTTCCGCTTGTTGTGCCTCTTCTGTCTCCAGCTCTACATCTTGTAATAGTTGTTCGAAGTCTTCATTAGTGAGTTCTTCCAAAGCTGCACCACTAGGAAATTCGAGATCCGTTGGGATGGGAGGAAATATCAAAGTGGAACCATCGGTGCTGCGTCTTGGAAGTCGGAGTGTGAATGGTCGGACTCTTCGGGGTGGCGGGGTGACTTCTGGTGTTAGGGTGGCTCCACGTGGCTGAGCACATGGGACTTGGACCGTGCCTCTCATCTTCTTAGAAGGGGGCCCAGTGGATGTCCTGCCTCGAAACTGCTCTACCCGATTCCACATCAGGGCTCGTTGGATTGGGATGTCATAAGCCAAACACCTATAGATGATTCTTGTCAGAGCACAGCAACCATATAAAACCTGTTTCCGCGGCCAGCGTTTGTGAGCTAAGTGTATCTGATCAATTATCCAGTGGGGTAGGTTGATGGTGAGGCTCTGTGTCTCTGCCAGATACAGGCTAAACCAAATCTTTTTGTGCGGCATGGTGAATCTATCCTGCGCCGGGAAAGCAAAGTGTTGCATGCACATGCGAAGGTGTATTGCAATATTAGGCGTCATGGATACCATGTCTTTTAGTTTGGTGAGACTTCGATTCTTCATGTAGTCCGGTACTAGGGTTTCCTTTTCTGTAGGAATATGCATGCCGCGCATATCCAGAGCTTCTCTCACCAAATTGTTTGATAGCCTAAACCTCTTGAGCTCATTCCCCTTTGTCAGAGATGGAATCACAAATGAGCTTGCACCTTTTGGGTTCGGATTTGGAGTCAAGGTGTTGATGAGATAGTAGCATCGCATGAAGTCAGGTTTTGGGAGTCGGGCACTGAAATAGGCACTCAATCCGGCTTTTTCCCATATTGGACGTAGACCTTCCGCATTTTGTAACTTCTCAAATTCTCTTGTAAAGAAATGGTATCTGCCTTGCTTTCCATTGTAGTCCAACTCTGATTCCCATAGATACGTTCCTTCCCCCAATGGTCCTGCTACCTCGGTAAACCAATGTGAAGTCTTTCCCACGGGCATGGTGTGGCCACGTGGAGGGTCCGCAATAGGTATGATTTTGACGGCCTGCAACTCTTCTGGTCTTTCAACTGTCTCAGGCAAAACGGGTAAACTGTCCAAGTCCACCACTTGCGGGTTTGTTTCTGTGTGAGAGCTAGTTCCTGCGGCCTCCGCCATGTTGAAAATGTCGCAGCTGATTCTGTGAGAATATATGAATAAACGTTAACATTGCAATGGACACAAAAATGACATGGTGTCCCTTGTTACAATATTAACTTAAAGTTCTGGAGTGGTTAGGAGTTAATAAGTGCTCGGTGCTGGTGTGTGTAGTTAGGAGTTAGGTAGACCTAAGAGCTAAGCGAAATGATGTGATAAGAGTGAAGCGGTTAGTAGGTGGTCATGGATTTACAATAGGGTCAGGGGGTTTGTTACAAGTCTTGGGCTGCCAAATGCAGTGGATGGGTTTTACTCGTGGTTCCGTAGAGATTCTCGAGAGCTTTATAGGTGTGTCAGCTTTAACCTGAGGCCTTTTAGGGGCCCATTTACAACTGATTCTGTTCGTGTTCATGTGCCTTGGTGTTGAAAATGAGTGGATGTAGGCTGTGCGAGTGAATGGATCATGCCGTGTAGGGTGTGTTCTTGGTATAGCTATCTGAGCCCGCCAACAAGCCTTAGGCACCCAAATTTGTCTTGATTGTGGGCTAGCCTTCATCGACCTTTTGGGCACCCAAATAGATTTCACGTTAGCAGCAGAATTTCCGAAAGACTTCTTATTAGTGACGTGTTGTTGGTTACTAATAAGAGGCTTTGTCCGTGCGGTTGGCGTGGTTGCAACCGGGTGTTCGCCTTTTCGCACGCACACTTGGTTCACTTGTTGGGACATTCTGCTGTGCAGGTTCTTTTGATGTCCAGCATAGGTAGTACTCTGCTTCTTTTGCCTTTGCTCCACCTTTGGTTGTTGCCTCCTTTTGGCCTTTGGAAAAGAAGGGAGTTCCGTTGCATCCCTGACTCCTTTTTTGCAATTATCATTCCTCTGCAACACAGGGTTTTGAACAAGAACAGCATGGTCATCTTCATGTGTACCCCTGGAGGGACCAGGAGTCTGTGCCTTTCCTAGTTCCTTGAGTGTTCCTTTATCCAACTCTATTGTAATTCGACTATGATTGACCCATATGTGAAGAAGTCCACTTCTTAGGTTTAAGTTGACTGCTTGGTCATAGATCCAGTCTTGACCCAAGACAAGAGGTTCAGTGAGATCCTCATCTTGACACACTAGTGCTTTAACTGTCATTGCCTCATCATGAATGTAGAGGGGAAGTTCCACCTCGCCCATGCAAGGGGTTTCCACGCCTCCCAATCCTATGAGATATGCTTCCACAGGATTGACAGTTAACTGTAACTCTTGACAGTAAGACACTCTAACAGCACTAGTGGCGGCACCTGAGTCAATCAAGGCTTTTACAGTCCTTGCACTCTTTTCTTGTCCTATTTCTAGGGTTACGAAAGGACGTCGATCAGTTATCCTAGGTGAGCTGGTTCCTGCAACTTCACACATTGCCATATGATATCCTTGGTCTGCATAGTCATCTGTCCTAGGCTGCTCTCTACCTTGCCTTCGTAATTTCATCCTTCTGATGCGTTCTAAAGCTTCTGCTTGAGCTTCTTCTCTAATTCGCTTCTCTTCCTCTTTGCGTTTCTTAGCAGTGTTGAGTCGGCTGAGCATTTCCTCCGTGAGGGGTTCCTGATACAACTTGACTCTGCATCCGCTAATATAATTAGGGAGAACATCACCCTCTAACGTGGCTAATTGTACTGCTCCACTCGTGGAGATCCTATTGATGATCATAGGTCCATAGCCTCTCTTTTCTAGCTTCCTCGCGTGTTGTTTTAGTGTATAGACTAAGACTAGATCTCCTGCTTTCAAGCCCTTATCCTTTACGTGGGCATCAAAGTATGCCTTCTGTCTCTTCTTGGCAGCATATATGCCTGCAGCAGCTCGCAGTCTTGTTTCTCCTAATCGTTCAAGGTCAAAAATTCTAGAGGAGAGCTCATGACCTGTCCATTCATGCTCTTGTGCTACTCTCAATGTAGGGATCAGGAAGTCCAAGGGTAGCACAGCATTTTGGCCAAATACCATCTGAAAGGGAGTGGCTTGGAGTACCGTTTTGTAGGCCACTCGGTATGCCCAAACAGCATGGTGTAGCTGTTTGTCCCAATCAGAGCGTTTAGTGTTCACCAATTTCGTCAGTACATTGCATAAAATCTTATTAGTGCTCTCAGCTTGTCCATTAGCTTGAGGGTGATAAGGGGCAGACTTCTTGTGTATTACCAAGAATTCTTGGAGTAGATTTTCAATTACTTCATTCAAGAAATGAGTGCCTCTATCACTTACAAGCTCTATAGGTAGCCCATACCTCGTGAATACATTCTCAAACAAGAATTTGGCAGTTGTTTGAGCATCGTTCTTTGTCGTAGCCTTTACCTCTACCCACTTGGTGAGATAATCTGTCGCCACAATGATGTATTCCGCATGAGAACCCTTAGCTGGGGGATTAATAGGACCTACAAAGTCTATTCCCCACTTAGAGAATGCACGTCCACCCATCATAGGTTTCAGTGGCATCTCGTCTTTGCGTATAGGATACTGAGTCCTTTGACAGACATCACACCGTTTCACATAGGTATGTGCATCCATGTGAAGGGTAGGCCACCAGAAGCCTGCAAACAATATTGCCTTGATCACCCGATCTGGTCCAAAGTGTCCTCCTGCTACACCTTGGTGAGCAGTTTCCAAGATCTTAAGATATTCACTCTCATGGACACACAGTCTCAGGTAACCATCCTTACCGCGTTTGTATAGATTATCACCAACAAGTGAATAATCCTGGGCTTCTTGTTCCAAACTCCTTTTTCTAGCTAGAGTCATGTCTGGAGGGAATGTGTTTGTCCTCAAGAATGATACTAGGGGTTCACTCCAATCTGGCGCAATGGATACTTGATAGAGAGTGGCATGTTCCACAGGTGGTTTATTGCAACAGATTGGGCATTCCTTGCACAACTTTTGGACGTCCGCTTCCATAGTTGGCCAATGCACTCCGAATCTCTTTAGAGTCTGCAACGTTCGTTGCTTTGAATGGTGTTGCTCTAGTGCACCTACATGTGCTAGTTGCAACCATTTAGCGTACTCATCCTCTTCTACGCAACAAGCCAAGATCCCTTGATCTGTGTGCTTGTACATGCTTCCTGCCATGATGTGATATTTTTGGGCTTTTACTATCTCTCTATTCCGTGTGTTCACCACTGGATGATTAGGCCCGTATGTCAATACTGGTACTATTGGCTTGGCCCACTGCGGCACCACTTCCAAATTGAACAAGTAAGCATCAGGAAGGTCATCTGACACTCCTTGTGGGGCTTCTCCCGATGTGAGCCTAGAGAGATGATCTGCTCTCAAGTGGGTTCTACCTTTTCTTACCACAACCTCAAAGTCATATTCCATTAGCAAGAGAAACCATCTTACTAATCTACCTGTATTGCATGGTTTGTTTACTAAGTACAACAATGCCTGATGGTCCGTAAAAAATTTAAACTTATTTGCAAGCAAATAATGTCTAAACTTTTTAACCGCATATACCATACCTAATCCTTCGCGCTCTGTAGTGGTGTAATTCCGTTCAGCCGCATTCAATTGTCTACTGGCATAGGCAATTGGAAGATCCATATTACCTTCACCAGTAGGTTGTGCAAGCACACATCCAATCGCATAATTGGATGCATCCACATGAACATGGAATGGCTTATTCCAATCTGGTGTGGTCAAGATTGGTGCTGAACATAATCTTCGTTTAAGCTCTTGGAAGGAATTCTCACATTCATCCGTCCACTCAAAGTTTGTCAGAAGTCCGTACATGGGCTTTGCAATGACAGCATACATGTGTATGAATCGTCGATAATAGCCACAATGCCCCATGAAAGCTTGTACTTCCTTGACATTCTTTGGCCTAGGTAGCTCTGCTATGGCTCTCACTTTCTCCTCGTCAGTAGATATGCCATTCTTTGACACTATGTGTCCTAGAATCTTACCTTGCCTAACCATAAAAACGCACTTTTCTGGGTTCAGGCAGACTTGGTACTCTCTACATTTGTCAAAGATTTGTTTGAGTTCAGGAATATGGGTTTGTCTAATGTTGGAATGAGCACAAAGATCATCAACATAGACTTCTAAACTCTTCCTCAGGAATTCCTTAAACACATGGCACATCAGCCTCTGGAAGGTAGCTGGTGCATTGGTAAGCCCAAATGCCATTACTCTAAAAGCAAAAATGCCCCATTCTGTGGCAAAGGCTGTCTTGTGCTGATCCTCTGGAGCTATGGCTACTTGATTGTAGCCCGAGAATCCATCAAGGAAACTGTACACTTCCTTGCCTGCCACTCTTTCTAAGAGATGTTCTGTGATGGGAAGCGGATAGTTATCTCGGATTGTGGCTGCATTAACCTTCTTCAAGTTAATGCACACACGCAGCTTACCATTCTTCTTGGGCACCACTACGATGGGGGATACCCATTCAGTGTGCTCAATTTCATAGATAAATCCGGCTTCGACCAGTCTATCTATCTCTTCCTTGATCTTAGCAGCATCGTTATCGTTATATGTATAAGGCTTTTGCTTAGAGGGTTTGGCATCTGAGGTCATGGGGATGGTGTGTGAGCATATGTCAGGGTCAACACCTTTCAAATCCTTGTAACTCCAAGCGAATACATCTCTGTATTCTCTTAGCAAGGTAATCAATTCGTACTCTTCTTCTTCTGTCAGGTCATGGCCTATATACGTGCATCTCTCCTCTCCTTCTTCTATGGCCACTACTATTTTCTTGGTGGTTTCTTTGTTATCATAGGCCTCTCCTGATTGTGCCTCTCGTTTAGGCATTCTTATCATGACTCTCCTGTCATCTATCTCATACTTCTTAAAATTTTCGGGGACCTCAAACAAAGATTCTTCCTCTTCTGGTGAGGCTTCTCTCTTTTTTCGTTTCTTTCCTTCTTCCTTTGGGGTCACATGTGTTGTTAATCTTACATTAGTTGTAACCTCTCCATGCCTCTGGGGTTGAAATTCTACTTCATGGAAGTATTCTTCATCTGATGCAAATGGTGGGTCCATAATGATTGACTCTAGATCGGAGTCACTTGCATCCTCAAATGCATCAGGGCTAGGTTCGCATTCTTCTAGAACTGCCTCTCCCATGATTGGCTCTATGGAGAAGACTGAAATATCATAACCATCCTCATCACAGTGAGGTGTCCATTGTTCTTCGTTGATGGCTACGTCCATTGTTGCTAAGATTTCTGCCCAACCGTGAGGTTCAAATTCTTCGTCTGGAAAAACTACAGGTGCATAGGCTGGGTCTTGGATTGGTCTATGGGTTTCTTTCGCACCTACCTCTCTGGCTTTCTCTCTCTTCTCTTCTTCAACTGCTACCTTGCACATCCATAAGTGAGTATCTTCATGCATCCATGAGGATCCAGATCCTATGGAATGCACCGATTCTGTGTCATCTTTGGCTCTATGGATGGGATTCCATTGGATAGGAGGGACGTCTCTGTGAGAAAAATCCTTGAGATTGACTTTGGTTGTAACACCCAAGTGTTGCAGATACAAGGAGTTGGTTCCCCAATCCTGTACCACTTGCAACTGTCGCATAAATGGTCTTCCCAAAATCATCTCATAGGCATGATTTTTGCTGAAGTCACATATAGCAAAACTATGCTCAAACTCGACACCACAAGTGGTGAGAGTTATTCCTTCTAGCAATCCTAGGGGTCTCTCTATGTGACCATCTGCCATTTGCAATTTCATTCTCGTTGGCCTGAGTGCTGGCTTGCCCCAACGCTTCCATAAGGAGGTAGTGGCAATTGCAACTCCTGCACCTGAGTCCAAAATTGCCTTTGTGGTGTAGTCCTGGTAGGTAATGGGAAGATAGGTGTTCCCTTCTTCACCTTCGCACATGTCTCCTATCTTATCCAAGGGAATTTCTGGCACTGTCCTATGGGATCCTACCTTGGAACAAGGTTTTGCAACTTCAGCTACCTGACTGTCTACATATTTTCGCATGTTTGGTCTATCCTCAGTCAGTTCTTCCAAAGTGAGATTGCGTTGCACCTTGGTGTTCGTTACTACCTCCGTGTTCCTTGGTATGCCTGAGTCGTCGTTCCTTACCATGACTGTGGGTGCTCTCATACATGTGGACTTTGCTTCCCATGGGCCTGTGAAGTGAGGTAGCTCTTGTATGGAATTAGACTCAAAGTCCAATCTCTCGTGAGACTGAGTACTCTCATGTTCCCCGTAAATGGATGGGATGTCTTGTGGGAATTGGTCGTGTGCATCGTCCACAAGTTCAAAAGGAGGGGCGACCTCACTTTCGTTATCCCATTTATCTTCTTGAATCTCTCGTAGGAAGTCTGGTGCAAACCGATTCATAGAAGAAGAAGTGTCTGGCTCCGTAGAATTTGGCACATAAGCAACCTGGGAAGGAGGGCTTATTCTATCGTTGGCTCTCTCCTTGTTCCCATAGATGGCTGGAGCACAAGCTTCTTGGGGAGGATTACTTATTCTATTACTTTTCCGAACAGGCTCATATGCTCTCTGAGAAGGAATGTGGGTCACCTGTGGAGGTACATAAGCTTTCGGGGGAGGCTCATGTGACTTTTGGGGGGGAAGATAAGCATCTTGAGGAGGCCCATGGGCTTCCTGAAGAGGCTGGCTTATCCGTTCTCTTGCCCTTTCCTTTCTTTGAGGGGCAGGTTCCTTCTCTGATTGTGCAATTAACTTCTCTATTCTTTCCAGCAGTCCATCAAAGTGTAACTGCGTCTTAGCTGAACTAGAAATGTTAAATAGGCGGCTGGCCTCAAACATGGTCTGAGCCAATTCCACCATTTTGGCACAAATCTTAGTTTGTTCAAGCTCTAGCTCGGCTCTAGGGTAGCACTTTTCATGATCGGTGATGGTTGGCCCTTCTTGGATTCTGGCCTGATATGCTTTAAGCATCATATTAAGGTCCTCGGGAGTGGGGTCAGCTAGGACTGATCCTACTCTAGGGGGTGGTGGGATTTGATGAGGCAGTGGGGAAGGTGGTGGTACGGATGGAGGTGGGAATGGTGGAGGCGGAGTAATGTGAGAGGGAGTTGGAGCTGTGAGTTCAGTTATCCTCGCTTTGGTTTCTCTTATGCTTTCTTCAAGTTCGTTTATCTTTTTTGCCCATTGTCTTTTCATTCTTTCTCGACTATCTTTCCATGCTCTAGTTCTTTTCTTTGTTACGCTCTCGGTTTCACTCGCCTCTGAGTTCTTTTCCTGGTTTACCCCTTGATTCTGCTGCAAGGCTTGAGCACGAGTGACTACCTGTATGGGAGCAGTGGAAGTGACACTTCCTGTGGAATCTACCACTAACCCAATAACGTTGATTGGAGTGATTTTTGGCATATTGTTAGGATTCTTAGGGCAATCTCGTAAGAGGTGTTCTTTTCCACAATCTTGGCAAAAGCCTTGGATCGTCACGGACTGATTTTGTGTAGGTGGAGGTAAGGGACAATCACGAACGAAGTGATCCCCCTGACATCGGTAGCATGGTCCTCTAGGAAGGGGTGGTCGTACCTGCCTAGGTTGAGGCCTAGGGTTGGGGTTTGCATACATGACATTCGTGTAATCCGACTCCCAACTAGGTTCACTTGGTTCTTCACTATAGTAGGATTCACCATGTTCTGGAGACTGCATGTAGTAAGCCTGGGGACTATCGACATGCGTAGAATCAAAGCTATGGTCACTCGGGTCACTTTCTGAGATCAATGGGGTTACTGGTACTATGGCCCTATTCAGGTTTTCTTCTGCCACTGCATACTTTACTGGAATCACGTTAGCGGGGTTTGGAGGCTGTTGAGCTAGCACCGGTTGGGGTCTCTGTTGGGCCTGATATGGTTGCTGATAGGTTTGTTGGGGTCTAGCATATTGTGGTGGTGGATTTTGGTTCTGGTATCGGCCTGGTAGGTAGGGCTGCGGATAGGGTTGCCTAACTGCCTGCTTGTTGTATAGACGATCTTGTGCGGTGTGATTGGTGTATCTCCATTCTATGGTGCAGTACTGGCTACTAGGGTTTACTTGGGGTTGAGCCATAATAGGGCAGACGTTCGCCATATGGTCACCACCGCATGTATAGCACCTTTTCACAGGGGCAAACCTTGGGATTTGTTTGCTAGTTACACCTAGTTTCTCAGCTACTTTTTCGGCAAGTTCTTCAATTGATGTGGCTTGTGTGGAAGATTGACTAGATGCACTATCTGAATCTTTGTAAATTTTGGACAACTCTAGCTCTTCTCCTAGGTTATCTTCAATGTCAATGCACATACGTACACATTCTTCTATAGTCCTAGGGTCTTTCAGATACACATAGGATCTCAATTTTGGGCTCAGCAATCCATCAAGAAATAAGGCTACTTGTTTAGCAGATGTGGGTAGCTCCGAAATAGGGCACCTTTCAAGATATTGTCTAAATCTTCTTCCTGCAAGTCTCACAGTCTCTTGAGGGGTTTGCTTGAAGCTGTGAATCAGTGAGGAGGTGTTGTGTCTTATGCCGCTCTTAGAGAACTCTATAATGAATGCCTCTAGGAGTTGATCTATGCTCCTGAACTGGCGTTCATCTAATGGCTGAAACCACGTAAGTGCTGTGTTCCTAAGGGTTAGACCGAAGGCATTGTACTGCGTGAACAGATCCTCCACTTGTTCAGCTCTCAAGACTTGCTTGAACTCTGCCACATGATCATAGGGATCTCCTATGCCATCAAAGTAATTCTTCATGGACTTAACTAGCTGAGTCGGTCTCAGGGTTCTTGCGTGCTCTCTAGGCCTCGGCAACGGGAATCCATCCACATTTCTTTGATTCCTGTGAGCTCTAAATATCTCAGGTTCTACCCTATTCGTCTCTGTCCTCGTTCTTTCTCTGCCCACTGGGCTGGCAAAACTTACTTCTGGTCTATCTCTACTTCTGTCTCTTTGCATACCATGAGCTTGAGAAGTTCCAGCCCCAGGGTGACCATAGGATACATTTGATCTTGGTTGGGGGAAAATGAATTCACCCTTCCAAGTGTAGGCATGCCTATCATTTTCTGTCACCACGAAGATCCGTTCTGAAGCCTGATCTAAATAGGTCACTCTGCCTGGGCTATCCGGATCCTTAAACTCATAGATCATGATATTTCCTATGTCTGTCGGCTGATTAGACTTATACCTCCAAAAGGCTTCATCAGTTTCTCGATTGAGGAGCAATTCTATGCTCTTGTTGTCTTGGGGGACCCATTCAGGCGTGATAATCCTAGTGAGAACTGATTTACCTCGAGGGGTTCTAGGTTCCGCACCCATGTTCCCTTGCTCCAGGTCACCTAAGTCCGCTTCTGAGATTACATTCCCAAAGTCATCGGTCCTCTCAGGGTGACTAGTGACTACATATATAGTTCCTTCTTTGTCCAGGTATGCACCATTTTCAAACTTGACAGCTGGGTGCTCTAGTCCAATGGATTGATCGGGGTTTTTAATCTGGACCACAGATCTTCCTAAGCCGTCCTCATAGATGCTAGCACCTAATCGGTTGGTCCTAAGGTACTCCAGCTGCGTTTTGTAAGGGCCTTCTACCCTGTATAGGTAAGGCACTCCTGAACTTCCCGTAGGTCTGTCCATGCCTTGGGACATTTCTGACTCACTGGTCTCAGAGCTAGGGTAGTTTGAGCGGTGGCTCAACTGCTGGGCCCAAGACCTTGCAGTGTGATTGACACTAGCCTCTGAAGACCTAAGGCTTTGTCTCTCTCGTGCTAGGTGTCGTCCTGATCTAAGGTTCATATGCCTAACTGATTAGCCCAATTTTTTTCAGAGTACAACCTCGTTGCCGATTAATTGGTACCAGTCACTTGATTCTTTTTAGTTATTTTATCACGTTTGAGTTCTTGTCTGATATCACGTCGTCAGGAATGTTTGAATGTTGTTTCGCACTTGCAATTGATCGTTCCACGTTAGGTTCTTTTCCTTTATGTTATCGGCAGTACAGAGATTAAATTTTTAACTTGAACTTGAGTTTTGAGGTAGTCTTCAACTTGATAACTGCCTATCGTCGCTCTGACTTACTCCTACTTCTCGTCGTTCTTAGCCTAAGCTATGAATTGACAGAGGGGGTTAAAAGTGTCCAACCTTTTGTTTCTTGCTCGGTTGCCCTTGAGTGCTCAGGAAATGTGTTCCCAAGCTCGCACTTACACTTGCTTAGAACGCCTCTCGATGCTCTGTAAGAGTTTCAAAGTTAGCCTTGAAATTTACATTCCAAAGACAGAACCAATTATTTTCATTCATGTAGCACAAACACAAACTTGCCTAGTGATTTTCAAGAAAACAATCCTAAGGACCCCTGACTTTGATCCCCCTGGGTATGGTCAACTTCAAAATACCCTACCTAAAAATCAATGTATTATCTTTATAAAAAACAGTTGAGGGCGTGTAGTATATGCTACGGGCTTTCCAACAAGCCCTAGAGCTCAAAAAATGGATCTCGTATGAAAAAGTTGTGACCGTTCAGGGTTCTAGGGTTACGACAGGGTTCAAACAGGATCACTGTGCAACAGGTTTTCCCCAAGTTGTTTTCCTAAGACTTCCCCATGTGCTCAAGAGCATAATATTTGTGACCAAAATTTAGCCCAATTTTTCAATTAACAAACCTTAAAAATTTTGGCTAAAATTGGCTGTCAATCGCGATGGATAGGGCTGTCAATCGCGATGGACACTCAGTCAATCGCGATGGACAGAGACTTCAGTCAATCGCGATGGACAGGGAGTTGAGTCAATCGCGATGGACAGGGAGTCGGTCGCGATGGACAGAGACTTCAGTCAATCGCGATGGACAGAGACTTCAGTCAATCGCGATGGACAGGGGTTGAGTCAATCGCGATGGACAGGCAGTCGGTCGCGATGGACAGAGACTTCAGTCAATCGCGATGGACAGGGGTTGAGTCAATCGCGATGGACAGGCAGTCGGTCGCGATGGACAGAGACTTCAGTCAATCGCGATGGACAGAGGGTTCAGTCGGTCGCGATGGACTGGTAGTCAATCGCGATGGACAGAGCTGTCAATCGCGATGGACAGGGGTTGAGTCAATCGCGATGGACAGGCAGTCGGTCACGATGGACAGAGACTTCAGTCAATCGCGATGGACAGAGCTGTCAATCGCGATGGACAGGGCTGTCAATCGCGATGGACTGAAATTTTGCAAGATTTTCAGAAATTTTAGTGGGAATGTGGTGTGCAGAGTCTCTAGTCCACTGTGGTGCACTCAGATTTACCAACAAGTGAAAATTTCTGTCAATCGCGATGGACAGAAGGCGGCGACTGCGAGACAGTTTCGTCGAGTTCCGTACCTGCGCGGAAGGCTGGAGATGGTGATGTGACCTGTACCTGCAAGATAGCTCAAAAAACATGCAAAAACGGCACATGCAATTTCGCTCTCTCGCTCTCTCTCACAAGTGAAATGAGGGAAATGAGGTGGAGGTGGGGATATAGTCAAAAAACTGAAATTTTCGCGATGATGGAGATGGACGTGGGAGATGGTGATGATGATGATGGTGATGAAGATGGTGAAGAGAGTAAAAGAAAATCTATGAGAGTGAAGAAAATACCTACAACTCCAACACGTCAACTCTACGTCTTACCATCACACGCTCGTCCTCAAAGCTCGATCCCCGGCAACGGCGCCAAAATTTGGTGTAGCTCAGTGATGAGTAGCACCTCCTTTAATGTCAATCCGGGAAGACGTGAGGATGGTATGAAGACCTCGAGCAAGTGGCGGCGCAAGTGCGTGAGTGAGAAGCACACTAGCATGCACACACATACACACACACGCGCACACACGGTAAGACAAAGAGTGAGAATCAATGGAGCTTTTAGATTACTTTCAAAATGCTCTTACAAGTTCGTTTCAATTACAATCTAACCTCAAAAATGAGCTCTCTAGCCCTTTTTATAGTTTTTGACTAGCTTTTGGCCCTGTCCAGACCTAGTGTCCGGCCTAGTTAAAAATTAGGTTCTAGGGCCAATTTGAGGGCTCAAACGGAGTCAAAAAAATACGAAAATTGATATGTAGGTACTTCTAAGGCTCCTCAAGCTCAAGGACTCCTTGGCTTGCACAAAATGGAGCTACAAAAATATGAGCTGGTATTTACAATGATTGTTAGTGATAAGAATCACTGTTAAAAGATGTAGATTGGAAAAATTGAAGGGCCTATCTGCCAGATTTGCGTCGACTGCTTTGTCTACTTACTCCTTCACCTTGTTCTGACTCTCTCCGTTGGCTTCCTTGTCTCGTCAATCCTTGGGTTCCCTGGCTTCCTTGTCTAGTCAGTCCTTGGGTGCCCATACTGCTCTCAACACATATGGTTTGGCATGTATAAAGACCATATGTGGCTACATATTTGTATAAAGTTTCAAGGCTATCCGAGCTTCCTAGACACCTTAATGCCACCTTGCAAGCTTCCAAATGTAGTCAAACTTGTACAAGTTAGATTCAGATGGGAGTTTTTTCTGCATATTCTTGAAGGAGATCTTTGGAAACATAGTCCTACAATGTTTCATCTTCATCAAAGACTTTTTGGAGGGTCAAAGAGCACAAAGTCCAGTTTTCAAGGTCACCGCAGTTTTCTAGAATAAGAAAATTGAAGGCTTGAATGTCTGCCACATGTCAAAATATGATTGAACCATGTTGTACGGTCAAGATGAGCTCATATTCAAGGGTGGAGATGCACTAAAGCATAAAGGAAGGAGGATCCACGAATTTTTTCCATAAAAGAAGACCTTTTTTACAATCAAAGATCAATAATGCAGCATTTCTCCAAAAATAGTGGCTTATCTTATCCGAATTGATGTCAGCACTGATCCGACGGTCCAGATCATCCCCAGATCCAATGGTGGAGAATGAGGGCGCCTAAATTTCACTCCTTTACACTAGATTTGATAGAAAGAACAATTCCAAGCCATTGATTTGATTAATCAAATGGTTGTAATCGAAAGTAGTGATCCTAGAGTTGAGAGTTGATTTCTCTAGATCCAAGGGCCCAAATTCATTCAAAAAACTATATAAACCCCCCTCCAAACTCCTAGAGCATCATTTTTAGGCATCCATAGGGCTCATGCTAGCTTACGGTTTCCTTGAGACGATCACCCTCGGTTGAGCGAGTGAGGATCCAAGGTGAGCTAGTATGAGTATAGAACCTAGTTTCAAATTTAAGTTAGAACTCCAATTTAGGATAGGCTCTTGAAACCAGCATCTCTATCTTGACTCATCCTCGGTGGAGCGTGTGAGTGAGTTAGAGCTGATTTTAATGAGTCTTAGACTTCTTTAGTTAGACGTTACGAGCCTAGACAGACATAGGGTCACTGGAGTGGAACTCACCTTCTTACGTGTGACATTCGGTTGAACTGTCATGGTTTGAGGGTCGGAACCACCTTTGATCAGTAGACTGCTTAGCATGACGTACCACGACGATCTTTTACATGTAACTTAATTCAAATTCTTTTAATTCATGTCACTTGTCACTTGTCTCTTGTCACCTCTCTCAGTCTCTTAAGTATTTTTACATGTCTTCTATTTCTTCTATGTGTGAGAAGGCTCCGCAGTATTGCGTTGAACCAGTGAGGATGTTTCTTTGAGCTTGTGAGTAAAATCCATCATCATAATTCACTTGCATGCATATAATCCATACAAATTCATACATATTTATTAGTTTCTGAAAGTGTATAAGAAGCTCCAATATTGGACCATTCTTCCTTTCGAAACTGATTTATGTGTAAGGATTCCATCTATTCTCATCATGCATACATATCATCCAAAGAAGGCTATACATATGGATTAGAATTAGGAAGTGTTTAAGAAGCTCCTCCAATGGACCATTCTTCCTTCCAAATTTGATTCGTGTGTATGGTTCTCTTTCATTCTTATCATTCATGTCATCAATCTAACTTGCACACCTACATTCCCATTCCCATAATTATTTCAACATCTATCTCTTCTCCATACTCAACATTAATTTCACCTTCACATCTTTAAACCTTCCAACATTCATTAGCTTCATACACCCTGTGTGTGCCACGACCGGACCGGATCCATCCGGATTGCGATCACCTCCACATTTGAACCCGACGTGAAACGCTTCGTGGCATTTGCTTCTGAACTTGTTAGGAGGTTGTGATCCATATCCTTTGTTTCATATTTTTCATCCTCATCATATTATCATCATCAGTCTTGAGTGTTGCACTGGATTTCTCACAGTATCGTGCACATCTTCGTCGTGAAGTAAACGCATTTGTGAGAGATCTAGAACATCGTGCATCACTTGCTTATTCACATAAGATGGAGGAAGGATTCAAATCCCTTATTGTTGAGAAACAAGGCCAAAGAATAGTCTCTTCTATGTTGAGAGAGAAGGGAAAATTCAATGGCATCAACATCACAAGCTACTTAGATTTGTTTGAAGAGCAAGCTATGATTTTTGGTCTTCCTGAAGATCTTTTGATATCATTCTTTGAACGAATTGTTGATAGCTCTATCATAAACCGTGTCACTCAATATGATAGTCTTCCTTGGAGTGATTTTAGAAAGGAGATGCTCAAAGAATTCTCTTGAAGATTATAGCCAACATAATCGAGATGGATTCTTACGATGGGTCAATTCTCCAAAGCCTAGTAGCTCTATTACTCACTTACAAAATGAGTATATTAGACACTATGAACAACTTCCTGATGAGGATAAGATAACTTTGGAACCTGATCTTGTGATCAATTTTCTTAAGCTTCTTCATCCTGAAACTCGTAGGGAAGTTGAACGGTGATTAGAAGAACCAGATAAGCGCTATGGTCTTACTGACAATTGGAAAAAAGTGCGTAAAGTAGTAGAGGTTGTAGCCCATAGACATCAAAGGCAATCCATGCTTTATGAGCAAACTAGTCTTCCTCAAGCTAGCCTTCCACAAACTAAGGAGCAAGTTAGAGAACAATCCCATGCTATGCTTTTTGACTCTACTCCTCAAATGATGGAGCCTACTCAAGGTTTTAAAGTAGAGCCAAATAAAAGTGTAGTTGAACAATCTCAAGTGGATATTCTCACTAAGCAAATGGAAAGTCTTATTGCTACACAATCCAATTTGGCCAAGACTATAGATGCTTTACAATCTAGTTACACCAAAACTTTCCAAAATCAAATGAACCCAATGACTTTTCAAGAGCTTAATCAACATGTTATAGCTACCAATCAAAATCCACAAGTAGCTCCTACTCAAGCATATCAAGTTCCTCCAATGCATAATCCTTCAATGCAAAATCCTCATCCTCATGTGCAAAATCCTCAAATGTATCAAAACCTGTATCCTCAAGCTTCTCAAATAGCTTTTCAAAATCCTCAAAATCAAAATTTTCAAAATCATCAACCGTATAATATGGAAGCTCCTCTTGCACCTCAAGTACCACATGTTGCTCCCCAAGCTCCTCAAATACATCAATTGCATTTTCAAAATCCTAATTATCCTGTTCAAGCAATACCTTATCAACAAAATCCTCAATTTCAAAATTTCCCACCACAAGTTAATCAAAATCCTCAAAATCAAAATGGTTTTGTGCGTGGCCCTCGTAGGTGTCCTTGGTGTGATTCGTTAGAGCACTTTTTGAGAGATTGTGAATTATTGAAGGCTGCTAAGGAGCAACGACTAGTAATAGACATAGACAAGAAAATCTGTGACTATCGATCTAGGCTACCTTTGCAAGGAAATTATGGTAAGGGAGGAATGAAAAAACATTATGAAAATATAACCATAATGGACGTAGGAACTAGAGGAGTGAAACTAGAAGCTCTTGATGAACAACAAGTAGAATCAAGTAAACCCACAAAGGAAGGTGATTTTTCCATAGAGGCTTTAGTAAGAGCACGGGATGAGATTAGGAGAATAACGGCTTGGGAGTCACCGATAGAAGATCAATCTCTTATTTCTCACATATCCAATGTAGAAGAAAAACGAAAAAGAGATGAAGCTGAGCCTAGTGAAAGAAGAGTGACTCGAAAACAAACCTCAGAGGGAATAGAAACAATCATAGAGCAAGGAGAAACATCACAATCCAAAGATAAAAAACAAGAATCAGAACCCAATGAACAAAAACAAGAGGAGAAACAAAAAGGGAAGAAGACAAAGCAAAGAAAAACAGAACCAAAGCCTTTAGATAAACAAGAACAATCAAAACAACCTGAAGACCAAACACGAGAACATGAACAAAAAAAAGACCCTGAGCAAAAACAAAAGAAACCAAAGAGAAAACCTAAAGCCATCTTGATTTCAGAAATTGAGAGAAAAATAGATCCTATGGAGATTTTAGATGACATTTTGCTTAAGAGTCAAGTGACTTTGTCTTTAGAACAAGTTTTCTCTATTGCAAAGCCTATTTTTAAAGATAACTTTATCGGCCTAATTAAAAGGAAGAGGTTTCCACTTAATCTAGATACTGAGATGCAAGATTCTCTAGATCAAGATCAAGCTATGAATGAAGCCTTAAACTTTGATGAATCTGATGAAGAGGACTTTGATGATGATGAAGTAAATGTTAATAAAAATTTCTTGGGACCTATTCAACCTGACCATGAAAATCATGAAAACAATCCTGAAAGTCACTTTAAAAGAACATTTTGGTCTAGAGGTACATCAGAGATGCATGTTAAAATAGGAAATGATAAGAACACTATCACTGTAAATGCATTAGTAGATTCCGGCTCTGAAATCAATGTGATTTCAAGAGAAGTCTATGATAAGTTTCGATGGCCCATGGATAAAGATTGTGGATGGCGTATGAGAACTGCAGATAATGGTGTAGGTACCCTGTATGGAGCTTGTGCTAGTGTGCCCATATCCATAGGAGGAATCACATAAGACTTTCACTTTTTTATTCAAGATAATTGCTCCTATGAAGTTCTCTTAGGTCAACCCTTTATTTGTGAGAGTCGTATGGAAACTAAAGCCATGGATGATGGGTCTACCTATGCTAGGTTTAATTCTAAGGATGGAATGCAATCACTTCAAGTCATGACAGTAGGAGTGAACCATCCTAGGAATCGATTGTCAATTAGAAAGAAACCTATTGTTACTCAGGGTCATGAGCATGCTTGTAGTGATTGTGCACCTCGATTCATGTTTGGAGCTACATATGATCAAAATTTCGGATAGAATCCATTGTTGAGCGGGACAACAGTGGATATTGGTTTGACATCTCGCATCCAACCAACATGTACAATAGTTTATCACTTTGTTTTCCACATTCTAGATTAGATTTTCTTCATAAGAGTCAATTGTCCAAGTCTTTTATCCAAAAAAGCCAAAAAAATTATAAAAACAATAAAATCATGGAACATGATGAGAACATTGAGCATGTGATTGAGACATTTCATTGTTTCTCTACTCTTGAGGAGTTAGAGTTATGTCTTCAACAAAATTCTAATTCCCATATTATTCTTATTTCTTCCCTTGATGAGTATGCTCTAATCCAAGAGTATGTTGACAAGTGCTCAAAATTTAACCAAACACATGATGCCTTAGTTGAAACAAAGTATAAAACTGTAGACAAAAAAATCAAACCCATAGCTCAACCATTTCCTCAAGGAAGTAATGAAAAAATTATTGATGTGAAAAATGATCCAATTCTTCGGGATAAGAAAAACATAGGACATACATTCACGGATGAGACAATCAAACAAGTGAAAATTGGTAGAGATGATGACTTTCTTTTGCCAGCAGAGAGAGATAAATTTGAGAGAGTCATACGTAGCCATGGAAAAGCCTTTACTATGTATCCTCATGAGATTGGTTGTGTAGATCCTAAGCTAGTTGCACCCATGATAATCTTTACTATTCCACATATTCCATGGAATCTTCGTCCCATACCTGTTCCAAAGGCTCACTTACCTGAGCTAATGAAACTACTTAAGGAGAAGATAAACATGAGAATTTTAGAGCCATCTTTTGCACCTTACTCAAACAGATGGTTCACTGTGCCTAAAAAGAATGGTAAACTACGTTTTATTCAAGATCTCCAACCCGTCAATAAAGTCACCATAAGGAATGTAGGAACAGGACCCATTGTAGATGAGTTTGCTGAATCATTTTCAGGACATTCTATCTATTCAATGGGTGATTTATATTCTGGATATGACCAATTCCAGTTAGCAATTGACAGTCGTGACATAACCACAATGAAAACTCCTTTAGGCTTAGTGCGAATGTGTACTTTACCTCAAGGAGCGACTAATTCTGTGGCTCATATGATGAGTGCTATGAATATGGTCTTACATGACTTTATCCCTCATATAACTATGCCATTCATTGATGATATTCCAATTAAAGGGAGTGAGGAACGTGTAAAGGACATTACTTTAGATTCATCGGGATGTCGTAAATTTGTTCTTGACCATATCTCTTATTGTGAAAGAATATTTCAACGATTTGAAGAGGTAGGTCTCACATTTTCCATAGAGAAATCTGTTTTTGGTGTCAACGAGGTACTTATTGTTGGACATTTATGTGGCCATTATGGTCGAAAGCCATACCCACAAAAAGTTGATGCCATTAGCAAGATTTCTGAAACATGTAACAACGTGAGTGAGGTACGTAGATTTCTTGGTGCTTGCATCTTTTATGTTATTTGGATCCCTCACTTTGCTCATGTTGCTGATTTTCTTTATGACTTGTTGAGGAAGAAACGAAAATTTATTTGGACTGACAAAAACACTCAAGCTATGCGTAAATTGAAGAAATTATTGCTTGAAGCTCCCATCCTTAAGCGTGTAGACTATTCTGCTAACAAACCTATTATATTGACTGTTGATACTAGTCCTATTGGTATAGGTTGGGTCATAAGTCAAGATGATAGTGAAGGGAATAGATATGCAATTAGGTTTGGTGCCAAAATTCTACATGAAACACAACGAAAATATCCACAGATCAAACGAGAACTATGGGGTATGGTAACAGCTTTGAAAACAGACAAAGAATATTTCATTGGTGCAAATGTCAAAGTTGAGACTGATTGTTTGCCTCTCATTGGAATGATAGCCAATTGTTCATCTCCTGATATAGCCATGCTTAGATGGATCTCATATATTAAGTTCATAAATCCTGAGTTAGTTCATATTTCAGGTAAGTCAAACTCAGTTGCTGATATGTTATCGAGAGCTAGATTTGATGATGATCTTGAAAGTGATCTAATAAAGAATGTGAATTTAGTTGACTATGTTCCACGTATATATGAGTATGAGAAATTTCATGAGTCTGAGTACGAAGATGAATGGAGAGACATAGGAAAGTATCTCAGTACACTACAACCATTACCTAGCTGGACTACGAATAGATTCCGTAACATTAGGAAACGAGCTTATAACTTTTTCCTATGTAATGGTTATCTTTGGAGACATGCTAAGGGTAAGGTTAAGAATCCACAACGAGTCCTAGGAAAGAGAGGTCTTCAATTGCAAGCAATGAAGGAAATGCATGAGACATTATGGGCAGGTCATAAAGGATTTTTTGGAACATATGAAAAAATTAGAAGTACCTATTATTGGCCTAGGATGTATGTTGACATTAGTAGCTATGTTTCTACATGTTCTACTTGTCAACTTCATTCATCAGTCAAACATAGAGATCCGTTGCATCCTACTTATCCACCTTGTATTCACTACAAGTGGGTAGTAGATCTTGTAACTATGCCTAAAGGTATCGACAAAATGCGTTACATTGTACTTGCAAGAGAAGACTTAACTAATCATGTAGAGGGACGTGCACTACGATCTAAGACCACTTACAATGTTTGCAAATTCTTGCTTGAAGATGTCATAAGTCGCTTTGGGTACATAGAGAAAGTAGTTGCCGATCGTGGAGAGTTAAATGCGAGAGAAGCTAAAGAGTTCTTTGAGCATCACGGTATTTGTTTGTCTCTCACTACTGCATATAATCCAGAGGCCAATGGTAAAATAGAGAGAGGGCATCCACCTATTGTGAAAGCCATATCTAAAGCATGTAACGGTGACATCAAACAATGGCCTAGATTCTTACCTTTTGCACTTTGGGCAGATAGAATGACATGCACACGTACTACTGGGTATATGCCTGCTGAACTTATGTACTGTCAAAAACCACTGTTTCCAATTCAATCTCATATTTTTGCATGGTCAAATTTGCCTTGGTCTGAAAACATGTCTACTGATGACTTTTTGAGTTTGCGCATTAAACAGTTAGAACAAGGTAAAGTAAGACTTGATGATGCTGTTGAAAAATTAAGAGAATCTAGAATGAAGAATAAGCATTATTTTGATAAAACTCATCGACTGTGTCCTAATCCAATTGAAGTAGGAGATTGGGTGCTCATTTATGATAGTACATTTGACTCTCAATATGATGCACGCAAAAAGCTCACTCAACGGTGGTTTGGGCCATACATTGTATCAAAAGTCAACAACAATGGTACGTATGCTCTTTGTGAATTAAATGGTGTTGCACTAAAAACTTTGATTGCAGGTAAAAGGATAAAGCTATTCAAGAAACGTGATAATGACGAGTACATTTTGGATGAGGACATTGAAGAAGATGACAACAATGAGGCCGATTCATAAACAGGAGTATCCATGCTATAAAAAATAAAAATATAAATAAAAAAAGAAAAAAAAAACATATAAAAATATCATTAATTTTTCAAGTTCATGTTGCTTTGTTTTTTTTCAAGTTCATTCTTTTTTTTTTTTTCCATGTTTGTTTCATGCATGTTTTTTTTCAGTCTTTGCATTGCATTGCATATCCACATCACTTGAGTCAAAAAGGGCAAATGATGATTTCTCTACTTGTGTAAAATTGTATCTTAAGTAGTAACTTATCTACTAAGGAATTGATTATAATCTAGGATTGTGGAAAGATAGGGCATGTAGATTTGGAGGTTTATTTTGGTGACATGACTTTCATATATAAACATGCATATGTATCCTATATCGAAAGCATAATTGTTGAAATCCTAGCTCCTGCTATTGCATGTTTCTACATCCTTAGTCCATCTCACAGCACTTGTATCGGAGTTTAAACGACTGTTCTCCGTCATCAAAAATGGTTGTACCTTGTATCGGGGTTTAATTTTTCCTCGTCAAAAAAAAAAAAAAAGCTACATGTTACCAAGAAGTTTACACTTTCTTCCACCCCAAAAAAGTGATCGTAACCATAAAGTTGCCGAATCATCATCATCATCGAAAAAAAAAAGAGCAAGCCAAAGGAGGATAAAGAGGCATAGTAGAATAAATCACGGGCTATATAAGCAGATTTATGCATTAGTGGAGTTTAGTTAGATTTCCTTGCATGTTATTAGAGAAAGAGCATATTCATATTTATGTAGGAAAGGAGTTTATCTAAAATAAGCTAAAGATGAAAGATGTCTCTTGAAAATCCTAAATCTTTGTTTATAATCATATTTAAGGTAGATTGCTTTATGAAAAAGGTACAAATTTTTCTTCAAGATGAGAGGAACTGATGCTTAAAACGACTCAATACAACCACTTCCACTTCATATTGATGCTTGTTTTTTTTTCTTTCTTGTTGCCAATGTTGCTTGTTCATTTGCATATATGTTGCCTATTTGTTCACGCATATTCATGTTTCCTGTTTCAATTATTTCTTTCATGCAAATTTTGCTTCATGTCACGTTACCTACTTATTCATGCATATAATCAATTTTCCTTCCATGTTTCTTATGTTGCCTATAAAAGAATTTGATGCCTGGAACATTTTGTTTTTCACAGATGCTAGAGTGGCGCTTCCGGAGGAATCGCAGGTTTAGTGGGGGCGAATGTCGTCGAGATTTTCTCTCCTCTCTCACTTGTGAAGGCCTACAAAAAAAAAACATATTTGGTGAAGGTAGCCAGAATTCCCCGAGAAGTCCAGGATGCATCAAGGATGTCAAAGGAAGGTCACATACAAAGTTTCAAAGAAATCAAGAAAGTCCATGGTAGCGGTCAAAGTTGGTCAAAGCTGGTCAAAGTTGGGAAATTAGGGCAAAAATTTCATTGTCACCAAATTAGATGAAAATCCATATACTTGTAAAGATTGTCAAAGGCAGTCTATAGCCCAAATTTCAGCAGAAAATGGATTTAGTAGCACATTGATATGCTATGTTCATTTTGTAAAAATGTATTTTTTCTAGTTTGACCCTACAAATTCTTGTATAGAAATTTATGTTAGCCATATGGTTTGGCATGTATAAAGACCATATGTGGCTACATATTTGTATAAAGTTTCAAGGCTATCCGAGCTTCCTAGACACCTTAATGCCACCTTGCAAGCTTCCAAATGTAGTCAAACTTGTACAAGTTAGATTCAGATGGGAGTTTTTTCTGCATATTCTTGAAGGAGATCTTTGGAAACATAGTCCTACAATGTTTCATCTTCATCAAAGACTTTTTGGAGGGTCAAAGAGCACAAAGTCCAGTTTTCAAGGTCACCGCAGTTTTCTAGAATAAGAAAATTGAAGGCTTGAATGTCTGCCACATGTCAAAATATGATTGAACCATGTTGTACGGTCAAGATGAGCTCATATTCAAGGGTGGAGATGCACTAAAGCATAAAGGAAGGAGGATCCACGAATTTTTTCCATAAAAGAAGACCTTTTTTACAATCAAAGATCAATAATGCAGCATTTCTCCAAAAATAGTGGCTTATCTTATCCGAATTGATGTCAGCACTGATCCGACGGTCCAGATCATCCCCAGATCCAATGGTGGAGAATGAGGGCGCCTAAATTTCACTCCTTTACACTAGATTTGATAGAAAGAACAATTCCAAGCCATTGATTTGATTAATCAAATGGTTGTAATCGAAAGTAGTGATCCTAGAGTTGAGAGTTGATTTCTCTAGATCCAAGGGCCCAAATTCATTCAAAAAACTATATAAACCCCCCTCCAAACTCCTAGAGCATCATTTTTAGGCATCCATAGGGCTCATGCTAGCTTACGGTTTCCTTGAGACGATCACCCTCGGTTGAGCGAGTGAGGATCCAAGGTGAGCTAGTATGAGTATAGAACCTAGTTTCAAATTTAAGTTAGAACTCCAATTTAGGATAGGCTCTTGAAACCAGCATCTCTATCTTGACTCACCCTCGGTGGAGCGTGTGAGTGAGTTAGAGCTGATTTTAATGAGTCTTAGACTTCTTTAGTTAGACGTTACGAGCCTAGACAGACATAGGGTCACTGGAGTGGAACTCACCTTCTTACGTGTGACATTCGGTTGAACTGTCATGGTTTGAGGGTCGGAACCACCTTTGATCAGTAGACTGCTTAGCATGACGTACCACGACGATCTTTTACATGTAACTTAATTCAAATTCTTTTAATTCATGTCACTTGTCACTTGTCTCTTGTCACCTCTCTCAGTCTCTTAAGTATTTTTACATGTCTTCTATTTCTTCTATGTGTGAGAAGGCTCCGCAGTATTGCGTTGAACCAGTGAGGATGTTTCTTTGAGCTTGTGAGTAAAATCCATCATCATAATTCACTTGCATGCATATAATCCATACAAATTCATACATATTTATTAGTTTCTGAAAGTGTATAAGAAGCTCCAATATTGGACCATTCTTCCTTTCGAAACTGATTTATGTGTAAGGATTCCATCTATTCTCATCATGCATACATATCATCCAAAGAAGGCTATACATATGGATTAGAATTAGGAAGTGTTTAAGAAGCTCCTCCAATGGACCATTCTTCCTTCCAAATTTGATTCGTGTGTATGGTTCTCTTTCATTCTTATCATTCATGTCATCAATCTAACTTGCACACCTACATTCCCATTTCCATAATTATTTCAACATCTCTCTCTTCTCCATACTCAACATTAATTTCACCTTCACATCTTTAAACCTTCCAACATTCATTAGCTTCATACACCCTGTGTGTGCCACGACCGGACCCGATCCACCCGGATTGCGATCACCTCCAGAGCGGATTCCTCTTTGTTCATAAAGAGGAATGGATCTGAAGTGATCTATTTATGTGTGTATGTTGATGATATTATTATCACAGGCAATGATCTTGAAGGAATCAAACAGGTAAAGAGTCAAATGAAGGAGGAGTTCAAAATAAGTGACCTCGGACCACTCACTTATTTTCTTGGATTGGACTTGATCTACACAGATTCAGGTATATACATCACACAAAGGAAGTATGTCCATGACATGCTCGTCAAGTTCAAGATGGAAAATACCAAGTGTGCAGGTACACCTATGGAGCAAAATCATAAGCTTAGTGCTTATGAAGGAGAGCCAATTGAAGACATCACAAGCTATCAAAGCTTGGTTGGAAGTTTGAACTATGCAACACTCACAAGGGTGGATATATGCTATAGTGTTAGCATATTGAGTCAGTTTATGCATAAGCCGAGAAGACCACATATGGAAGCGGCCAAGAGAGTCCTCAAGTACCTAAAGGGGACCATGAATGAAGGTTTGTTTTATTCATTTACTTCAGATATTGAGCTAAAGGTCTACTCAGATGCAGATTGGGCCGGATCTAGAGATGATAGAAGAAGCACATTCGGGTATATATCATTTGCAGGTTCAAAAATCATTTCTTGGTCATCGAAGAAGCAACCAACCGTGGCATTATCTTCTACCGAAGCCGAATATAGAGTTTTGGCTAATGCAACTCAAGAAATCATCTGGTTAAAGTCTTTGTACACAGATCTTGGACTTCATTCTTCAACACCTCACATTTTTGGTGACAACACAAGCTCACTACATCTAGCAGCTAATCCGGTATACCATGCTAGAACCAAGCATATTGAAGTCCACTACCATTATGTAAGGGAGAAGCTAATGAGCAAGGATATTCAACTATCCTATGTCTCTACAGATATGCAATGTGCCAACATGTTGACTAAAGCTCTTGATGGTACAAAGTTAAGTAGATTCAAGTTGATGATTGGCTTGCAGGAAATCAAGGACAATTGAAGACTTATTTGGAGGCCAAGCATGTTAGGCTTGAGGGGGAGCTGTTGGTGCATTTTACCCAAGCCTACATGCTTGATATGCTTGATATTATCTTCATTTGTAAGTCACATGAGTAGTCATGTGAACACCTCTTTTAAAAGAGTTCATTTTTATCTCTTGTATTTGAAAAAAGAAAAAAGGAAAAGGATGGCTTACCTCATGCATGATGTAAAAGCAATTTTGTGGCTCTAACTACCAAAACCCACGACTTTTTGAGCTGAGGGAATATATCCTAACTTTGGGGATCACTTTTAGGTGGAGCCATTCGAATTCCAATTCAAAACTCCCTCCAAGAATAGCTATAAAAGGAGCAAGAAGGAAGAGGCGATTAGCAAGCCTTGTACGTGACCACTTCATGTCATTTTGTAGAGATTGAAGAGCTTACTCCATAGCTATATCATTCTACTCCCATTGTGAAAAGATTCATTGCCAATGTGGTTGTAATCATATGTGAATCTATACATTTATTATCATCTACTTCTCTGTTTTGTTCTCTGCTATACTCACTCAGAGCACTACCTTCAGAAGGTCATATCTCGAGTTGTACTGATCCTTTTTCAGTGATTTAAATTGCGTTGGATAGCTCATACTGTCATTGGATTTATAGTTTTGGAGATATCTGCATTTTACTGCTCACTGGTCTATCTCTGCAGAGCCCCGAGAATGGTGGGCATGTTCCAGAAATTGATGAAACTTGTTTTCAGTGCTCAGTCCATCATTTGAAGTTTTTTAACTTGGATTGGGAAGCTTCCTAAGTCTATTTGCTATGCCCAAAAGGAATTTTTCTAATTCCTTCCAGGTTGAGAGCACTCTTCATTTTTTCCAGTAGGTGTATGTCCAAAGATAGCAAGTTTTGGGAGCTAGTCATTTCGCAACTAGTCTGTCTTAACTTAAACTTTTGGGATACATGTTCCAAAGTACTTGGCTGATATTTTGGTGGATTTAGGAAGCTTAAAGGGTCTACTAATCAACTCTGAAGTCTCAGTTGGCTGGTGTGAAGCTGGTTGTAGCAGCACCTACTCATCTTTGGATTGCATCCACCATCTCTCTTCACAAATTGGAGTGTAGGAATGTATCTCCAGATCTGCATACAACTGCTTAAGCCATAGAGCTTCCTAAGTTTTATTTATCAAACCTCTATATTCTACTTTTGTGGAAGATAAGGCCATATTTGGTTGCTTCTTGGATGACCAAGATACGAGTTTTGAACCTACAAAAGATAGGTACCTTGAAGTGCTCCTCCTATCATCCTTGGAGCCAGCCCAATCTACATCAGAATATAGCTTTATATCTATGTCTAAAGTAAAGGGGTAGAACAATCCCTCATTCAATGTACTTAAGTACCCTCTTTGCAACTTCCATGTGAGGCTTCCTTGATACATGCATGAGCTGAGTTAATGTACTTACTGCATAGGCAATATCCACTCTTGTCAAAGTAGCGTAATCAAGACTACCCACAAGTTGTTGATATCTTATAACATCTTCAAGTATTTCACCTTCATGTGAACTTAGCTTATGGTAAAGCTCCATAGGAATACCTGTAGCTTTAGTGTTCTCCATCTTAAACTTTACCAACATATCATGCATGTACTTCCTTTGTGTGATGAATATACCTGAATATGTATACACAAGATCTAAGCCAAGGAACTAGGTTAATAACCCTAGATCACTGATTTTGAATTCCTTCATTAATTGAGCCTTAACCTACTTGATACCATCATAATCATTACTTGTAATAATGATCTCATCTACATAGACACATAAGTAGATGACCTCTCAATCGTTCTTCTTAACAAATAAAGAAGAGTGTGCCTTGCTTGCCACAAAGCCTTGACCCTACAAATAGGTAACATGCCTATGGTTCCAAGCTCTAGGAGCTTGCTTAAGAACATAGAGCAGTTTTCTAAGTTTGCATACATAACCTGTTTTTTCTTCATCGTCAAAACCTGGTGATTGTGCCATATACACGTTTTTGATATCCAACCATTTAAAAATGCATTCTTGACATCTAACTGATATAACTTCCATTTTTTGGATGTAGCAAGACTTACCAATACCTTGATTGTTGGCATCTTTGCCACAGGTGAAAATGTTTCTTCATAGTCTAGTCCATGTGTTTGGGCAAAATCCCTTTGCTACTAGCCTTGCCTTGTACCTATTTATAGAACCATCAGAGTTCTTTTTAATTTTGTATATCCACCTGGAATCAATTGCCTTCATATATGGCTTCTTGGGAACTAGATCCCAAGTGTGGTTTTCCTGCAATGCTTCCACTTCTTCGTGCATGGCCTCTCTCCCTATTTCTTCTTCTTAGCCTCGTCAAATGAAGAAGGCTCTTCTACCATAGATTCTTTAGTGATGTACACACAGTGCTTTGTGACTAAGGATGTATCATATCCATACCTTATGGGCTTCTCACTTTCTCTTTGTGATCTTCTTAAAGCTTGATTTGAGGACTCGGGTAGATCCTCTAATTGTTTGTATTTGAACTTGCCTCTTGACTTCCAAGCTTTGAAATCAATCTGCTCATCTTCTGAGTTGATGTCCTCTTCTTGGTGTTGATCTTCTTGAGTGAGGGTTGGAAAATCATTTTCCAAATCATCCGGTAATTTGACTTTCCTACAATCATCTTCAAACCATGAATTATTCTCATCAAATACTACATCCGTACTAACTATAAATGCCTTGTTAGTGGGATTGTATAGTGTATATCCCTTTTGATTATGATCATACCCAATAAACATACATTTCTCAGCCTTAGGGTGAATCTTCCCTCTGATTTGTGATGGGATGTGTGCATAGGCAATGCACCCAAATATTCTGCAATGATCCAATTAGGGTTTCCTACCATTCCATGCTTCATATGATGTCATACCATCCAATGATTTGGATGGAAGCCTATTGACTAGATAGGTAGTTGTGGAAGCAACCTCTACCCATAAATAATTAGGTAATTTTTTCTCATTTAACATAGATCTAGCTGCTTCAACAATTAACCTATTCCTTCTTTCTGCCACTTCATTCAATTCAATAGTATACATGGTTGTTACTTCCCTCTTTATGCCTCTGTCCTATAGAAATAGATCAAACTCATGTGAAAAGTACTCACCACCTCCATCAGACATGATTCTCTTCAAGCTCCTTCCTGTTTGGTTTTCAACCAGTGCCAAATACTTCTTAAAGCATGTAAGTACCTCATCCTTATGCTTCATGAAATAGAGGATTGTCCACCTACTGTAATCATCAATAAAAGAGACATCGTACCTTGAACCTGAGATGGATGGATCTCTGCTAGGACCCCGCACATCAGTGTGTACAAGCTCCAAATAATCTTCATGGATGTATCCTTTCCTGTTGAATGGTTGCCTATGAGCTTTGCAAAATTGGCAAGCTCCACATTTGTAAATCATGTGCTGCTTGGTCACATTGGCAACACGAAGCACACTTTGATCCCTACAAATTTGCTTTAACAGCGAGTCGTAACAAACGAGAACTATGTCGTAAAAAGAGAACACTCTCGTCAAAAATTACATGTTTTCACCTCATTTTTGGAATTCCTTTACACCAGTATACATATATTACAAAAATGAGGTGAAAACAAGTAATTTTTGACATTTTTTGTCATTTTCTCAAAAAAAAATGAGCTCAAAATGTAGTCAAAATTTCACTATATTAGGCATTGACGTGTCCCAAAATGTATATGATAAGACATTGACATGTCCAAAATCTATATGATAAGACATTGACATGTCTAAAATATATATAAGAATGTAGAAATCAATAGTTTTTACACAAAAATAACATTTTAGACATATCTTTAATGGGTGGATATCTGATTGTTATTCAAAATTGCTACAAAACATGGTTTCATTAACCAAACTACTTTGAGGCATTTACATAAGCACTAAAAATTTCTGAGAGCTTCAATGCAACTCACAACTTTGTCGATCTATGTCTACACCGTCATCATCTGATGCACTTGATTCAGTCTCATACTGTTGAGAGCTCTCTTCTTCTTCTTCTATATCCACAAGAGCTCTATCTTCATCCACGTACATACCAAATTCTGCAGGATCATGCACAACTCTTCTTGTTTTCCTATGATTTCCTGTACCACATACATCTGGAAGCTTTTGTTTTATCATGTTGATGGTTGCTTTCCTCAAGTGACCAGTTTTTGTCAAGGAAAAATCATAAACAAGAATATCTACATCATCCATTTTAAGAGTGGATGTGCTTCGAATATTCTTTTTCCTTTTTGAACCTGTTCGTTTAGTATCACACACCATTTCTAAGTTATATTTACCTGTGAATGCATTACTAGGCTTTTAGTGTAATACCAATGCACCACCAAAGCCTCTATTCTTCTCTGATCAATATCTTTAGTTATCTCTAAAACCTTTGCAATCCAAAATGGTCTGGTAGCCTCATCACCATCAGCAAGTACTGCAATAAGCGTTCCAACATTTATCTCTATTAAATTTCCTTGCCATCTTGCTTCTGCCTGTTTTGTCATCCTTGGGCCTACATAAATATTTCTTTCTGGTGGATGTATAAAACTTTGAAGTGCATCTGCATTACATGCTTGGGCCACATTCACGGATCTTTGTGTACAAAAATCCCATGTGAATGGAACATCAACTGGCCAGTGACCTGCAATTGTATACTGTATAATCTCTTCTTGATGATTGAAAAAGTCCTCCCACCAAGATACATCTTGATCTCCAGCATATTTTTTTGCACGCTCAATATGTCTCTTCTTTTCAATGAGTGCATGCATCCAGCTTTTACTTTGATCAACCACACTTCCACATCTTTCTGTATTGTTTTTATCTTCATATGGTGATTGTTCTGCACCATACACTGTTACAGTAGACAAATTAGGCACCTGCAATAAGAATCTGCATCCATCTTTAGGCTCCCACCCAAGAGAAGATGAATACTGCTTTGCAAATAAAAGGGTTATTTCATCAACCCTCCTCATCAAGAATACATGGTTGAAACTAATATTGTGCAATGGAGCCAAAACCTTAGCACTGTTATCAAGGCCCATTGAGCAAAAGTGCTTAAAGTCATAAATCTGTGTGAGGTGTTGAACTTCTAGTTTTGGAGTATATGCTTCTGAAATCAGCTCAGATAAAATCGGAAGAGTAAAAGCATTGTTACGTGCCAACTTCTTAGAGAAAGTACTGAACATTTGATCAATGTGATCATGAGTGTGGCCAACCAGAAGAAAATTTACCTTAACCTTCTGAAATACCTGTTTTTCAACAAGCATGCTTAAATATCCAAAGACTGTAGAATTTTTATTCTCTCTTGGAGTATTATCTAGTTGCAAATATAGAGTTGGTGGCAAAAGACCCTTCCATGATTGCAAAACACGATGAATGACAGTAATTGTAAGGTTTGGATCATTATGCACATTCGGATATGTGAAGAAAACCTTGGACATTACAGTTCCATTGTATACCAAAGCGCCAACCAAATGCATTTGCACAAGGACTTCATCTCCAATGTCCTTAGGGATGCGATAAAAATGTGGCAAACAAGTTTTTTTTTTTATCCATACCATCGATCAACAAACACATATAACGCTCCAGATTTCTGAGTGCCTTACTTCGATGATGAATTGCTTTCTTTCTCTCTAATGCTTGACTGTCACGATGGTTGTTAAGAAGGTTTTTAAAATTATGCTTTTCCTGTGGTGTTGTAGCCCCTTTTGCCATGTTTTTCAAAGTGGCGCAAACTGAACATTCACCCATTCTAACTTTACGAGGAATAGAAACATTGTTAAACTCTTCCTTCCATAATCGAGTAAAGTGACGATACAACACATACTTCTCATTTCTATTTTCCATGTCTTCTCTATATATTTGAAATACCTCTCGACGAGTAAAGTTATCTGACAAGTGGAACCTTCCAGTTGTAGGCATAACTTCACAATGCAAGCTAAAATAGTTCATCATCCAATTCATTGCATGACGTCGAACAGATCCTTTGGTCCCAACATGGAACGTACCCAAAATGAGATCCCCATTCAAAAACCCTTGTTGAACCCTATGTATTCTAAAATTTCCTACACCCATTGCAATTTTAAATGCAGCCCTACAGCATGGCATCCCTTGAGTAAAGAAATATTCAAAACCAACACGCGTTACTGACATGTTATCCTCAATCATTTGCATGCAAGAAACAAGGTATATATCTTGCCTTTCACTATCTAAATGGAGGAATTTTTCTCTTATGTGCTTTAGTTTCTTCATCCCTAAATTATACAAACATTTCAAACCACAACAATGCTTCACAATATCCAATGCAATCTGTCTATCTGAAGTAAGAAATTTAAATCTTTTTCGACTTACTTCACGAGACCTTCTTTTAAATCGTAGATTGAGCTTGCTTTGCTTTTTCGTTGCTCCACATGCACTTGAGTCAGAAGGGAGATCAATGGTTGGATCAGATGGGAGATCAAGAGGTGCATTTGGTTGAGCAACATTGCACTGTGAATTGGATAACTTAAATGACTCAACAGAAAACATGGAATCATCAGCACGTTCTAAATCATAGGGATCATCACTTCTCTGGAAAGGTTCAACTGAGAACAATGAATCAATATGAGCAGAGGAAGCTGATGCCCAAGCATCCATTGAAAAGATTGAGCTCATCTTCACTGAGTTCACAGAAGACTGAAGATGAATGACCTTTTTAAATAAGTAGAAATCCGAGATCAAGTGAAGATGTCACATCAAATGTCACATCAAGAAGATATGAAATCAAAAGCTTATTAAAGTACATTAAATAACATAAAACATCAAATTACATCAAATCACTTAATTACTCAAATATACACTAATAAGGGAACCAAAGATTTGATTCACTTTTGATTCAAATGAGAAACACAGTTGATTTCTAACTACATATGAGTCATTCAGTCTAAGCATTGTGAATGAATCAAAATATATCCAAGTTGAGTTCCAACAGGAATATATAATAAAATTGTTTGGAGAAATTTAACAAGAAGAAATTTTACAACTGGAATATATCCAAGTTGAGTTCCAACTGGAATATGCTATGCCATTGAACACTATACAAGAAGAAATTTTACATATGGTTAAGATTTCAAGGATTAGGTTTTATTGTGGTCTTGGCTAGATATCAAAGAGGTAGATGAAAGTATATTGAAAAAGAATTATGTGTAAAAGAGGCACACAGAAAGTATATTCATACATTGATTTTCCATTTCAACAATGTGTTACAAGATAAATGTGAATATGAACTAAAGTGTGGAGGATAACACTATAAAGATGTCATTAATCTCACAACTTAGACCTAATTTTCTCCCAAGCAACAGACTCTAAGAAAAAACTTCTACATGAGATTAGAAATCCTCATGTACATACCATACTGTTGCCATTGAAGTTTAATTTCCATGCAAATGTATATAAATAGTTGCAAGGTTCTGTACTAGAATGTTTATTCATAGTGATTTTCCATTTCAACAGTGAGTTACAAGATAAATGTGAATATGAACTAAAGTGAGGAGGGTAATACTATAAAGATGTCATTAGTCTCCCACATTTAACACAACTTTGACTTGATTTTCTCCCAAGAAAGAGATTCTTAGAAACAAATCTCTACATGAGTTTAGACATCCTCATGGACATACCATACTCTTGCCATTGAAATGTAATTTCTATGCAAATGTATATAAATAGTTGCAAGGGTCTATGAATATTTCATTAAAGTGGCTCTGAAACAGCCTATTTGTGTGGGTGCTATTCCCTGGTTAGATAAGTTGACAGATTTAGTTAGCAAGTGGACTCATTCAGTTAGATCCAGTTAGTCTCTGGTTCAAGTTACCCAATTGCCTATAAATACCAGAGGAGGAGATCATTCGCATTTTCAAAATCCACGAGCAAGAGAGAGCAGCAGAGCACAGACAGCCATGGAGCACAGAGGTCAGCATACCAGCAAGCCAAGTCTGATGGAGAAGAAGAATGTTGGCAAAAGTACCAAGAGGTAGACAAAATCATAACATAAATAAAGATTCCAAAAAGATTCCCTCTGTATGTCTGTGTAAATATCTGATTTCTAGGTATTTATTTTTCTTACCTCTTGAAATATGGATCCAAAGCATGTACAGCTCGATGCCTGGCATCGACTTTAAGGTGTAAGTCGATGCCAGGCATCGACTTAGGATTGCAAGTCGATGCCAGGCATCGACTTGCAGGTGCAAGTTGATGCCTGGCATCGACATGCACCTACAAGTCGATGCCAGGCATCGACTTGGGCCCAAAAGTCGATGCCAAGCATCGACTTGCCGGCATCAACATGCACTGAAAAGTCGATGCCAGGCATCAACTTTTGGGTGCAAAGTCGATGCTTGGCATCGGCTTTGGGCCCAAGTCGATGCTTGGCATCGACTTTTGGGCCCAAGTCGATGCCAGGCATCGACTTTGTGTGCAAGTCAATGCCAGGCATCAACTTGAGGGTAAAAGTCGATGCCAGGCATCGACTTGGCCCAAAAGTCGATGCCAAGCATCGACTTGGGCCCAAAAGTCGATGCCAAGCATCGACTCTTGCACCCCCAAGTCGATGCCTAGCATCGACTTTCACCCTCAAGTCAATGCCTGGCATCGACTTGCACACAAAGTCGATGCCTGGCATCGACATGCACTTAAACATCTATGCCTGGCATCGACCTGAAGCTCAAAATCGATGCCTTGCATGGACTTGGGCCTTTGAAACCACATTTACGTTTGATCTGATATTTCCAAGTGCCTTCAGGGATGCGGAGTACAAGGATGAAAGGCCCATCAAGAAGCTCAGAGTCACCATGGGCTCTGGTGACCAGCAACGTGACAAAGGCAGTGGTCACCAAGCAAAGCGAAAGAAAATTATTGCACCATTATCCTCTGAGAAGGCCAACAACCCACTAGGAATATCCTCAGGTGGACAGAGTAGCATAAAAATTCCTGTGGAGGATCCAAATATGAAGGAAAGGTCTAGGGAGACCGAGGTCATGAGGACAGATCGTCCACTTCGGGACATGACAAATCTCGAGTGGTGCCTTCAGTACATTGAAGAGAAGAATGCAGTCCTCCTTGTGTTCGCAGGGGCCTATGGCAGAGGAAAGATCACGACAACACAAGGTTTTCAGTATGGACTTGTTTACAAACTGGATTATGAAGATGAAGATTCTGACAACCTGCTTTTCTTGGTGGAGACATCGAAAGGATTAAGAAATGTCATATGCAAGATGGATTTCTTGTGCCCAGAGTGCTGTGTTCCAGAAGGGCTAGCTCAGATATGCAGAGACTCAGTGAATTTCATCAAGGACCTGATGCCATGGATCCAGGGCAATATCATGCCAACACAGCACAAGAAGACGACCCCTGTAAAGGCAAGGGGTAAGCAGAGTGTGCAGAAAAAGCCCCAAAAGAAAAAGAAGATAATTTCAGAAGAGGAGTTTTCTGACTCAAGCTCTAGCTCTAGGGACATAATTGTTGCACCTGGTGGAGAGCTTGCATCTGGTGTGCTTGGCACTGAGCAGAATAAGATGAGGGAGGACATAGCTAGAAGAAAAGTTGTGAAGAAGGGGCAGTTGTTCCACCTGCCGATTAATATTATCCACAGGCCACCAATGGATCCAGTCACAGGGAGGAGACCCCTTGAGATCAGGGAGCCACATAATTTGCACATCCAGAATCTTAAGAAGAAAATGAAAATAAATCCTCATGCTACTGTTGTGCCATTCCTTGTCATGGTGGATCCGAATGAGTGCAGCTGTGTGGAGGATTTCAATGAGGGTTTGTTTGAGGATTACACTTATTATGTGATTGGAGGTTCACACTCTGCAGAGGCTCGTAGACAGTTAGTGAAGGAGCACCCTACTACATTTTTCTTTAGGTATGCAGAGTGTAAGATATATGCTGGTCTTACAACTGAGGAAGCCAAGCTTCTTGCTTGGGATCACAACAACGACAATGACTACAGGCAGAAAATGTCCTCCATAGAGAGAATTCGGTTCTTCCACCATGAATATGAAGATTGTCTTGTGAAGGAAGCTGGAAGAATACATCCCAATCTACGAAAGCAATGCCTTATTGAGGTTGGAATTGCATTGGATGAGAATAGAAAGTCAGATGCTTTGAGGAAATATGATCCATGGTTTCAACTGGCATTCAGATCAGGTGAGATCTGGGATCTACAGGATAGAATTTTCACAATGTGGGAGCACAAGGAGGTCAAGGGCCAGAAGCAACGAAAGTCGAGGCCAGACCCACAAGTTGATCTGAAGGGAAAGGGAAGGAAAGTTGACCTTTCAATTGAAGAGGCTCCTGAGGACATGAAGCTGACCCCATGGAGGGCCCTTCAAGGAATCAAGGATGATACATTGATCATATCAACTTTGTCAAGGGTAATCTCGAAGGAGTTAAGCCTCGAGGAGATGGTGACTGAGCTCAATAAGTATGTATGTTATTCTCAGATCCTTTTTCCCTCCTCCCATGCTTCTTGTCTAACCTAGTCTCTTTTATATTTATGTGTCTGTAGTCATAAAGTGTACATGAAGATTCAGGAGGTGATGATGAAGAGGCTGGGTTGCTTTTCTTGGACAAAGGTCCAAGCAGAATATCCAACCACATCATCCTACAAAGCCTTATCAGAATATTTCATCCTGTTTCGTGATTGGGTAGGTTCTCTTATCAGAATATTTCATCCTAACCAATTTGATGCATTGCATGGCATCAACTTGGGGGCATAAGTCAATGCCTGGCATCGACTTGGGGGCATAAGTCGATGCCTGGCATCGACTTGCAGCATAAGTCGATGCCTGGCATCGACTTGGGGGCATAAGTCGATGCCTGGCATCGACTTGCAGCATAAGTCGATGCCTGGCATCGACCTGCAACAAAAGTCGATGCCTGGCATCGACCTCGTGGCAAAAGTCGATGCCAGGCATCGACTTAGGTCCCAAGGTCGATGCCAAGCATCGATTTTCAGTAGAAGGTCGATGCCTAGCATCTACCCCAACAAGAAATCGATGCCATACATCCGTTCTTTATGTTCTGTTTGCTGTACTGAAGAGCTCTTTTAATTGTCTTTCCAATTTGTTCTGCAGAAACCAAGGAAAAGTAAGTCTACAGAGGTACTAGATGATTGCCCCCCTGCATTCCTTGCTCACATTCAAAGAGCAAGGCATGAGAAATCTAGACTGAAAGCGAAGGAGATGGATTTTGATGATGAACCTGATCTTAAATGTTTCTCCAATCCCCTAGACCCCCTTAGGCCTGTATATTACAATGTGTTCTGTAGTGATGTAAATAATATTTGTTCTGTTGTGCCTAGAAAACATTTCTCCCTTCTCATAGCGGACATACCCTATGGATTTAGGATGTTAGGATCAGTTAATGATGATGAACCCTTCAAACACCCTCAGATTCGGAAGATGGTCACTGATTTTGCAGAGTTGACTATGTCTCCTCTTTGGAGGATAGTAATTTTCCATAGCAGAGACCAGTCTTTCTCTGTTTCAACTGCTCTGAAGGCAAGATGTCATGCTGTGGAGTGCCTCACTTGGTAAGTAATCTTCTTTCTATCTCCATGGCTTTAATGATGCCCTTTGTGACTCATAGTTCTTTTTTGCAAGGTGAAGACAAATGTAAATCACACTCCTTTGCATCGGTTTGTGAGCGCCACTGAATGCATTACAGTTGGCTATTATGATGAAGTAAGCAAAAGGAGAGTCAGGGAGCATTGCAATGAGAATGGGATCTCAAATGTGCTCATGTTCCCAGCCGTTACCAAGAAACTTCGTCATGTAGCTGGGGACATGACATTGGTTAACCCTTATCAGAAGCCACAAAAACTCATAATGAGATTGCTTCAGCTATTTTCCAATGATGATGACTGGGTCCTAGACCTTTTTTCGGGCACAGGTAATTTCAATTTTCACAATTTTCATTAGTCATGGTTGATTGAAGCCTCTAAGAGGTTTTCTGCTGTTTCAGGAACGACTCTGGCTTGCTCCTTAAAGATGTTCAGGCACTGCATAGCTGTGGAGAAGGATGATGCTCAAGTGAGCTTCATTAGAATGAGAATCAATGGGCTGAATGAATGCCCAGATGAAGACCAAGAGGTTGGAAGGAAGCACATTGCAGATACGGAGAGATTCCAACCAGCTTCAAGGGATCCTGTTCCCCCACTTGCAGATGAACCTGGGGACATGGCTGACCTTGAAGAGCCAATCTTGGAGCAAGAGAGGCAAGATAGGTGTTCTAATGTGCCAGAGGATACCAATACCCTTGAGCCTGAGGAAAGCTATGATCAGCTTCTATTGTAGATTCACATAACTCTTGTAAAACACATGAAATGTAAAAGATCATTTTAATGGAAATATAATTTGGAGTTCTGCTTCCACTTGGTGTTCAGCTTGATTTATCTTGAGCATTTCTCTGATCATGTGTGAATGTTTCTTAGTATAATTTTGTTGAATATTATCTTCTCTTGGGAATGCTTTTGTGAAGTGTATTTCATATTCTGTTAATATGGCCAGGCATTCAATGGGGATCTTAACCATACAAAGGGGATGATCTTAATTGCCTTGTTAAAATGCTCTGATTTTTACAACACATGTACTCTAATTTTCGAGTAACTTTTAATTAGCTATCATCTGTGCTTGTTGAGGTTATAGATGTAATGAAGGAGCTTCGCGAATTCTTACTTGTACCTTTTCAACTCTAATCTATTGTCCAAGATCATGATGTGGGATTCTTGGTCATGCTCAACAACTAGTTTTCATGGCAGCAAGAATTTTAGTATATCTATCTTGACTACTTGGGATATGAGATCAAGCTTCTAAAGACAATATTTACAAGCAAGACTCGTGATGCTTTCTAGATATTGTAAAATGCCCACTTTTTTGCTTCATATAATGGTATTTAGGTAAAAAGAAAAAGAGAACATGTCTTTGTTCTCCTTTGTTGTGACTCAGTGTTCTTTAGAGTTCTTTCTCCTATGTGCCCTAGCCTTTTGTGCCATATTTCCAACTCAGATAAGGTTTGGTCTCTATAACTAAATAGTGCTATGTTCCTTGTGTCTTCAATGTCAAAAGTAAACAATCTACCTATCCTCTCACCTTTGGTAATCCTTTTGAAGCCTTTATGGGTCTTCCACATATGCTCCATGCTTAGTGAATCTGACTTGTAGACCTTTCTCTACAATTTGCCCAACACTAATTAGGTTTTTTATTATAGTACGCACATACCTTGTTTTCCTCCTCTACCCCTACCTCTAGCACCTCTTCCTCTTCCTTAATAATTAGTTTGATTGGTACTAGCCTCATCATCTTGTTTCTTAGTTTTACCTTTATCCTAAGCTTTATTCTTATCTATATAAAGGGAAGAAGATTGGTTACCTCTTGAGTTGTCACCATTTCTGTTGAGCTTTGTCTCATGGCTGAAGTGTTGTCCCATCAAGGTGTTGAGATCGAGTATTTGCATATCCATGTAAAGATCCATTCTTGTGGTGAAGGACTCTCACTTGTCATCAGCCTTAATCGCATTGATGATCTCCCTCACTATATGCTCTATCTCTTCTCCAATGCTTGCAAGCTGATCTGCTACATCTTTCATTTTGGTTATATAATCAGTCACTCCTTGCTTCGATTGTTTCTTGAGGGTTGTGAATTCCATCCACAACTGATTCTCCCTAGCTCTTGTTTTTTAGGAGAAGTAGGTGAAAGCACTTCCCAAGTCTCTTGGGAGGTTTTAAAATTTCTAACATGTGGTAACAAGAAATGAGAGATTGAGTTGAGTAGATATGACATGGCAAGATCATCCTTTGCACACCATGTGGTCACCCTTTCTTGCTCTTTCCTTGTTGGTTGATTCCTGCTCCTGAAGATTGGCATGTCTTCATCTCTTGAGATGTATCCATATAAGCTTCTCCATTGATGGTATGCTTGCATCCTTAGGGACCATGCTGAGTAGTTGTTCCTATCCAATTTGTCAATGAAGGATGGAAAGCCATCTCCCATCTTGATTGAACTTGTTCTGATTCCACTATTGGAGGAGATGGTGGATAATCACAAGAGATGAGTTGGTGTAGCTAAAACCTACTTCACAACTGCTGGGCATCTTTAGCTAGCTAATAAGCATAAGTAATCACATATGTTTCTTGGAAAATGCTCCATTAATGATAGGATAAAAAAAAATAAGTAGGCATATGATCCAAGATACAAAACTTGCTATTTTGGTTGAGACACCTACTCAGAGTTTTGAACCATTCTTTGAGTACAACAGCAATTGATAAAATTTGTTTTGGGGAACTTCAATTAGCTTAACAAGCTACCAAAATGATGGAGTATATGAAAAGAAATAAGTTTAGCAAATCAAGCATGGATCCTGACTTTTACAAGCCTTGACAATCACAGACTAGTGAGCAGAGATTGATTAATATCTGAGGATTGGGAGAAGCATTATTAATGAAACTTTGTAGGATTAAAGTAGGCAATATGCTTGACCTATCATGCTTTAAATCAAGAGAAATGATCCAATATATAGTGAGAACAATCTCAGACAAGTTCATTGTTATGATGGAGTTATGATAGAGATATGAGAGTAAGAAGTAATGAACATGTATGTATTGAATCATATAAAAGCACAATGTCATTGGCAATAAGCCATTGCTCAATGAGTGAGAAATGAGTGAGATTTGATCTGAGCTCCTCTTCTCAATCAAAGTACATGAATATGATCTCTCAACCTCAAGATACATGCGGGCATTTCATATCCTCTTTTATAGTTTTTGTTGGAGCCAAAGATTTAAATTCAAATTCAAAAATTCACCTAAAAGTAAATCCTAAAGCATAGGATTGATTCTCTCTTGAGTCAACTACCAAATGATATGAGATTATATGCTTCCTAACTCCTCATGGGTTTATTCCACTTTTACAAAGGTAATTATAATTCAAAGTTACAAGAAGTTGTATATATGAAGCCTTCCAAATGTAATGTCAATACGTCAAGCTTATGTGAAGTGATCAAGTATGTAGGCTTGGGCTTAATTGCACCAACAAAAACATTCACTATCGATATCCTCCAATGCAAAGAAACTATCTTGTGCAAGCTTTTGTAATGGAGATATGATTTTAGATTGAAGGTGGATGAATTGTGACATGTAGCATGTCACGAGGAAGGAGATAAGGAAGAGAGCTCACATACACACTCTCACTCTCAAGGAGCACACACACACAAATTGAGGCAAGGAAGAATAATCTTCTTCTTCTTCTTCTTCTTCTATTACATAAAAAGGAATGTACAAGAATGACCTAAAAACAAGAATACAACAAGTGCAATATATAAGGATCATTACATAAGGAAAAACCTAATGTCCACGAATGAGTGAGCTAGCAAGGACAAATGTGCCATCACTCTTGGTAGATAAATCTAATAAAGCTCAATGAAGTATCCCTGACATATACCGGCATTACCACTATTCATGTCAGATAAAGGAAAAACTGGTACATGTCATCCTGGATCATCACATGTTGAGCTTGATATCTCAACACTCCCCCTCAAGCTCAATGCCATATCCTGTAATCCAAGCATCTCCCGAAACTTCTTCAACTTCTCAACTCCAAGTGCTTTGGTGAAAATATCTGCAACCTGCTTATCTGTTCTCACATAAACAAGATCAATATCACCTGCTAATACCTTCTCTCTGATGAAGTGATAATTTACCTTGATATGCTTTGTTCTAGCATGGAAAATAGGGTTTCGTGCTAACTATATGCTACTAAGATTATCACAATAAATGATGATAGGCTTTTGCACTTCTACACCTAAATCCACAAGTAGCATCTCTAGCCATGATGCCTCACATGCTGCCATTGCAGCACCTCTATACTCAGCCTTGTAGATCTTCTATCTGCAATGCTACCAGCCCAATCGACATCAGTGTATCCATAAACCTGCAAATCTACACCAGCCTCATAAAACAATGCATAATCCAAAGTAGCACTCATATAACGTAGAGTGCACCTCAGAGCAACCAAATGTGGCTTCCTAGGAATTTGCATAAACAAACTTTCGAGTCCAATAGTATAACTTAGATCAGGCCTTGTAATTGTGAGATATATAAGACTTCCCACAATTCTTCAGTACATAGTAGCATTTTCCAATGCTTCACCTGATGTAGTGTCCAAATTCTAATTCTGATTTAATGGCATAGAAATTGGCTTACAATCAACCATACCATACTTTTGCAGCATATTCAAGGCATATTGCCTTTGCGACATCCATTTCCCTGTTTCTGTATGTATAAACTCAATGCCCAAGAAATAGCGTAGCACACAAAGATCTTTCATGTCAAATTCCTGCATAAGAAGTTTCTTTACCTCTTTGATGCTTCCTTCATTATCACCACCTACAATCAAGTCATCAACATAAATAGCCACAATAGTGATGCCATCATCATCCTTCCTTGCATATAGTGAGTGATCCGCATCACACATAGAAAACCCAATATTGGTTAAGTAATTAGCAATCCTTGCATGCCATGCATGAGGGGCTTGCTTCAACCCATACAAAGCCTTTTGCAACCTACAAACATATTCTGGATGCTTTGAATCTTCATATCCTTGAGGCTGTTCCATATATACTTCTTCCTGTAACTCACCATGTAGGAAAGCATTCTTCACATCCATCTGATGCAAAGTCCATCCTTTTGTTGTAGCTAATGCAGCAAGTGTTTTGATAGTAGATAGTTTAGCTACAGGTCTGAATGTTTCCTCATAATCAATCCCATATGTCTGTGCATATCGTTTAGCTACCAATTGTGCTTTATAACTGCTTATGCTACCATCAACATTATGCTCTACCTTGTAAACCCATTTGTAGCCTATGGGTTTCTTTCCTTGCGGGAATGGAACCAGCTTCCATGTATCATTTCCATAAAGTGCAGCCATCTCCTCATCCATAGATTTTTCCCAATGTGCAATTCCAATTGCATCTTCAAAGCAAGAAGGCTCAGCATCTTGTATTACCTTTGTCATGTAGGCACAATGATGAGCCATATAACTGTCATACATCAATCGGTGCACTGAATTTTGCATCCTCATAGATCTTCTTGGTCTTGGGTCACTTCTCCTTGTATCATTTGCATGTGCTCTTCTTACTCCTGGAGTCTTCACAGAGGGCAATCCAAGTTCCTCATCAAGACTCTTTTTTGAACTGCTTGAATCTCCATCAACGTCTTCAAAACCTGCACATGTTTTACTACCAGCAGAAAGCTTTTCTTTACCTTTCTTGGATGTATTTGATGAATTTTCTGGATTGAAATCTCCACGCAATCTTCCACTCCATGGATTTGAGTTGGAACTATTGCTTGCTGATGCATCCAATCCACTCAAAACTTGAGATTCTGCACTTGATTTCCCACCATTTTCTTTGTCCTTTGGTTCAAGATTCAGTCCTTTTTTGGCATCTGCATAGAAGCTTGACATTTCATCAAATACCATATCTCTGCTCACAATTTCCTGTCGTGTGAGTGGGTTATAATATTTATATCCCTTTTGCTCAAGGGAGTATCCAATGAAGATACACTTTTCTGCTTTTGGATCAAGCTTCTTCATCAATTCGTCTGGGACATTACATATGCAATACAACCAAAAAGTTTCAGATGTGATAAGTTTGGCTTTTTACCTGTAAACTTCTCTTCAGGTGTAACTTGAAGTACAGGAGGAGTCGGAGTTTTGTTCATGATGTATACAGCAGTATGCAGAGCTTCTGCCCAATAACAATGAGGCATATTCTTCTCAACCATCAAGGCTCTTGCTATTTCTACAATATTTCTATTTTTGCATTCAGCAACACCATTCTTTTGTGGTGTGTACCTGCACGAATACTAATGCCGAATTCCATGATTTTTTAGAAAACTGCTCAACTCATTTGACATGTATTCACCTCCTCTATTAGATCTTAATGTCTGAATGTACTTCACTGTCTGCTTTTCCACCATAACTTTAAAATTCTGGAAGTGAGTGAACACCTTTCTCTTCTCTTTCATGAAATATACACATAGTTTGCGTGTATGGTCATCAATGAATGTAACAGAAAACCTGCAACCGCCCATAGATGTGGTCTTTGTTGGACCCCAAACATCTGTATGTACTACTTCTAGTACATTCTCACTAACATGCTTGTCATGTGGAAATGATGCTCTTGATTGTTTACCAAATTGACATGTTGCACATACCTTTTGCATTTCCACAACTTTGAAATTTGGTAGTCCATGGACAATCTCCTTTGATTGCATTAGTTTAAGCCTTTGCAGATTTGCATATCCAATTTGTTTGTGCTAGATCTCTATATCAACAATAACTCCTGCACCCTTTGCAAACATGGCTGCATTCATTTCAAGAATATTCTTCACATTTAAGGTGAACATCCTACCCACTTTGTTTCCTTTGGCAACCAATCATCCATCCTGCTTCTATTCCTCTACATATAATCCATCAACATTGAACCTAACTTGTAATCCTTGGTCAACCATTTGTCCAAAAGAAACCAGATTCTTTGTTATATTTGGAACATGCAACACATCAGCAAGATGTTTTACCTTTCCATCCCCCATAGATAGTGCTATGTTTCCTGTATGCTCAATAGCATGTGATGTGTCATCACCTATTTCAACATATCCAGGAACTAGCAATTTCTGCAAAGTACTAAACCATTCCGCATGACTCGTTATGTGATTTGAAGCACCTAAATCAACATACCAGACATTATCATTCGATTTTGAAACACAAGTAGACATCATATTCATCATGTGATGTTGAACCATAAACAGCTTCTTAGAGTCATCTGCACTTGTGGATGCATAGTTGTTTTGCTGCCTTCTGTTATTTTGATTCTTCAACTTGTAATCACATTCAAAGTGTCCAGATTTACTACAATTCCAGCATCCTTTACTATCATTACCTGAATCATTTCTTTGGAAATTTCTGTGACCTCTTTGGCTTCCCCTATCTCGAAACTGTCCTCTTCCTCCTACATGATTCTGTTGTTGACCTTGGTCTTGGTTATTGTTTCCTCTTCCACTTCCGAAACCTCTACCTCTGCCTCTTCCTCTCCCAGAGTAGAATACCTAGTCAGAACAGGGCTTCTCTTGGGAGTTTGAATCCTCATCAAGATTCTTTTCTTCATTAATCAGCATAGATACCAGATCATCAAAATTTGGAATATTTTCTCTGGTTTGTATAGAAGTTCTGAACTGCTTATATGCAGCTCCTAAACCGCAAAGGCATATTTCCACCTTATCATCATCATCTACATTCACTCCAATACATGCAAGTGACTCACATATGCTTTTGATTTTCAAGGTATAGTCACTTACCAACATGCTCTTTTTCTCCAAGGTATGCAGCTCGTTCATGAGTTGCAATTTTCGTGCCTTTGCATTGGTCTCATACAATGTGACCAAACTATTCCAAGCCTCTTTCGGAGTCTTGGCATCCTGTATCTGCCCAATCATGCTATTCTGTATGCTAACAGATAGCCAATACATTACCTTTCATGCTCCCTGATTCCATTCCTCATATGCTCTTATCTGTTCTGAAGTGCGATTCCTCTCTAGTAACTACATAGCATTTTCGTTCTCTCCTTCGATGTACTTCTAGTAGCCTTTTCGCATCAGGAAATTTGTCATTTTGAATCTCCAAGCATGGAAGTTGTTCTTGTCTAGCTTATCACTCATAAGCTAACTCGTTCCATCTATGTTTGCCATTTCTGCCGCAATACACAACAGTGCAAACCACTACAAGCAGCACTTCTGCTTGAACACTGTCGCACTATGATGTGACAGTTCGATCTCAGAAAAACATAGTTTTCATGTATCAATAGTACATGAAATTGCTTAAAATTCTGGATCTCGAATATATGAGTGTTGCTGAACACGACGCAAGTTAGAGTTTCTAAAATTGACCTGGTTTTTCTGTGGGTCCCACCTTGTGGGCTCGAAACGGGGGTCGAGATGGCTCCGAAACTTCGATCTGACGCTAATTTTTGTAGCAAACAGAGGTCTTTTGTGAATCATATTTTCTCCACGCTTTGCTACGTACTCTTCACCGTTGCCTTCTCACGAGCTCTCTATAGCCACACTGGCTCTGATACCATGTCACGAGGAAGGAGATAAGGAAGAGAACTCACACACACACTCTCACTCTCAAAGAGGAGCACACACACAGATTGAGGCAAGGAGGAATAATCTTCTACTTCTTCTTCTTCTATTACATAAAAAGGAATGTACAAGAATGACCTAAAAACAAGAATACAACAAGTGCAATATATAAAGATCAGTACATAAGGAAAAACCTAATGTCCGCAAATGAGTGAGCTGGCAAGGAACAAATGTGCCATCACTCTTGGTGGATAAATCTAATAAAGCTCAATGAATTATCCTTGAAATATAGTGGCGTGACCACTATTCATGTTAGAGAAACGAAAAACTGGTACGTGTCATCCTAGATCATCACATGTTGAGCTTGATATCTCAACATAGCATAACTTTTGTACCAAAGTGAGGGTCATCTTTGTTGTTGTTGGAGTTAGAGCCAATAAGGCTTCCACTTTGGATGGATCAACTTGATTCCCCTTTTCTGATATGAGATGTCCAAGGAGAACTACATCCTTCTCGGAAATATGGCACTTATCAAGATTTAAGTGACCTCTGAGCTCATACAATCTTTTTAAGCCTTCTTCAACTTTTTGGCAATGCATATATCTAGTACTATATATGTAAAATTCATCCATGTACACCCTTATTGATGATCCAAAGAATGGGTTAAAAACATAGCTCAGAAACCTTTGAAATGATGTAGGTGCATTGGTAAGCAAAAAGGCATTACCTAATAAGCAAAGCATCCCAATGGCGTAATGATTGTGGTTTTCCTTTGGTCTTCCTTATCTATTAGAATTTGAAAGTATCTTGAGTATCCACCACATAGTGTACGTTTCATGACTTTCCACCTTATTTGGGATTTCATCTTGGAAAGGTAGTGGAAAATGATCTCTCTTGGTTTCTGCATTCAAGGGTTTATAGTCTATATACACCCTCCATTTATCGTTCTTCTTTGGGGTAACTACTATTCGAGACACCCATTCTTAATTTGATACAATGTAAATGAAACCAGCCTCTATGAGTCTATTTAACTCCTTTAGTAGAGCCTCTTGTTGAAGTGTTCCGATCCTTTTGAGCTTTTGTGCTATTGGCTTTGATTCAGGCTTCATTTTGATATAATGTTGAATAGAAGCTATAGCTTGTATCTCATTATAATCTTCAATGATCAATTTGGGGTACCTTTTGATCATGTTGATGTACCTAGTCCTTTCCTCTGAGATGAGATCTTCTGCTAACATCTTTTCAAGATCCACTTTGGGTATGGAATCCTTACTTTGTGGTTGTTGCAGATCATCCTATTTGCCTCCATCTTCCTTTCCTTGAAAGATCACACTCATGATTTTGAGTATCAACGAATCATTTTCAATTGGTGATTCCTCACTACTAGGATTGCTACATGATCTCTCTTCATCTATAGTTGTTTCATACTTGTGATCTTCCTTCTTCTGGTCCTTAAAATCATAGGTAACTAACTCTATTTTATCATTTGGTTTGAGACCTAGAAGATCAGAACCCCATTTTCGAATCTGCTTTCATTGGGATTAACCATAAACATCCTAATATGATGGGGTATCCCTCCGCCTTGGTTGCAAACACATACATATCCAAGAAAACCTCTATATCACATACTGTGACTCTTAAATTTTTGGTTACACCAACACATTTAACAGTAGTATTATTTGCCATGTTTGCTTGGTATGCAGATGAACCTATTACATCCAAGCCTAACCTATGCATTGTTTTCTTTGTCATTTCACATATTTATGCTCTGCCATCCACATACACATTTGAAATTATTTTCCCTTTTACATACGCATCCACTGTGGGTACCACATCATCACATGAATTAGATCTTATAAGGTTAATTTCCTTATTTTTAGTCCTCCTAGTGCTCACTAGCTTGGAGCATTCCCGCCTAGTTTTTGAAGATAGTTGCAATAATTGTGGCTAAGTGATATTTGGTTTCTGTGTGGAGATATCCTCAATCAGATCATAAGGTTTGATACCCTTACCGAGAGGAAAGTATTCCATTATGATCTTTCTCCTCAGCCTTCTCTTTGTTTTACTAGTTTCTCCTTCTGCAACTCTTCCTTTCTTTGTTTGTGTACCCATGCTAGAATTTTCATCTTGATATATTTCTCTAATTTGCACCCTTTTCCTCTTGATTAGCATCATATCCATGATCTCCTGTTCCTCGATCAGCTCCAAACATTCACTTGCCTTTCATCACCTTGAGCTTTTTGGGACATGTGGAATATTTGCTTGCAGTTGTTGTTGATCTTGCATGTATGGTGGTATCCTCCTAATAGGATACATATCACCTAGATTCCTACAAGGGTGAGGATAATTGTACATAACATGACCACATATTTGCAATTCTAGCATATGAATTCTTTTGCTTGTCCTCGTTTTCCCATTCTTTTTCTCTTTGTGGTCTGTCTTCCTGACTCCTCACCAAGTTGAATGTTAATTGTTCTAGTTTTTGTGGGAGTTTCTGCAACATATCTTATTAAGAAGCTTCTCCATTCTCTACCTTTGTAGCTGGTACAAGGGAAATAACATCCGTATGTTCTACGTTTTTAACCTTTCAAAAATGAAACTTTAATTTTCTACACTTCACTCTTGCTATCTCTATTGCTTCTTCAAAGGTCCCTAGAAATTATGACTCCATCTTTTGTTTTAAGGAAGGAAAGAGTCCTAAGATGAATCTATCCCTTTTCAAAAACTATGGAGCTACTTCATTTGTTCCTAGGTTACTTTCTTAATTACTCCACACACACTGAAACTTGGACTCATAATTTAAGAAGTCTTCAATAGTTACTTGCCTTAGTGAGAGCAGTTGTTGCCACAATCCTTTTGGTGTATCCTTTTTGCCATATCACACTATCAACGCTTCATGCACTACTTCCCAGCTTCTTGTTGCCTTGTTAGATAGGTTTTTGTACCATTTATTTAGGACCAATGGGAAAGCACTTAGGTTGATAGCTTCTTGATCCCTTCCTGAGATGAGGTATGCCATTTCCAAGTTGTCCAGAAACTCTAAAGCGTCTTCGTTGGGTCTTCCATAGAAATGTAGGAAGATTGATGACATGGTTGAACTTGAAGGTGGCTTTCTTACAGAAGAATGAAGATCCATACATCAAAGCTAAGGATATACTCTAGAGCTGGAAAGATAAATGGTTCTTGAGATGCAAGAATTTCTCCCAAATGCTCAGCCCCAAAATGATAGGCTATGGATTGTTGGAAGAATTTCTTCCTACTCATGTGAGATGGACGAAAAGAAGGGCTCTTGGTTGATAAGGTTGGTAGGGACAAACATGATGATTTTGGTTATTGATGTTCTCAAAATTCATTAAATTGAGTTCCTCAGTGGGGGCCCCAATTTATGAGGCATTAAGGAAATGGCCTCTAACACTTCCTCAACGCTTAGTTCATAAATAGAGAATGGAATTGAAGATGAGGGATGCCAGGATCCTACAAAATCATTCACGTGAAAAAAAAACATGGCACTACCAAGGTAGGGGTGGTCCGCACTGCCTTGTCACACAAATACAATGGTCCTCTTAGGATGGGGGTGATCTAGGCCACCCTCTTAGTACACATAAACACAATTAACACAAAGATACTCTTAAGGTAGGGGTGATCCATGCCACCCTCTTAGTACCAACACATAAACACTACACAAGTACTCATAAGGCAGGGGTTGTCTACAGTGCCCTCTTGGTGCGAACACATAAAACAATAAACACTGACAAGAGAGAGATTCTCAATGACAAGAGGAGATAGATGGGACCACAATCCTTAATGGTTTCTATAGGTGTTTGCTCTACAATACACCCTCTATTCCATATGGCAACTGCAACCTTCAAAATGCTCATTGAAAATCTACTGAGAAACCTATCAATACAACTCCATCATCTGCTAAGGTCCTCTATATTCAGAATCTAAAACTTTAGTTCCACCTGAATCTTCATTTTTATTTTAAAAAAAATAGCAGGTAATGCATAATCACAAACAGATGCGAAGGAGTTAAGAGCTGAAATTAAAAACAACAAAAAAAATCTATAGAGAAACTAACACATAAAAAATTAGGTAGAGCAGATAATTGGCAAAAGTCCTTTTTAGTCAACCTGTTTGTTCTATTTGTTTGTGCTTAGACAGTAGGTGGTTTAGATTTCATCAAGTAAGATCTCCGTCAGAAGTCTGGCATGCACACTAAACGAGATACCTATCCAATTACAAAAAAATGAGAGGGATGACAGCCACCAAAGCTCCTCCTTCAAGCCTCTTTTTCCTCAGTCGACTCTCACACCCACAACCATATTCCACACTATCTCCAATACATTACCATTAATTCGAATCTCAAATCCACTCATAACTCTATCCTACTCTTGTTCATGGTATTTACAAATCAATTTCATGTGCAAATGAAAATGTGCATCTATGGGATTTAAAAACATGTTCCCTTTTCAACTTAGTATATGCACACTTTATGTGCAATGCAACTCAAATATGTTGCAAGAGATCAAGGTTAAAGCAAGGTAGCTATTGAAAAAGGCTTTTTGAACTTCACATTTTATTTTTCATCTCCATTGTCTTTGCTTTATCGTTTCCCGCACTCATAAAACTAGTCAAAAGATGGAAAGCATTAAATCCAAATAACCATATATAGACATGCAATCCATGAAAGAACTTCACGAAAATCTACATGTAGTAAAACATGAACTAGCAACTCGAAAGTAGTTGCCTTTTACACGACCCAACGAAACTCAACATCTTCAATTGGTTCCCAATCCTCTGCACCTATACTCATAAACGCATAAGAGATATCAGAAACGTCATTTTCAATAATATTATTTGAAAAAAATTCATTCATTTGAACACTAGGTGCATCTATTTGATTTGAATTAAATTCAAAATTTCCATCCCAAATACATTCACTTTCTGAAGACAATTCATTCAATTCATCTAATTGTTCACACTCAAAATCATGCAAATTCAAACTAGCATACATGAAATCAATAAATTCATCTTGAGCTAATAGATTTTCATGTATACCCATTGAAAAAAACTCTTTACAATCAATCAAACTCAAACATTCATCACACTCATCATCATTAGACACCTTTTCATACATATTCAACTCTTCATCATGCAAAAGATTAAGCTTGAGAGAAAATTCTTCATGTTTTTTATTCTCCTCTACATCACCTCATCTCTTTCACCCCCTCCTACTTCCCAAGGAGTACTAGTGAGAATGTCCTCAACTCATGAATAGTCAATGTTCAGTGCCCCATCTTCCTCTTTGTAGAAAGCCTTGACACTTGTTTCATCAACTTCTTCAAAACTCAAATCATTCAAGTCTTCAACATCACTAGATTCTTGCTCATTTTCTCCAGAAGATATACTTAGTCCACATTCTTCATATATTTTCTCGATAAAAAATTCTTGATCAAGTGCATCCTCACATATGAATCCTTCTACAGCTACAATTGAATCAGCTGATTCTTCATTCGATTCATAGTGGCTAAATCTAGCCTCCTCAATGGAGTCATAGATTTATATCTTTTCATGCTCACCCTCATTTTGTACAGATTGTTCATCAGATTTGTCATGCATTTCTATGAGTGTTTCATTTTACATTTCATGCTCAATCTCATCCTCATAGGAACTCAACTCAACATGATTGTTATTGGCATACATATCACTGTATGACTGAGCAATCGATGACTTATTTTCATCCTTCTCATGATCGTTCTCATACCTCTCTTCGTAGAGTGTGGCATCATCTACATACACATCACTCTCTAGAACTCAAATTAGTGGTTTTTCCTCTATCGTATAAGTAGGATCATTGTCCTGCATCTCATGACATATATCTAATGTAGTATCACTCAGAGGAATATCAAAAACTTGATATGTAATTGAGTTATCCTCATGACGAGCATCACATTCATCATGTTTGGCATGCATATCGCTATTTAGAGAACTACTTATTGACATCTCCTTGATCTTGACATCATTTCTGTTGACATCATTTCTATTCACATCATTTCTATTGACAATTTCTTCATGTTCATCTTGAGACACTGTAGACATCTTTGGCTTTTGGCTTATTATATATCTTGGTTTATCTTCATATTGATTTCTTGTTTGAGTATCTTGATTTTTTATTTGATTTTCTTTTTAATTGATTGGTATTTAGTTAGCTTCTCCCAACTCCTTTACTCCTTCGCTCATTAGGATTTGTACTTTTGGCACACTTAAAGATGTATTTATTGCAAAGATATCTATTGTCCCATGACATCTTGAAGGTTTAGGGTTTGTATCCTTTATTATTATTGGTTCTTCTTGACGAACCTCAATATGACTATATATATAGTTTCTAGTAACGCTTCTTTCTCTTTGATGAGATTTTCTAAGTTTTTTTGAGTTTGCACATTATTCTCAAGGTTTGGCATGCATCAAATATGTGCATCAACTATATCCACATTAAGATCCAATTTCCAATCATTTTCAAATTTCTCAAACATTTTTTTCTTTCTAACATATCTTGTTATACCACCATGAACAAGTGTCCAATCCTCAGTGAGCCACGATTCGGAGTCTAGGTCTTGCAGAAAACGAAAGTAGTTCCTCTCGAGCTCTAACATCTATTGCCTATAGGAATAAGAACGCCCTTTCATGTATTATACATCTCTGGTCATACTCGGACATATCTTCGAATTGCTTCTCGAACTCTTTTTTAACTTCTCGGATCGGTTGGTTCTTGTGTATATGAACCCACCTCAGGAAGGACTTGTGAGTCACTTTATCTATGTCCTCCAGCATGAACTGCTTGAGGAGCATCGGTTTATATTAGGACCATGTCATATGGTTTATTTGCATGAGTTGATCGTATCAATTGTATTCACGCACATAGGAAAAGTTTTTACATAACTCCATATCCGTCATCAAAGTCAACCCGATACCTAGCTATTTGGCTTCGAGTTCATACTCTTTACAGAACCTAGATATATATTTGCCATTGAAAAACCTGCACCGCTTTACTAGTTGCTCATGAAGTGATTGGATGATTTTTTGACACCGATCCTCTTCCTGAAAGCATATGAGCTGAGCTAGAAGATCTTCCATGTTTGAAGTGCTAGGTTTGCTAAACTAGTTTGTGAGCTTCATTATCAATTTGCTATCTCTAGAATTCACTCACCCCCTCCTTTCACATCGGGTTCACCAAGTATGTCGTGTTTTTCATTGAAAGGAGCACAATCATTTCCTAGCAAAAGTATAACTTGGCAAAAGGGGAGAAAGCATGGTTTGGTGAATCATAGCCTAAGGCTTCCATTTCAATCAGTTCTTTGGAAAAACTCAAAAGCCTCAATCAAAGACAATACTCAAAATCTCAACCTCAAGTCTCTCTCTCTCTAACAGTCAACTGAAGGTCATCTCAAGATGAGTTTCAAAGTCAGCTCAAAATAAAGATCCATTCCCCGATGCATTTCACGTCGGAGTCACATATGTGGAAAGTATTTGGCGCTCTTAGGGGTGCACTCAGGGTGCCAAGAAAGTAACTTTCAATTTGGAAATTCAATGCCTCAACACAAGCACAAATATCACACATAGATTCTCAATGGATTCCTAGATACATGTGCATCTTTCCTTGGTGAGCATTAAAAGAATTCCTATGAAAGTCCACACTATTATCATATGTGCACCTCTTATTCTATGGCATCAAAAATTTTTGAATACTTAGATAATAGGGTAGTGACTCTGCCTCTCTCTTTCTCTCTCACTCTTACCCTTAGGAGATGTTAATATCAATTTCTTTCACGTCAAGGGCTGCTTTTAGACCAACTCAAATGACGAATAATAACTTTAGAGGACATATACACTCAAGAACATGGATCAAAAATTCCAGGAACAAGGTCGAGATCACTCACAAAACTTTTGCAGATGCTTCAAACAATTTGTCATGTTGGATCCAAGTTGCAAAAACTATTTGGAGACTCAAACATTATTCATTATTCATTATGCTTCAAACAATTTGTCATGTTGGATCCAAGTTGCAAAAACTATTTGGAGATTCAAACATTATTCATTATTTCCTAAGCGCAAATAGCATTGTCTTTAAAAAGAAAAGTCTTCACTGAAATCACGTCTTTGCAAAAGACATGAATGTTGATAATATATATTGTTTCGTATAGTGCTTTAGCATAGTTCATTAAAAGGATTCACGTCGATGCTACAACTACAACTTAAAGGATTCAGGTTAAATATATTACTAGCAAACTTAAGCATACATTGCAACCGTTTATTTTCAAACATGGAGACGAGCAAAATAGAATAATGATCTTGAGATAAAAGTTATAGAACTCGCGATCAACGCACAACATTGAACAGTACTCGATGTTTATATATACTGAAAGTCGACCCAAACTAATGCATACTATTCTCCAAAACACTGCATTATTCTCTGTGTGCGAAGGCCAAGCTAAGCTTCTCCTGAAGTTGGTCAATGTTTTTGCCTGAGCACTCTTTGAAACCGGATTATCTATTATTTTAAATACCTTTCTTTGGAATTGGTGCGCATAGCATACATGGAAAAAGAAAAAAGAACGAGAGCTGCGAGCCATCACCGTGGCCAGCTCAATGGAAGATGCTTGCTTGCAATGTTTCTAAATCTGAATAGCCTTCTTTATGTGGTTTCATTCAATTGTGTCTACGTGCTTACTTCAACATAGCAAACTTTCGAGATGATGACCCATCTTCTCTCAAAGATTCGCATGTGATATTCTCTTTCGAAATTCTTTAAATTCTTGATACGTTTCATTTTCATGAATTTGAGAGTGATCTAGTGGAGAACTCGTGATCAACGCACAACATTGAACAGTACTCGATGTTTATATATACTGAAAGTCGACCCAAACGTGAGCTCAAGATTAGCATTATCAAAACCATGCGCACAGCATTTTTCAACTTATTAGCAGCACCATTCAAATTATTGTTTCTATCCACGTTTACTCCACAACACATCCTCTCTATTGCATATGGCAACCGCAACCTTCAAAATGCTCATTGAAAATCCACCGAGAAACCTACCAATTCGCCTCCATCATCTGCTAAGGTCCTCTGCATTCAGAATCTAAAACTTCAGCGCCACCTGAATCTTCATTTTTATTTAAAAGAAAAAAGAGCACGTAACACATAATCACAAAGAGATGCGAAGGAGTTAAGAGCTGAAATTAAAAACAACAAAAAAAAAATCCATAGAGGAATTAACGCACAAAAAATTAGGTAGAGCAGATAATTGGCGAAAGTCCTTTTTAGTCAAGCTTCTTGATCTGTTTCTTTGTGCTTAAAGAGTAGGTGGTTAAGATTTCATCAAGTAAGATCTCCGCCAGAACTCTGGCGTGCACACTTAACGAGATACCTATCCAATAACAAAAAATGAGAGGGATGACAGCCGCCAAAGCTCCTCATCCAAGCCTCTTTCTCCTCAGTCGACTCTCAGACCCACAACCATCTTCCACACTATCTTGGTTGCATTACTATCAATTCAAATCTCAAAGTAGATTAAGCTTCCGCCATTATCGCAGCAGGTCGAGGTGGAGTGTCCCTCCTTTAATAATACTGTAGTAGCCAAAAACTTCAAAATAGTACTCGTTAGACTCAAAAACTTCAAACTAGTAGTCGTTAGACTCCGCAAAACAGATACGCCGAACATATCATGAACGTAAATCAGCAAACTTCAATTCCTTGCTATCTTCAGCACATGAACAGATTAATTGATACCTGTCTTTCACTCTGTAGTTCTTCATTAAACATATACTAATAGCTGCGCATTCGCAACCATGAGCTTGTTGGAATCGAATATGGAGATCCATAATTAACTTCAGTCTGAGACAAGTAGCATCATCGCCATCATGCTCGTGATGGTATCCTCTAGCAGCTCCGCCTTTTGATTCTACCCCACAATGCTTCTCCTTGGTTCTTGGTTCTTGGTTTCCAGAACAGCGCTGCCCATGTTCTCTTAACTAGTTCAGAAATTATCTCCGCTGTATCACCTTTCGATAGAAACTCATATCATGTGCAACGCTGGCTGGCTCCCTCCAACGTCCGAGGTGGCCCCCCCCCAAAAAAAACCTTAATTCCAGCCCCTTCTAGATGCATACTTGCACCGTCTTTCCAAAAAAACTCATACAAGAGCTGCGAGCCATCACCGTGGCCAGCTCAATGGAAGATGCTCGCTTGCAATGTTTCTAAATCTGAATAGCCTTCTTCACGTGGTTTCATTCAATAGTGTCTACGTGCTTACTTCAACATAGCAAACTTTCGAGATAATTACCCATCTTCTCTCTAAGGTTCACATGTGATATTCTCTTTTGAAATTCTTTAAACTCTCGACTAGTTTCATTTTCATGAACTTGAGAGTGAACTAGTGGAGATAAAATCTCCACGACAACGTGTACATGTATACAAGTCTTCTTGTCATTTTGGAGGGAACCTAAGGGGTCCTTTTATAGGCCTTTCAGGAAGATATTTGAGGATGCTATTTTGAGATAAATCTTCTTGATAATTTACATTTGTGGTGAAATAGGAGATATTTACAAAGATCCTCTTGTGGTGTCTGACAAAGGTGAAAGACTAAGATTCACATTACCTTGAACATGTTTTGTTCCCTCAAAGATCCATTCTTTGCTTTCAAGGATGTTTTTGAAGCATTTTTTGGGTGATTTTTGGAGCCATTTTCAAGTACTTTTGTGCATAGGTCTCCTCATACAGGTTCAAGAGCATGAAGAAGTGTTTTTTGTACTTCTCTGAAAATATGTATTCACCTTTGGGACCATCTTTGTGGCCATACTCATAACACTACAGGTTTCTCAAAAGGTTTTCAGTTGTGGTGGGAGTAGCCATTACAAATTTATGCAAGTTTTTGAACCTAAAAAATAGAGTCGACAGACACTTGTAGGTATTGTTGGCTAGTTTTTCAACTATGCATTCAGCCTTTCAAGTGTCATTTTATTGCATCTATTGAGAACATATACACTATGTACGCTTCTGTGGATACGGTTTATGTACCTCCATGTGGTCATTGATATAGAAATTATATTTTTGCATAAAGCCTTTTACATTTGATAAAGATGTTCATGGTGAAGTTTTCTTAACTAGAAGACACCCAGATGTCATGGTCTCTTTAGTGATGCAAGTGGAAGACTTACCCAACCTTTCCACAGGAGATATATGATAGTTGTTCATAAGTGCTCGATAAGTTGTTGGCTTCTTTCAGGTAATTGATTATATGCAATGGAGTCAGTGATTCACTATGCATGTAAACATGTTAGTACCTGTAGTTTTATGAGATTTTGACACTAGTCATATGCTCATTTTGTAGAGGATTCTCTAGCAAACCTTTTCCAGTTTTTTTGGTTTTGTCATCTATATAGTGGTTGATTTAGTCCATGATACATTATTGGTGTGAACACATTTATTATCATCATTCGCCTTTGACCCTTAGTGGTGTTTGGACTCTTTTAGATCCATTACCATTCTATTCACTTATCTACCATCATGGCATCAGAGGTCTCAAGCACGTCTGGTGGATTAGGGTCTAGTGCCACTGTTTCGAGGAGGAGCTATAACTTGCAGGTCAAAAACCATTTTGAGATCTTAAATTTTGATGGCACAAACTTTGTTCCATGAAAGAACTAGTTTAAAGATGTGCTAATTCAAAGGAGGCAATGGAAGCTAGTAAATGGAATCTCAAAAAAGCCTGTTGATATGGATGAAGATGATTCGGATGAGTTAGATGAAATGTATAGGTCTACCATTCAATTGCACCTGGTAGATAATGCTTACTTTATAGTATTAGAGTGTAAAAGTGTAGAGGATCTTTGGAAGAAGTTACAGAATACATATGAAAAAGAGAGGGCATCAAATAAAGTGTATCTGATGAGAAAGTTATATGATCTTTGCATGAAGGACACAGATAGTGTTGCTGCTCATCTAAATGAGTTTGATGCTATATTCTCCCAGTTACAAGCTCGGGAAATGGATATGGATAATAAAATGAAAGCACTCTTGTTGTTGTGCACATTTCCATCATCATGGGATGCATTTTTTGGAGCTATTAGCAATAGTGCACCTAGTGGTAAACTCGTCTATGATGACATATGTGGAGCACTTTTGAGTGAGGAGATTCATAGAAAATCTATGGTTGGCACTCATAGTGGGGATGCATATAATATTGGTGATTCTTACCAAAGAAAGAATCAGTAATGTGGCAAGAGTAAGAACAAGGAAAAGAATGGTCAATGAAATAAGAGTAGAAGTAAATCAAGGAAGAGGGATATCGAATGCCATTATTTTCATAAGAAAGAACACATGAAGAAATACGGTTACACATTAAAGAATGCTATAATTTCTGCTTTTTTTATTTCTTCTCATCTTTATCTTCCTTCTTCGAATATGCAGAACTAGCAGATTTCTGCTTAGTAGTTGAAGAGCTCCATTTTCCTTTGCCCTTTTCACTAGCTAGGAAAGCTTGATCTGCAACTCGCATAATGGACCTCTTCGGCTTGGACTGATCTTCTTGCAACAAAACAAAGACTAACTCCTCAAATGATAAGGCATTTGGATTGCCTCTCATCATCAACCGAAGAGTAGAAGCAAAACTCTGATATGAATCAGGAAGACCATTCGAAATGATCTGCACAAGTGAGCTATCTGGTCTAACCTCATCAGCAGAAATCAACTGTTCCTTCAAGTCTTTGATCTTTGTTAGGAAACTGTCCATAGAATGAGATTCATTCATGTGCTCACTCTCCAATTGTTTTCGGAGGTATGCAACATGAGCCTCATTCCTAGCTTGGTATAATGTGGTAAGTGTATCCCAAGCATCCTTAGTTGTTCTCCAAGAGCGAATGTGAAGAATAATGGCACGTTTGACAGACAAAGCTATCAATGCATGTGCCTGGGCATTTCTGCCATCCCAGTGAATTTGCTCTATAGTAGGTGCAACAAAAACTGTAGCACAAACATGAATATGCAGAATATCATCATCTTCGACACCTTTTGCATCAGCTTCAGTACCTACAGTTGTAATAGTTGCACGTGTGATATGAGGTTTTTCGACACCCTGCACAATGTTCCACAGTCCTTTTGCAACCAACACATGTCGCATCATATAAGCCCGTAACGGGTAGTTGGTACCAACCAACTTATCCTCAATAGCCAGCATACGGAATACATCACTGCTTTCAGCCATGGCCGATGACTACAATACCTTGATGCAAAAAATTGACTGTATCTCAAAAAGTTGAACAGAACTACCCAAACGAATTCCACTAGACCTATACGAGACTTCGAGATGCTTATACTAATGAACAGAAATTGGTATATACCTTTGGCACAACAAGACAAAATAGCCTGCACAAGCAATGCGATAGTGCGTTCGAAGGCCGAAACGAGTTCGGAGCGCGATTTTGGCACCACAGCAAGGCTGTTTTGATCTCGAAAACACACTGAGTATGCTCACCAAAATTCGTGCGATTCTGAGACTGAAACCAGAGGAGTGTGAACGTTGCCCTAGATGAAGCCACGAACTGCTCTGATACCAATTGTTGGAGTTAGATGTCTATGGAAGCACTCGAATAGCACAAGGAAGAAGAAGAAGCTTGGAGCACAACACACAATACTGAATGTATTACTAGAAAATGTACAAAGATATGTAGCCCATTAGGGCAATAGGCGTACCGGGGGCAAAAAACCTCCTAAAGAGGGAAAAAAGTGCCCCGACGGTCCTAGTTTGTTCACACACATCACTACCTAAATATATCAACATATACACTTAGCAATGAGTTTAAGAACTTAGGGGTGTAATCTCGACTTTTAAGGAGGATGATAGTATGCAGACACAAGTAGCTTGTATGAATCATACATCAAGAATTAGAGACCCAAAAGTAATTAAAATTGATATATATAATCTAGAAAGCTCACTCTACCTATCACAAGTTAAGGCAAGTCAAATGATTATGTATACATAGAGAAAGTGATTAAACAAAGACAGCAGCAGAGAGATGTAGATAGAGATTATCATGAGCTAATGACTGAAAGTGTATATGTAATGAATGTATGATACAAAGGAGATGTAGTGGACTTACTCATACATATGTGAGCTCAGTGTATGCTCAAACATGAGGCTCAATGGCTCTCAATTCTCTGTCATGTCCCATAAGTAAAAGTCACTCCTATTTATACTCATAAAGTGAATTTTAATTTTGCATTCTTCTACCTAAAAGTGTTCATAAACTTTAGGTGTTGATTGATTTGATTCATCCCACCAATTAGTCGTGATTCCTGGCTCCTAACATCATGATATTCCTTCAACTCATTTCCATTTACTTTGATCCAATGAGATAAACTTTATGAGTTTTAAAAGAGATGTTTATATGCTAGTCTTTAATGAGTCCAACGTAGATGTGAGAAGTCCTATCCATTTGGTCAATCATTTAGGCTTTCCAAATGTGCCAACAGCTCATGCTCAAGAGTAACATGCTTGTGTCTTCAATCCTTTGGTATCTTTTACAATCCAATCATGGATTTAAATGTGTTTAATTTGCTTCCATCCAATGATTTGGTCATCATTTATGCACATTGCATGTGAGTAGATACATAGGAGAGTTGTACCTCCTTACTTAAAATCTTATCCCTAAAAAAATGATAATGGACTTCTATATGTTTAGTACTTGCACGAAAGATAGGATTAGCAAGTAGATGAAGTGAAATAATATTATCTCCAAATATGTATGGAGTACCAAAATCCAACCCTAATCCACATAGCTTTTTGTGTTGCATTTGCTAACCCTCTATATTCAGCTTTAGTTGAGGAAAGAGCAACTATAGGTTGCTTCTTTGAAGACCACGATATGAGCTTTGTACCTGCAAATGATAGATACCCTAGTGTTCTTCTTCTATCATCTTTGGAAGATGCCCATTGTGCATCAGTGAATAGCTTTACATTCAAATCAGATGTGTAGGGGTGATATAAACCTTCATTAGTTGTTCCTTTCAAGTACTTCAATATCCTCTTTGTTGCATCCATGTGAGGTTTCCTACGAGTGTGCATGAATTGACTAAGCACACTTACTCCATAGCAAATATCAATCCTCGTAAGAGTAGCATGCTTTAAATTCCCCACTAGGCTTTGATAGCTTGTGATGTCTTCAATACGTTCTCCTTCATGAGCACTTAATTTGTGTTTGAGTTCCATGGGAGTACCTACAACTTTAGCTCCTTGCATTTTGAACTTTGCAAGCATGTCCTTTATATACTTCCTTTGTGTAAGTAACATCCCTTGGTCTATGTATACTACTTCCAATCCAAGGAAGTAAGTGAGCAATCCAAGATCGCTTATCTTAAACTCCTCCTTCATTTGGTATTTGATTCTTCTAATCCCATCAGCATAATTACCTCTAAGGATTATATCATCTACATACATAGATAAGTATATTACTTCATATTTACTCTTCTTAATGAAAACTGAAGAACTTGCCTTGCTTCATTGAAATTATTTTTCTTGCAAGAAAGTAACTAGTCTATGGTTCAAAGCTCTAGGAGCTTGCTGCAAGCCATATGAATCTTTCTTGAGTTTGCACACATACTCAAGATGTGATTCATCTACAAATCCAGGAGGTTATCCCATGTAAACCTCCTCTAAAATCCATCCATTCAAGAATGCATTTTTGACATCCATATGATAGATGTTCCAATTCTTTGAGGTAGCTACACTCACGATTACTTTGATAGTGGGCATCTTTGCCATAAGAGAGAAAGTTTCTTCATAATCTATACCTTGGATTTGAGCAAACCCTTTAGCCACAAGCCTTGCTTTATACCTGTTTATTGATCCATGTGAGTTCTTCTTTACCTTGTAGATCCATCTGGATCCAATTATCTTCATGGATAGCTTCTTGGGATTCCCATGTCTGATTCTGTTGAAAAGCTTCTATCTCTCCTTCCATTGCTTCTCTCCATTCTGATTTCTCCTTAGCTTCTTTAAATGTTAATGGTTCTTCTGAATTTATATCATGAGCAATATAAATTGAATGCTTTTTTACCAAAGAAGTGTCAAATCCACACCTTTCTAGCTTCCTTTTTTCCCTAGTTGAGCTTATTATTGTTTGTTGAGAAGATTCTGCAACACCTCTTAACTCCTGCATCTTTTCTTTACCCTTGTTTTTCCAAGCATTGATGTTTCTCCTTGGTGTCTTCTGATTATTATCAAAATCACTTGATTCCTCATGTAAGTGATCATTCCCATTTTGCAATGTTGGGAAGTCCTCCTCTAGGTCAGAAGGTAACTTGACTTTCCTGCTATCATTTGCAAACCAAGAGTTGTTCTCATCATAGAAAAAATCTCTACTAACAATAAATCCTTCAGTGCCTAGATTATATAGCATGTACCCTTTTTTATTTAAGTCATATCCAATGAATACACATTTCTCTGCTTTGGGATCCATCTTACCTTTTACTTGTGATGGAATATGTGCATAGGCTATGCAGCTAAATATCGTGCAATGATCAAGGTTAGGTCTTCTTCCATTCCATGCCTCATAGGATGTCATCCCATCCAATGCTTTTGATGGGATTCTATTGATGAGATAGGTGGTTGTGGATACAACCTCTACCCATAAATAATTTGGCAACCTTTTCTCATTAAGCATAGAGCTTGCAACTTCAACTATGGTCCTATTCCTTCTTTCTGCCACTCCGTTTTGTTGTGGAGTGTAGCTGGTTATGATTGCTCTCTTGATACCCCTCTCTTAATACCCTTCTCTTGGAGATAAGGATCAAATTCATCAGAGAAATATTCTCCCTCTCCATCTAACCTTAGCCTCTTTAGTGTTTTACCTATTTGATTGTCAACAAGAGCAAGATACTTCTTGAAACATGAGAAGACTCCATCCTTATGCTTGATAAAGTATAGGATGGTCCATTTGCTACACTCATCAATAAAAGATACATAGTACCTGGATCTTGAAATTGATGGTTCTTTTCTAGTTCCCCAAACATCTTTGTGTACTAGCTCCAACAAGTCACCATGAATGTATCCTTTCTTCATAAAGAGTTGTCTATGTGATTTCCCAAGTTGAAAAGCACTGCACTTATATATCATGTGTTGCTTAGGTATATTTGGTATGCCAAGCACACTTTGATCCCTGCACATTTTCTTCAAATTCCTTTCACCTATATGGGCCAATTGTTTGTGCCACATCTCTAACTCCAATAGGGTCTGATTGCCATGATTGAACAACACCATATTTCTAGTGTCTTGAATTTCAAATGTAAAGAGTCTACCTATATTTTCTCCCTTTGCAATTTTCTTCTTCAACAATAGCTCCATTTCTTGTGAACCTTACTTGATATTATCTATTCTCTATAATTTGCCCAACAGTTATTAGATTCTTTGTTATGGTGGGTACATACAATACCTTACTGAGTAGATTCATGTTTCCATCTAGAGTCTTCACATTTCCAATATCTTCCACTGAATGTCTAGTGCCATCTCCTATTTGAGCCTGATGTCTATTCCTTGGACCTTCTAAGTGTGAGAGTAGAGCCAAATTCCCTCCCGGCTACATGATATGAGAAACCAGAATCGATATAAAATAAATGCTCATATGGTTTACCTTGCTTCATATTGCTATTCATCAATAGAAGAATTTGCTCTTTAGTGTAATTGTTGTAATCTCTCCATCCTCTATATCCACCTTGAGGATTTGTATTGTTGGAGTTGTTGTTCTTGTAGCCATTGAAATTAGTTGATTTGCCTCTTGCACTTCCATAGCCTCCTATGTTGAAGCCTCTTCCTCTCTCATTTCATGGATTCTTGAAACAATTCTCAACTATATGATTAGTTAGGGCACATTATGGCACATGGAGAAGAGCTTTGAAATCTCCCCCTACCTTTTCTACCTCCTCTACCTCATCCTCTTGAACCTATACCTCTACTTGCAAAATTTGCTTGGGAGGTACAACCTTCATCATCAGATATTTTACCTTTGCCTTTGCTATCCTTACTCTTATTCTTATGTCTGCATAGGGCAGAGGATTGGTTATCTTTTGAGTTTTCTCCATTCTTCATAAGCTTTGCTTCATGAGTGAACAATTGTCCCATGAGAGTATTGAATTCAGGTACGTGCATGTCCATGTATAGGTCCATTCCTATGGTGAAAGCTTCCCATTTAACATCTACTTTGATTCCATTGATTACTTGTCTCACTATCTGCTCCTCTTCAATGACTTTTGCAATGCTTCCAAGTTGATACACTAAGTCCTTCATTCTTGTGATCAAATCAGTCACACTTTGCTTGGGCATCTTCTTGACTGTGGTAAACTCCATCCATAGTTGGTTCTTACTACCTCTTGTGCTTGATGAGAAGAATGCTTCAAGGGCATTACATGTCTCTTGTGAGATCTTGTAGCTCCTAATATGTGGAAGTAAAACGTTAAAGATTGAGTTAAGAATGTAAGACTTGGCTAGAGCATCCTTTGAAAACCATGTAGTTAACCTCTCTTGTTCTTCTTGAGTTGGTCGTCCTTTGCTTCTAAGGATTGGCATCATCCCATCTCCAGAGATGTAACCATAGAAATTTCTCCCTTGAACATATGCTTCCATTCTAAGTGACCATGCTGAGTAATTACCTTGATCCAATTCGTCAATGGATGAAGGAAATCTATCTCCCATGTTGAGTTGATGTAGCTCTAATACCACTATGAGGGGATGGTTGGATACACTCCAAAGATGAGGTGGTATCGCAGTAACCCTGCTCTATACCTGCCTATGTGACTTCAGGATGCCTTAGTAGACACCTTTAGCTTCCAGAATATGCATTTATATTCACTACGTATTGTTGGGGGATTCTTGTGCAAACACGGACTTGAGTGTTTGTAGGAGAAGGGTGAAAGATAAGAAGAAAAATATAGACATCGGAAGCTTCTATAGATTGATTATAAGGAGAAAAGTACAATGATGATGTATAGTACAATCCAAATGCTCTCTGTGCACAATCCCAAAGAGCGCACAATCAACAAAATTACAAAATATCCAAGGTTCTTACTGCCCCCGAGCTTCTTTGCACCAGATGTCCACCTTCTCCAAGAGCTCGCACTTGTGCACACCTTGCACTCAAGCTTCCAATAGGGGGAGGGATGCACACCTTCTATTGACATGCACACAGCTTCAATGCGACCTTGTGACTTTTGATTGCATGGCTTAGTACTTCTCTACACACTTCTAAGCCACTCTTCTTGCACACTCTGCACCTCACTTCTCTCTGTCGCAGACTCACTATATGTCTCTTGCTCTTCTCTCTCCTAGTGCAGACTATGCTCACCTTGCTTAGTCTAACCAAGAATAATGCCTTGCCTTGAGTTGGGTGTCGCTTCACATACGCTCTTAACTACTAGAGTATCTTGGTGCTCACTTTGATGTCCCAAGATTGTCTCCAAATGTGAGCAGCCAACGAATCCCTGTTTCATGTTGTAGTGACTTTAGACTAAAAACAAAAATTTTAATTGGGGGGCCATACTTTCACTTTTGCATACGCTTCCTCTTCACATACCTTCACTTTTTTCCTTTTAATTCTTCAAATGTGCATCTAAGAGAGGGTTCACCTGAACCTTTCAAACACTTTAAAAATGCTTTGAACCTTAGAGAAATTACAGAAAGATAATTTGCGCCTGCATTCACTTTCTGCAAAACATAACATTTGTGAACAATTGATTGTGCACTACCTATGCACTTTGACAACTAGATTTTGAACGCTTTGACCTGACCATCTTGACTTTGACCTTGACCATGTTGAGTTTGACCACTTTGACTTTGACTGTGTTGATTTTGACCATGTTGACATTGATGGGCTCAACAATTGCCCACCACCTAATGGGCTCTCAATCCCAGAGAGCAAACAACCAAAACGATGAGGAGAAACATCACCATGATTCTTGTTCAAAAGAACTTTTCCTTGAAGAGCACATGATCGAGAATGGAGTGTAGGAGGAAAGTAGAGGGAGGGCTGAGAGGGCTAAGAAGGAGAGGGTGAGGAGGGGTAAGGGGTGGGGCTCGATAGATGGATAAAGGGAGGGGTAGGGAGTAGGATTAGGGGCTCGGAGAGGGCCAAAATGATAAAGCAGGAAATCTACAAAGGGTGCATATGGGAAAATGTGAAACATATGATAAAATAAGGTGAGACTAGACCATGTGGACCATGTGCACAATGAAAAACAAGTGATAAATGTGCCCAAAACATGTGGGTTTTGACCAAAAGTCAGAGAAAAATTGAGATTTTGGAAACACTAAGTCCAAAAATGAGTTCGGAGGTGCCAAAAGACATGAAAATGACCTGACGTTTGAAAGAAATGGCCATCCGAGGTGCAATCTAGAGCCAAAATCATTGGACCAATAAAACTAAATAAATAAATAATATATATATATATATATATATATATATATATATATATATATATATATATATATATATATACATATATATATATATATATATATATATATTATGACTTTTTCTTAACGCTCGTGGGGGTTGGGTAGAGCTTAAATAAAAATGAAAAAATTAAAAATAAAATAAAAAAAGAAAATAAAATAAAATAAAATAAAATTAAAAAAATAAAATAAAAAAAGGAAAAAGGGAGGGGTGAGGGGCGTCCACTTGGGGAGGGGGGGAGAAGGTCCACTTGTTGGGGTGGAGGGGGGTCCACTTGGCGGGAGGGGGGTCCACTTGGGAGGAGAGGAGGGGTCCACTTTGGGGGGGGGGATCCACTTGGGCAGGGGGAGGTGGTCCACTGGGTGGGGGGATTAATACATAAAATAAAATAAAATAAAATAAAATAAAATAAAAATATAAAAAAGGGTGGGGCGAGGGGTGTTAGAGAGTTTTTTTTATAGAAAAAAAGAAAGTTAGCCGTCGGGAGGCCTTTTATTTTAAATAGCAAAAAATAGATAAAAAATACAAATAAAATCCAAAAAAAAAATCCCTAAAAATCAAAATATTTGCAACATTTCTATGCCACTTATCCCACTCAAAATTATAGAGAGCATCCTCATTTCCTCCATTTTATTAAGAAAAATGACATTGAAAAAAGATAAAAAAATGCTTTAAAAATTCCAAAAAAATTATAGAAAACATTATTCATGCAAAGGGCTGTGAAATAGTAGCTTCTAATATGCATAAACACTCAAAGAACAAGTACGAAAATGGATAAAAACTAGTGAAACATGAGCAAAAAATGGTACGAGAACGTTATGTACAACCTGGAGAGATTTTGCAAGTTCCAAGTGATCCAAATATCTTCACTTGTTTTGATGATATGCCTTGAGCCACGATATGATCACTAATTGAAACTCCTTGCCCTCCATAATCTCCAATTGTACTGCACTTCATTTGGTTTGTCGTCTTTTTGGGCATACTGACCATCTGATAGGGCCACTTGAAATCCTTCATTAGAATACTATCTCCTCCATTCTGCATCTTTTGTATCTTTGTTTCACCTACTATGTGCCTTGATCTGCAAAATTTCATTTTTACTATTCCAACTTCTTCAGCCAATGGAATCCTCTGTTTCCAAAGATTTGCAGGTACTCCTTCCACATCCTTGTAAATTACAAGCCTTGCACTTATTGCCATAAAAATTGACATAACAGATGATATCCGTATTAGTACTTTTAACAAAGTGGCCATTGATATAGGATTTGAAGTAGCTTCATCACTGCTGCACTTAAGGGATTTTCTTTTCTTCTCTCTTCTATGTCCTTTGGCTGAGACTATTTCACTCGAATTAGTACCTTGAATTATGTCCTTTTTTTCTTCATAAACTTCCTCTCTACTTGAGTTTGGAAAAATTCCATAGCAGGAAGCTACATGGAGCCAAGCCAACCTGTTTTCTTCTTCATATAGATCTGCTTCTGGGTTGTCCACAATTCTTCTTCCATACAAGTACCAATCGTCTACATTATGCTGGTATGTCTTTGATCGTCTGGACCTTCTTCTAAAAATATATGGTGTAACTTTTTCCCCTCTTACTTTACCCATATTGTGTCCTTACCCCTGTCATGCAACACATTGGCATGCCTTAACCAAGGTCTCCCAATCAACAGGAGCAAACTTCCTTCTACCTATGGCAACCTTAAGACAACAAAATCCAAGTTAAACATGGTACCTTGTATCGCAAGTGGGACTCTAGGGACCACTCCCATAGGCCTTACTATGCTTGGGTCTACCAATGTTATAGTGAGGTTGGCAAGTCTTGAAGGTTGTAGTACAATCTTTTTCCTGGTATGTTCAGGCATCAAGTTAATGCCAAAATTGCCATCTACAATAACTCCTTGAAATTCAATTCTTCTGATGGTGACTATTAGCCGAGAGCTCTTATAATCCGTGAGGGGGGCTTCTCCTACAATTCTATCTTTATGCATAACAACAGTCGTTGCCACTAAACTTGTTGTGGAAGCCTCATCAATTATCTGCAAGAGTTCTTACCTAAATTTCCCATTCATCTTTATTAAATAAAAAATACTGACCTCCTTTTTCATGGACTTGAGTAATCTTGAAGCTTCCGATTCCTTGAGAGCATGGCTCTATTTGACTCATCAAACTCCTCATTAGCCCTATTGAATGCATGTCCAATGGCATTACTAGTACCTATGAGATCTTCTTTTTGCCTTGTATCTGCACATGTGTTGGTTTTGTGTTCCGATGTCTCTTCGTCTTTGTTCAATCCATTAATCCTTGACTCTTGACCTATTTCTAATTGAGCCTTCCCCTTGCTTCTTGTCTACACTGTAAGAGATTGAATTTCTTCTAACTACACCACTCTAGTAGATGGTGAGGGCCCATTTACTTGTTCTAGAACTTCTTCTTTGCACATAGAAATCATTTGAATGTGGGGTCAAGATGAAGATGCCTAGTTCTTAGGGCATCAATTAGTATAATGGTCCCTGGCCTCTGGGCAATTCCAGCAAGGAGGGATATTTTCTGGTAGAGTGTACCTACTTTGGTAATGTGCATATTCTCCACATTTAAAACAAATAATTGGCCTCCTTGGCCCATTTCCAAAGTTATCTCTATGTCTAGGGTTGTAATTTTTACCTTGATTGGGTGTTGTTGTCATTACATTGGTTGGTGGTAGGGCTCCTCCTTATGTCCAACATGTGGTTGCAGGCATTCCTCTTGACTGACAATCATGGGCCTCTTGACTAACATTCATGGGCCTCATGACCAGCTTTCCTGCATAGCTAGCAAGTTACACTTAAAAGTGGACACTCACTTACCACATGACCCTGCTTGCTACACATGGTACACCATAGTCCACTTCTCATGCCACCTTCTTTGAGTTCGAGCAATTGCTGGCAAAGTTGAGTCAGTTCTTTTGCTTGTGCTTCCTCTTCCTTTTGTAGCTTCAATGCTTCAATTTCTCACATCAAGTGAGTTACATCACTCTCCTCATCTTTGTGGGGCTTATTCATTTTTAAGCTCTCAAGCTCTTTCCCTAGTTGAATTACAAGGTCTTCAAGTTCTACAAGATATGAAAAATTGGAAGAGCTTGCCCCATACTGTTATCTAATTTGTTCCAATCTTGTAGCTGTATTGATCAATTCTTCTATTGTTGCTATCGATAAGACTAACTCCTTTATTTTACATTGTTTGGATATTGGAAGTGGTTTAGCCAACCACTTCTTGATAAAAAAATCATGAGCAGGGTCTGGCAGTTTTGCCATTAATGCCTAGGCTCTGGTAACAAATTCTGGGAAGGTCTCCCCACGACCTAGTCTTAAATTTTCTAATTCTTCAATAATGTTTTTAGTTGTGTTCCCTTGTTGGAAGTGTGTCCTAAACGATTCCTTCATCAAGTCCCATGTGGTGACATGCTTGTCAGCAAAGTGACTAAACCATTTATCCGCTAGCCCTTCCAATGTTGCAGGGAAAAGAATAAAAAATGTGTCTTCTTTTCCCATCAGATCCCTTTTTTTACATAAGGCTGAGAATATCCTAATGTGCTCATGTGGGTCTTCTTGTGCTATCCCTCTGAAGTATGGAAATTTGATATTAAATCTAGAATGTAAAGTTTCCAAATCTACCTGGGCTGCCATATTCTTTACTGCTGATGTTGATGATAATGCACTCATTGATCTTCGAATAACCTTCCTTCTTATTGCTTTGCAAGGGACCCTCAAGCTTTGAGACCGGGTTGTGGTCATGAGTTGTTCATATTCTTAGTTTAAGAGAATTCCAATGGAAGAAAGATTACCTCTCAAGTCAGTATAGTACTATCGGTACCCTTGAACTCTTCTACTCTTTGAAAATTTCTTCTCCTATGCTCAATCCTCCTTGTAGTCCCACCAGCCATGGCAAATTGTCTTGGGGGCTTCTTGTGTAGAAAGGGACTTGAGTGTTTGTAGGAGAAGGATGAAAGATAAGAAGAAAGATAGAGACACCAGAAGCTTCTATAGATTGATTATAAGGAGAAAAGTACAATGATGATGTACTGTACAATCCAAATGCTCTCAGTGCAAAATCCCAAAGAGTGCACAATCAACAAAATTACAAAATACCCAAGGTTCTTACTGGCACTGAGCTTCTCTACACCAGACCTCCACCTTCTCCAAGGGCTTGCACTTGTGCACACCTTGCACTCAAGCTTCCAATAGGGGGAGGGATGGACACCTTCTCTCGACAGGCACATAGCTTCAATGGGACCTTGTGACCTTTGATTGCATGGCTTAGTACTTCTCTGCACACTTCTAAGCCACTCTTATTGCACACTCTGCACCTCACTTCTTTGTGCGGCTCACTCACTATATGTCTCTTGTGCTTCTCTCTCATAGTGTAGACTATGCTCGCCTTGCTTAGTGTAACCAAGATTTGCACCTGCACCCACTTTTTGCAAAACATAACCTTTATGAACAATTGATTGTACACTACCTCTGCACTTGGACAACTAAATTTTGAACGCTTTGGCCTGACCATCTTGACTTTGACCTTGACCATGTTGACTTTGACCACTTTGAATTTGATTGTATTGACTTTGACCATGTTGACTTTGACCAATATGACATTGATGGGCTCAACATGTACTTTGGAGCATGACTGCCAAATAGTTGTGCCAAAATAGATAACTCACACGTAGAAGAACTCTAAAAAACTTGCTAGTTTTGGACATTAATTTCTCATAATAATGTTTAGTTCTCACTCTCTGATATCAATTGACTAGCAAGCTTTAAGATACATCTAATTGAAGAGCTTAGCTAGCTATTCCAAGTTATTTCACTGATTTAGAGTGAGTATACACTTAGAAATTAGTTTAAGAACTGAAGGGATGTAATCCCGACTTCTCAAGAGGATGATAATATGCAGACATAGCTAGCTTGTATGAATCATAGAGCTTGCTTTCCAAATAGTTGTGCCAAAATAGATAACTCGCACATATAAGAACTCTAAAAAAGTTGCTAGTTTGGACTTAAACTTCTCATAACAATGTTTAGTTCTCACTATCTTATATCAATTAACCAGCAAGCTTTAAGATACATCTAATTGAAGAGCTTAGCTAGCTATTCCAAGTTATTTCACTAATTTAGAGTGAGTATACACTTAGAAATGAGTTTAAGAACTCAAGGGGTGTAATTTTGACTTCTCAAGAGGATGATAGTATGTAGACATAGGTAGCTTGTATCAATCATAACTCCAGATCTAGAGATCCAAAAGTAATGAAAATGGATAGTAGAAACTAGAAAAATCACTCTACCTATTCGAAGATAAAGCAAGTCAAATGATTAAGTATACACACAAAACTTGACTAAACAAAGTCACTGAAATGGTGAGGTAGCAGCACAGAGTAGTAGATAGAGATTATCATGAGCTAATGACTCAAATTGTATATGCTAATGAGTGTATGACACAAAGGAGATGTAGTGGACTTAATTATACATATGTGAGTTTAGTGTATGCTCAACATGAGGCTCAATGGATCTCTCTTCTCTGTTGTGTCCATGAATAAAACTCACTCATATTTATACTTATGAAGTGAATTTGAATTTAGAATTTCTTCTACCTAAAAGTGTTCCTACACTTTAGGTGTTGATTGATTTGATTCCACCAAATTATGCATAATTCTTGCTCCTAACATCACGAGATTCCCTCAACTCTTTTCCATTTAGTTTTATCCAACGAGATAAAAATCATGACTTTTACAAGAGATGTCCATATGCTAGTCTTTAGTCAAATGAGGTCATTACCTTTCTTAAAAGTCATGGAATTTGAGGACAATTTTCATGTAGGTACACACCACAACAGAATGGTGTTGCTGAATCCAAAAATAGACATATTGTAGAAATAGAAAGAGCCTTGATGTTAAAAAGTATATGACTCATTGGTATAGGGCAGAAGTTTTTCACAATTTTGTATACATCATGAATAGAACTCTGACTATTGTTGTACACTAATTTACACCTAAAGAAAAGTTTATAGGTAAGAATTCAAACTCATCACATATGAAAGTATTTGATTGTATTTCATATAATCATGTTTCAAATGCATTAAGGACAACGCTTGATCCAAAAGTAGAAAAATATATCCTCATTGGGTGTTCCCTTGAGCAAAAGGGATATAAATGATGTGACCCACTCATACAACTATTGGTGCAAGAGAATCCAAGCCCACATACTTGGATGATTAGCATATTGGTCATGAAGTCTTATATGATCAATCCCTTGTAAAATCAAGTACATTTACTTTTGTAAAAGTGCACTACTTGCACGTGGAGCTAGAAAGCATCAAATCTCAATTCATTTGGTAGTTGATGAGTAAGAGAATATATCCTATAGTTTAGGATTTACTTTTAAGCAAACTTTTGAATTTGAATTCAAAAGGTGGGCTCCAAACGCAACTATAAAAGGAGGATCAAAAGACATGTGTGATATCTCAATTTGATGAGATTATTTAGAAAGGATACATTGTGATTTGGGAGCTCACTCCATAGCTCATTCACACTTCTCACATTGTGAAAATTGATTATTTCCAATGACATTGTATTTGTACATGATTTAATACATACATTTCATTATATCTTCACTTCACTTCTTTGCCATGACTACATTAGTACAATGATCTTCTCATAGCTTCCTCTCAGTGTATGATTGATCATTTGTAGTGATTTAAAGCATGATATATTCAATATATTGTCTACTATATTGCTACAAAATCTCATTATCATTGATTCTCTAAATCGTGAGATATTATCACTTCATTACTCTCTAGTCTATTGACTGATGCATCCCAAAAATATTGGGACACTCCTATGATTTGCTAAACATCATACTCAGCCTGTAGTTCATCATGTTTAGTGAAATCACTCATGAATGGTAGTTGTCTAAGTTAATTAGACATCATCAAAAGGAATTAGGCTGATTGCTACTATGGTCAGAGCACTATTCAAATTAGTAAATAGATGTAGACACAAAAATAGCAAGTTTAGATGTCTGGGAAGAGGCTTCTGGTTCTAGGGTTTATTCTTGATGGTCAATGCATGCAATAGTACATTAGGTTTCAAAGCTCCACATTTGCATCTATATCGTCCTTAGTGTGCCCTCATCTAGCTGACAGGTTCTTCTACCTTTCTCTCCCCCCAAAGGGGGCGAGGCAATGCCTTTGAAGGTTGTATGTGAATCGCCATCTCAAATGAAGATGAGTGAAGACTTACTGCTTCAAACCTTGCAGATTCATGTGCCCCGTTGGAAGCTAGAGGAGAAGGCAGTAGCGGCTTTGAGGCTCAGAAGGTGAATAATGTGACTGATGATTCTTGCAACATCTTGATTGAGAAGGTAACTCCATTCCCCCCTATTGGTCTTCATAAATCATTTTTGGATGCCCTTGTTTATGAGAGTCAAGGAATATGCTTCGGTAACCCTGCGGACTCTCCTATTGATAACCATGATTGGAAAGGTAAATGTTCCCTGTTTTACATGCCTGAATGCTTCATCAAAGGTGATACGACTGTTAGAGATGATGCAATGCTAATCATAGATAAGTTTCATTTACTCAATGGCAAAAGGCATTATTGAACCGTGTTATCATAGCTTTGTGGCAGAGTCCAAGGCCACCTCAAGATTTGCTTAGACATTGGATTCATATGAACTAAGAGTCTAGAGGTCTTTTCGTCAAACAAGTATAATACTTACCAAATGGCTATTATCTTTTCTACTTTGATGATGCTAATGATGTGCTTTGGATAATAACCAAAGGCCAATGGATAATTAAAGCTATGCCAGTCTCCTTTTTTAGATGATTTCTAGGGTTCAACCCTAGGGGACCCAAACTCTCAAGGGTCCCCGTTTGGGTAGATCTCCCTAACCTCCCCGTGGAGTTTAACCCTTGGGTGGATAATCTTTGTAATTTTCTTGGTAAGGTTTTAGGGCAAAACTCAAGGGGGAATATAAATCCGAAGTGGGACCCTAAAGTCCTTGTCGAGTCAGATGTGAGCAAACTGGTAAAATCATCACTTAAAATCATGGACGCTGAGGGTAACTGTCTACATGATCAGAAAATTGTTTATAAGAATCTTCCTAATGCTTGCTTTAAGTGCTATAGACAATGACATTGGATAAGAGAGTGTCCTTTGATTAAGGAGGTGGATCCTACTATCAGTCCGATGCAAATAAATAATCAGCAATCTCAATCGAGTGTGTCATCGCACCTTCATCCTTCCCTTTTACATATGCCCTCTGTCATAGAGAAAACTTAAGACATTTTCCTCCATTGTTTTGAGAAGTTTTCTAGCCCCTCCATTGCTTAGGCTAAAGCCAAGTTGAGGAAATATTTTTTGAAACCCCTCCTTAATAATACCTTATGTATAGATATGTACCCCTATAGTATTTGTATTTTTCAAACCTTCATGGAAACCATAAATATATGTATTTGAAGGAAATAAAAATCCCAGAATAAGGTGGGCTCCACCCTAGTAAGGTAGCTACCCTTACCTGCAGTGAATGGTAGAATCAAATCCCAAGTTAAATATGGAGTGGGACAAGTAGATTTATAAATTCAAATACTTAAGCTTGACCCACTCTCCCTTTTGAAGGAGTCCAAAATACTTTTCAATGACTCAAAACCCACCATAGACTTTTGAGTCCTACAGAAAGATTCTTGACAAATGGGACACATATGATTGACTTTTTGGGCCCAAAACCATACATAAAATATTCCAAACGCCCAAATTCGGATTTGAGGCTCATTCCCACAAAATAGAGGTGCTATTTATAGTATTTTTATGCTTTTCCATCAAAAAATCAAAGGTATGACCATATGGGATAAGATGAACACCTTAGAATGGCCAAAAATATTCTAAGATTTTGTCAATATTGTATTTTCCATCACACAAGTGTCACATCTAGAAGATTCTCCCAAATAATATCATCTCCAAATATCTTCCCAAAAGGCCTATAAATGGACCCCCTTGGGTGCCCTCAAAACAAGAAGAGTTGTATGCAGGCATGTGTGGTGGGTGTAGTGAGCACTCCAAACCTAGGAGGAGGAGTCTGTTGGGATGGATGGATGGATGCTCCAAGAGACTGAGTAGGTACTGCTAAACCTACTTTGTACCAGCCCTCTTTTGCTTCAGAGTTGATAACTAGACCTCCTTAGCTTTCCAATGACACCATAAAATGTCCTATGCCCTTTGGAAATGATGTGTGCAATGATTGAATCAAAACATATAACTTTGGAAGTCACAAACTCAAGAAAACCTTCTATTTATGTCTTGACACCTGCTAGATATTTTGCTCAGTATGACCAGCATAGTAGGAATTGGAAAAATTCCTTTTAGGGGTATCTAATTAGCTTTGTAAGCTACCTATTCCAAGTGGAATGATGTAAAATGATAAACTATGCTAAGAGAAATCAATTTAGCAAGTTAAGCTATACCCCCAACTTTTTAGGATTGTAGCAAAAAATGACCAGAGTTCAGCTCGACGCAGATTTCTCCAAAATGGCTGAAGAGAATGTCTTCAAATTTTGAGACCATGTAGACTACTTCAAGCTGAATCCATCAAGCTTTGAATCACTGAATTTGGTGAAGAAGTGACCGCGATATGCCCTTGACAAGTTGACAGACTTTTGAGTAGACTAATAGAGAACTCAGAGATAGACAATATGAATGTATGTATTAATGAACATTTGTATACAACTCCATTGGCATGAATCTCATTGCCAAATGGTGTAGAGAGGTGTGGGCTTGAGTGTAGACCTCACACACACACTCAAAAATCAGTAATGCTAGGCTCGGGAGTGCTCTCTCTTGCCCGCGACTTTTCATGTCCACTTTTATAAGAGATGACTAAAAATTTGAATTCAAATTCAAACTTTTGGATCCCTATGATCAAGCTCCTAAATGCTTGGAGATATTCTTTCAATCAATCAACTAATTTTCCACGAATCCTTTTGGTAGGTGATTACAAGAGATTCCAAGTCAATTTGACTTTTACAATGAGGTAAAGTGGTAATTAACCACTAGCATATGTTCCTATGCTTCTTCATGTATGTGTAGACTTCAATGCATCCTTTGAGCCAAATGTGTAGGCTTGTAATTTACACCAACAGCTCCCCCTCAAGCCAAATGTTTTGGCTTAAGTCTTCATCTTCAATCTTCAAGTATATCCTGCAATCCAATCATGGATTTGAACCTGCAAAGTTTGGTTCCATCCAAAGCTTTAGTCAACAAATCTGCACATTGCATGTTGGTTGATACATAGGTAAGTTGAATGTCCTTGCTTATCAATTTCTCTCTCACATAATGGTAATGGACCTCTATGTGTTTGTTCCTAGCATGGTAAATAGGATTAGCTGCAAGGTGAAGAGAACTTGTATTATCTCCAAAGATTATTGGAGACCTAGTAAACAAACCCAATTCTGTATACAAAAGCTTAATCCAAATTGCTTCTTATGTGGCATTAGCTAGTCCTCTATACTCTGCCTCTGTGGAAGACAAAGCAACAGTAGGTTTCTTCTTTGAAGACCATGAAATTGGTTTGTCACCTGCAAAAGAGATATATCCAGAAGTGCTCCTCCTATCATCCGTGCATCCTGCCCAATCTACATCTGAATAAATTTTGATATCAATATCTGAAGTGTAAGGGAAATACAAACCATGGTTCTATGTACACTTGAGATACTTCAAGATTCTCTTGGCAGCCTCTAAGTGAGGTATCCTTGGCTTGTGCATAAATTGACTTAGCACACTAACTCCATATGCAATATCTATCCTTGTTAAGGTAGCATAGTTCAAGCTACCCACCATACTTTGATAACCTGTAATGTCCTTGACTTCATCACCTTCATGGGCACTTAGCTTTAGGTTTACCTCCATTGGAGTGCTTGCTACTTTAGCATCCTGCAAGTGAAACTTCTTTAACATATCTTGTACATATTTTTTCTGAGTGATATATATCCCTGAATTAGTGTAGACTAATTCAAGTCCCAAAAAATATTTCAATAGACCAAGATCATTGATCTTGAACTCCTTCATCATTTGACTTTTGATATATCTGATTCCATTGACATCATTACCTATAATGATGATGTCATCAACATAAACACAAAGGTATATTACCTCTGAATTACTTCTCTTAATGAACAGAGAAGTATCTGCCTTGCTCATGACAAAACCTTGGTCTTTGAGGTATGTAGTTAACCTATAATTCCATGCCCTGGGTGCCTGCTTCAATCCATATAAAGCCTTTTTTAATTTGCAAACATATGTTACCTTCTTGGGGTCCTCATAGCCAGGAGTTTGTGACATATATGCCTCCTCTAAAATCCATCCATTCAAGAAAGCATTCTTGATATCCAATTGGTACATATTCCAATTTTTTGATGCAGCCACACTTACCAACACTCTGATGGTTGGCATCTTGGCCACAGGTGAGAATGTCTCCTCATAGTCAATGCCTTGGGTTTGTGCAAAACCCTTGCCTACCAATCTGGCTTTGTACCTATTGATTGTGCCATCAGAATTTCTTTTAAGCTTATAGATCCATCTGGATCCTATTACCTTCATTGAGTCCTTCTTAGGTACTAACTCCCATGTGTCACTCTCTTTGAGAGCATCAATCTCCTCATCCATAGCTTCTTTCCAGTCTGATTTGGTTATTGCTTCTTCATATGATCCTGATTCTTCATTTGACAAATCTTTGGCAAGGTAAATAGAATGTTTATTAACAAGAGATGTATCATACCCATATCTGATAGGTTTCTTGCCTTCTCTTTGTGATCTTCTAAATGGTTGAGTTGCGGATTTAGGTATGTCTTCAAGCTTCTTCATCTTCATTTTGCCTTTGGATTTCCATGCTTGGAATTCTTCAAGATTGATAGTGTCTTCATCATCTGAACTTGAGGCTTCATTCTGAATAGGTTCCTCCTTTTAAAGACTTGGAAATTCCTCTTCCAAATCATAGGGTAATTTGACCTTCTTGCATTCATTCTCATACCAAGAATCATTTTCATCAAAGACAACATCTCTGCTTACCATAAAACCCTTACTGATAGGATTATAGAACCTGTAACCTTTTTTATTTAAATCATACCCAATAAAGATGCATTTTTCAGCCTTTGGGTGTAGCTTACCTCTTAACTGAGAAGGAATGTGTACATATGCTACACATCCAAATATTTTGCAATTGTCAAGTGAAGGTCTCTTACCATGCCATGCTTCATAGGGTGTCATGCCATCAAGAGACTTAGATGGTAACCTGTTTATGAGGTAAGTGGCAGTAGAAACACTCTCTGCCCATAGATAGTTAGGTAACTTTTTCTCATTAAGCATAGATCTAGCTGTCTCAACAATTAATCTATTTCTTCTCTCAGCTATCCCATTCTGTTCAGGAGAATACCTTGTGGTTACCTCTCTTTTGATGCCTCTGTCCTGCAAGAAGTCTTCAAATTCATTGGAGAAGTACTCACCTCCTCCATCTGACCTTAGCCTCTTCAAATTTCTTCCTGTCTGATTTTCAACTAATGCAAGATATTTTTTAAAGCAATTAAATACCTCATCCTTGTGCTTCATGAAGTATAATACAGTCCATCTGCTAATCATCAATGAAAGACACATAGTACCTTGATCCTGAGACTGAGGGGTCTTTGCTTGGTCCCCGTACATCTGTGTGTACAAGCTCTAGGTAGTCTTCATGCATGTATCCTTTCTTTGAGAAGGGTAACCTGTGAGAATTCCCAAATTGACAAGCACCACACTTATAAATCATATGTTGCTTGGACACATTAGGTATCCCAAGCACACATTGGTCCCTGCACATTTGTTTCGAGGTTCTTTCTCCTATGTGCCCTAACCTTTTGTGCCAAATCTCAAGCTCTGAAAGTGTTTGATCGTTATAATTGTATAGTGCAATATTCTTTGTATCTTCCAACTCAAAAGTGAAAAGTCTACCTGATTTTTCTCCTTTAGCAATCCTCTTGAACCCATGTCTTGGATCCTCCACATATGCTTCATATTGGTTGAATCTAACCTGCAAACCTTTCTCCACAATCTGACCAACACTCATCAAATTTTTGGTAATGGTTGGTACATAGAGTACCCTGCTCAACAAATTCCGATTTCCATCACAAGTCTTAAAATTTCCAACTTTAACTACAGAATGCTTTGTGTCATCACTTGTTTGGACTTGATGCTTACCTTTTGGTTCCTCAAGATCAGAGAGTAATGCTACATTGCCAGCCACATGATTTGAGCATCCTGAGTCAATGTAGAATAGGTGGTCATCATTTGTACTTGATTTTGATGTCATGTTCATGATTAGAAGAGAGTCAACTTGCTCCTCTATATATTTGTTGTAATCCTTCCTGGATTTGAATCCTCCTTGGTGGTTGCCATTGTAATTATTGTTGTAGTTGTTGTTGTAATTATTGTTGTAGCCTTGGTGATGATTGAATCTACCTCTTGACTGTGAGTAGCCACCTCTTTGGTATCCTCTTCCTCTCTGATTTTTGTAATTCTTGAAACACTCATCTGTAGTATGATTTCATAAACCACAAATGTTGCATGGTGAGGAGTTATAAGATCTCCCCCTACCTGGCTTACCTCCTCTGCCCCTTCCTCTTGAAGATTTACCTCTCTCTGCATAGTTGGCTTGAGAGGTTGATCCTTCATCTTCCACCTTCTTGCTCTTGCCTTTATCTTTAGACTTCTTATCAGTGTATAGGGCAGAAGAGTTATTACCTTTGGATGCGTCTCCATTTTTGTTGAGCTTTGCTTCATGAGTAAACAATTTTCCCATGAGGGTTGTAAGATCTTGAGTGTGCATGTCCATGTAGAGATCCACGGTAGTGGTGAAGCTTTCCCATTTGTCATCAGCCTTGATCCCATTGATCACTTGCCTTACAATCTGTTCTTCTTCAATCTCTTCTCCTATGCTTGCTAACTGATCTGCTACATCTTTAATCTTGGTCAGAAATTCTGAAACAGCTTGCTAAGGTTGCTTCCTTAGTGTTGTGAATTCAATCCACAACTGATTTTTCCTAGCCCTTGTGTTTGAGGAAAAATATGATGACAAGGTTTCCCAAGTCTCTTGGGATGTCTTACAATTTCTAATATGTGGAAAAAGAAAATCAAATATAGAAAATAAGACCTTGCCAATGCATCCTTAGCACACCATGTGTTGAGCTTTTCATGTTCTTCCTTGGTTGGTAATCCTCTTGCTTTGAATGAGGGCAATTCCTCATCTCCTGAGATGTACCCATAGAGACTCCTTCCTTGTAAGTAGGTCTTCATCCTTAGAGACCATGCTTGATAGTTGTTAGTGTCCAATTTGCCAATAAATGAAGGAAAACCATCTCCCATTTTACCTTAGTTTGCTCTGATACCACTGTTGGGATGGATGGATGGATGCTTCAAGAGACTGACTAGGTAATGCTAAACCTGCTTTGTACCAGCCCTCTTTTGATTCAGGTTTGATAACTAGACCTCCTTAGCTTTCTAATGACACCATAAAATGTCCTATGTCCCTTGGAAATGATGTGTGCAATGATTGAATCAAAACAGATAACTTTGGAAGTCACAAACTCAAGAAAAACTTCTATTTATGTCTTGACACCTGCTGGATATTTTGCTGAGTATGACCAGCACAATAGGAATTGGAAAACTTCCTTTTAGGGGTATCTAAATAGCTTAGTAAGCTACCTATTCCAAGTGGAATGATGTAAAATGATAAACTATGCTAAGGGAAATCAATTTAGCAAGTTAAGCTATACCCCCGACTTTTTAGGACTGTAGCAGAAAATGACTAGAGTTCACCTCGACGCAGATTTCTCCAAAATGGATGAATAGAATGTTTTCAAATTTTGAGAGCATGTAGATTACTTCAAGTTGAATCCAACAAGATTTGAATCACTGAATTTTGTCACACATTGATCGAGATATGCCCTTGACAAGTTGACAGACTTTTGAGTAGACTAACAGAGAACTCAGAGATAGACAATATGAATGTATGTATTAATGAACATTTGTAACTCCATTGGCATGAATCTCATTGCCAAATGGTGTAGAGAGGTGTGGGCTTGAGTCTCACACACACTCAAAAATCAGTAATGCTAGGCTCGGGAGTGCTCTCTCTTACCCGCAACTTTTCATGTCCACTTTTATAAGAGATGAATAAAAATTTGAATTCAAATTAAAACTTTTGGCTCCCTATGATCAAGCTCCTAAATGCTTGGAGATATTCTTTCAATCAATCAAATAATTTTCCACGAATCCTTTTGGTAGGTGATTACAAGAGATTCCAAGTCAATTTGACTTTTACAATGAGGTAAAGTGGTAATTAACCACTAGCATATGTTCCTATGCTTCTTCATGTATGTGTAGACTTCAATGCATCCTTTGAGCCAAATGTGTAGGCTTGTAACTTACACCAACAGAGTCTACCCTATGTCATTGTATTGAGAGAGCTATACAAGCTCCTAACTTGTAATTCCCCCATGTCTTTGTAATATTTTCTATTTCAATCAAGTTCATTTCTCCAATTCCTTCCATTTCCATTACCCTGAACCCTTACTTATTCTATCCAATACACCCTCTCTTCTTCTCTCATTTCCTACTCCTTCCATATTCCTTCCCTCTTGTCCATCATTCTTAAAACCCATTGAAGATTGTGGTATCACTTGGCTCTTGTCATTGAGAATCTCTTTCTTGTGAGTGTTTTGCATTTTCTGTGTTGGTACTAAGAGGGCGGTGTGGACAACCCCTGCCTTAAGAGTACTTGTGTATTGTTTGTGTGTTGGTACTGAGAGGGCGATGCGGATCACCCCTGCCTTAAGAGTACCTTTGTGTTGATTATGTTTAAGTGTACTAAGAGGGCAGCGTGGATCACCCCCACCTTAAGAGTTCCATTGTATTTGTGTGACAAAGCGGCGCGGACCACCCCTGCTTTGGCAGTGCTGTATGTGTTTTTCATGTGAGTGATTTTATAGGAGCCTGGTGTCCCTCATCTTGAATTCCATTCTTTGCTTATGATTTGAGCATCGAGGAAGTGTTAGAGGCCATTTCCTTAATGCCCCTCTCATAACCTGGTGCCCCCACGGAGGAACTCATTCATGAATTTCCAAAACCACAACAACCAAAATCGTCCCATCTGTCCCAACCAACATTATCAACCAAGACCTCTTCTTTCTATCCATATTACATATAGTAGAAAGATACTCTTCCAACAACGCATCGTCTATCACTTTGGGGTAGAGCGTTTGGCAGAAATCCTTGAGTCTCAAGAACCCTTTATCTTTCTAGTTTTAGAATATACCCTTAGTTTTGACGTCTGGATCTTCATTCTTTTGTAAGAAATTTCTAATTTCAAGTTCAACCATGGCAACAATCTTCCCACACTTCTACGGAAGAACCAACGAAGATGCTGCTGAGTTTTTGGACAACTTGGTGATGGCATACCTTGTCTCAGGAAGGGATCAAGAAGCTATCAGGCTAAAGGCTTTTCTATTGGTCCTAAAGGAGGAAGCAAGAATATGGTACAACAACTTATCCAACGAAGCAACAGGAAGCTGGGAAGTAGTGCGTTGTCGCGGGGATCGTCCAAAGGAGGGAAGAGAAAATAGTTTAAGCTCAAAATAAAAGTATGTAGATGCAAAATTTATTGTAGTGCGTCAAATGTTGGCATTTCTCAACCAATGAGTGAATGCTCTTATTCACCATTTTTAAATTCACCTTGTTTTACCCAAATGCGATGAGAAACGTGGTACAATGATAAGTTGAATCTCTTTCTTTCTTACAAGTCTCTTATTGAGACTTTTCTCAAATTAGTTTCTTTTCTTCTCCCAAAATTAGTTTCTTTTCTTCTCCCAATGGATCGTAGCACAAAACAAACTTCTTTCTTTGGTTCTCCTCGAAGCACAATGTTATCTTCAAAACTGCAACATAATCTACTTGTGACAGTTACGCGTAACAAGAAAACTCTAGAGGTCGTTATTGAGTTCTTTCGAGATGAATTTACATTTGAAATTAATAAGTAAACATAGTTATTTTCTCTTACACAGTCTCACACCAATCACCATATCTCCTCCTAAATTGATTTCTTTTTTCTTTCTGAGAGGATATTTTGAATGCTTCACAAACAGATGATTTTTAGATTTACGAGCAGACGATAGCTTTCAGACGCACAATCGGATGCATCAACAGAGAAAAAAAAAGAACTTAAAATTAAAGCTGGAAAGTATGGAAATAAGTCCTCAAAGTTGCAAAGATCATCTTGATTCACACTAAAAATAAAAAACAAGCTTAGTTATACTGTCCAAAACCTGCTCTGCAAAAGAACGTAAGGTGAGAGAAATTCCCAAGAGGAGTCAACCATTCAAGGATCACATTAACTCCAGTTTCCTGTTTGTGAAAACCTCAACGCAGATGTTGAACTTTTATACATGTCGGCATAGGAAAAGTATATACATATTTATATATGATCACATACGCAAAAACATATACAAGTATACACACTCTTTATCCTCTACATATTCCGAGTAGTTAGAAATGGACATCCGAGCAGTCTTTAAATTCGTCGATGACGCAATACCAGTTTCCATTCAAAACGAAGCATTACATTAATATCTCAACATGATGCACTGTGAGATGGAGCATACCTTCTCGTTACTTTTCACGGGGAAAAAAAATTTGTATACCTTAAACGTGTGTATGCTATCCTATAAATGATGCATGTAATTGTCTGTTCAAAAGTCATGATTGAAATTTAGCAAACCTGAAGTTGACAAAGTCCTTCCAAATCCAGAGTGCTGCACTTGACCAGATATGTCCCAATTCTTTGACTTCATGGTTTTCCCGGCAACAAATGTGCGTGTCTTCTTCTTTACCCCTTTAAACCATCTGAATCTCTGTTCTCCAAACTGTGAGTTCCATCACCCTCAACAAAGCAGTTCGCAGCTTGATAGCATCATTTCTGATTGAAGTTTCTCCTCCAGCATTATGCGTAGGTTCACATGAAGAAGTTGAGACAGTAGCAAAGCAAATACAACAAATCACTATTCGTATGCAAGTTCACAACTGAATTTGTAGCGCTGTAACCCCTTTCAGCTCGCAAAACCCTTCAATTCAGCGTACACTTCTGATATCTCCACCAATTATTTATCTTTATCGGGAGTCTGTCTCTGATCGTCAGTCCTGTTCCATCCTTCAGTAGTAATCCTCTTTTGATTCTCTGCCCGATGAATACCCCTTTCACTTCTGTACGTCTCTCTCCCCGAGAGAACTCTTCTCTTCTAATTTGGAATGCCCTACAAAAGTAAGTAAAAAAAATCCCCGCTCCTTGAGCCACGATCCCTCATAAGAAAGGAAGACCCCCCTTTTCTCTCCACGTAACCTGTGGAATCATAGAAGGCGGATAGCCAACATCCTGCGAGTGAGATCCTGATGTCCCACACGATGCCATGTAAACCATGCAGTGTCTCAAAGAGCTCGTACCCCCCCCAGTTCTGCATCCACGCTACCTGTTTGCTTTATGTGTCCAAAATAAAACATGAATACTGTCCATATACTCTATATATATAATATTAGATACTTCATCTTCACACTACAGAAAAATTACGTGGAGCCAACATGCTCACATCTGCACATATTTTTACCTTTTTAAACATTGCACCACAGCCATTGCATATTATATATAGAGATAGTCAATGAAATGATGGAAACATCTGTTTATAAAACCTGATTAGAAGATGAACACCCTTTCATATCCCATACAAGATCGTTTTAACACAAAAATTGCACACAATGTTTGTCAAATCTTTGCAGCCATGCATGAGAATGATATGAGCAAGTACCAAATGACCTATATCATCGATAATTTATTATCTCAAGCAAATTATGCAAGTTATCAAAACATGGTGAAGAAGTTAATGAGGGATGGAAATCACCAATCTGCATTCATGCTACCAATTTTTTTTTTTTTTTTTTTTGAATGTTATGTTCCAAATCTTCAAGCTTGTTATCGTATCACGACCACATCCACCCCCTCTGAACTTGTGCATCCTCCGGATGCACCATCCTGCATACATAACATCAAACACAAGCAAGGATCAAGTAGTCATAGCATATAAACAAGACTTAAAGAAAATTTTAACTTGATGCGTGAAATCTGAAAACACATTGAACTTGGCATACATTAAGAGAAGAGAGGTAGACAAAAACATCTCATACAACATATCAGAATACACTAATGCACTTAGACTAGAAATCATATGAGTAAATCGAAAACTTCTTAGCTCTCTCGTTAACTTGACCCGGTCAGATCTAGTAGCCTATCCGAAGCATTTGCATATACCAGTCTTCACTAACTCGATTTATGAAACCCGCTTCTGGCTTCCCTATTGATCTTCTATCATCTGAACCCCCTTCAGACCCTTTTTTTTTATTTTTCTCATATTTTTTTATTCTGATTTTCTTTATTTTAATTCTTTTTCCTAGCTCAACCTTTATATCTTTGCTTTTATTTTTATTTATTTATTTTTCCACACTTTTCGGCCTATGTCGAAATCGGATGCGACTCGTGGACCTGACCACCCGGCCAAGTTTAGACCACCCATCTACCGACCCGACATAGCGCACGATTCACAATGTCAGCCTCATACGAAATCAACGTCAGCTCGTGGCTCTGACCACCCGGTCAGAGTGACTCCACCCGCCTATCAACCCGTATGAGCGCGTAACAACATGTAGGTTAGGCCATACGACACAACTAGTGTCAGCTTGTGGCCCTGATCACCCGACCAAGGTAGTTCCACCCGCCTACTAGCTCATCGCAGCACCCAACAACACATACATATACACATAGATAGCTGGCTGGTATAAGAATTCTTTCCTCAAGATATAATCTGTCTGAAGATTAGGTTAGATGAGAGATCAAGAGTATAAGTCGAAGTGTCTCACTCATCAAGTGCTCGTAAACACTACTATATACAGATACTTAGTCTAGGTCTTCCCTTCACCTTCCTAGATCTTGCTCTCGAAAGTTCTAGTCCATCTTCTAATCTTACTCATATAATCCTGGTCCTTATACATTTCATGTAATCTAATTGGCACGAGATTTTTGTTCTACTTAATTTTTCTTAATTATGCATTTTATTACATGTTATATGCCCAACCCATGTAGTCTTTTCATATGGATATATATATACATACATACACATATATACATGAGAGGAAAAGAAACTGAAACAATAACATCTCACCAGTATAAAATCAGAAGCCGCTCGAGCTTGTCGCCTTTAATCATTCTTTCTTTAGAAAAAGCTTGAACTTGGTCATCCTGCATAAATCAGAGGCTTATTTCACACGAATCTATATAAAAACAGTTATTCAAAAAAAGGAAAATATTACCTGGATTTATTTATATACATTGGTATTTGTTTTCTTGCCGATCTCCGAGGATCTTTCCTGACTTTATTCTTTATATAAAAAAAAACCTAACTTGATTCAAAATAAACATTATTTACACATAGCTTTAATACAACATTTTAATCTATCTTTAAGACGTCTCACCCCCCTCACGTTCCCTACGGAACAAGGCAAGCTGTTGTAAGAGTTCTGCATATTCTGCTAAGTCACGACTATATACAAGAAGTGCTGTTGGGTCCACTTCCATATATGACTCACGGTCATCTGAAGTGTCATCTTCTCCATATGTTCGTGCCCTTCGATACCTGAGCACACTTCCTTCATTTGATGATGTGATCAAGGTCTCCCTAGTGATACGATCTTTAACAAACTCTTCTATAGGAATTCTTTCTTCATTTTCAGGTGTAGGGAGCAAGTAAGTTGATATGAAAGAACTATCTAAGGTTCTCCCTTCAGGCACACTCCTTCACGTCTCTCTAAATCTTTCAGGAATGCTACCCTCAGGAATGGATGTATCGTTGGAATCTTCACTGTCCATTCCAGATCCTAAGATAGTTAAACAGTCCAATCAAACCTAAAAGACTTCCTATTAATAACCTGATCACAAATCTCTATCAGTACCCTGCAAGGAACAAAAATTAATATTAATAGAAGGTCATGAATAAGTAAAACACATACATTTAATTTATTTGCTGCTTTACTTATTTATTACATCTAGACGGATTCATATCTTGTTATTTGTCTACATGGTTTTATTATATACATACATATATATATACATGTCTTTATATATATATATATACATCATCTTACGATATAATTTATTTTAATCATTTTCCTTATTGATGTCTTCATCTTCATCATCTCCACTTCCTTCCTCTTCACTTCCCTCTTCTTCGTCTTCATTTATTATCGTCTCATAATTCTCATTCTCTCTTCTTTTAAAGAGCTTAACTCTCTTTCCAGCAATTAAATCCTTTAACTTGGTCCCATCTAATTCTCTAAGTGAGTATGTTCCATTATCAAAAACTTTACATACCACATAGGGACCAAACCATCTCTTAACCAGTTTTCTTCGAGCTTCATATTGAGTATTCAATGAGCTATCATAAACAAGTACCCAGTCTCCTTCCTTCAACCTTTTTGGCCTTAACCTGTGGGACTTGTCAAATGCAACTTTATTTTTCTCTCTAGAAGCTCTAAGCTTAAATGCAGCTTCTTCTACCAGATTTTTTTCCTCTTTCTAGTTGAAGAATCCGCACTGCTAGAAGATCTTCTCTTGACACCTCGTCTTCCCAAGGTAAGGAAGTCCACGCTAAAGCATGTGACTCCGTCGGCAAAATAGGTTTTTGATAATACATCAGTTCTGCTGGCATATATCCAGTAGTTCTAGTGTATGTCATCCTATCTGCCCAAAGGGCAAAGGGAAGGTAATTTGGCCAATTCTTTATTTTCCCCTCACAAGCCTTAGCCAAAGCTTTAATAATTGGTGGATGACCACGCTCAATTTTTCCATTAGCTTCAGGATTGTAAGCAGTGGTGAGCGATAATCGAATTCCATATTTTTTAAAGAAGTCTTTAGCTTCCTGAGCATCAAGCTCACCTTTATCGGCAACTATTTTCTCCACATAACCAAATCTACTAAACACATCTTCTAATAGAAACTTGCATACATTGCTTGTAGTTTTCGTCCTTAGAGCTCTTCCTTCAACATGATTTGTTAGGTCTTCTCTTGCTAATACAATATACCTCATCTGATGCACCCCTAATGGCATTGTAACTAAATCAACAACCCACTTATAGTGAATATTAAGAGGATATGTTGGATGTAATTCATCTCTGTGTCTAACATTGGAGTACATCTGGCAAGGTTTACAAGTGGCTACGTAATTTTGGGTATCCACATACATCCCAGGCCACCAGTATCTTTCCCTTATCTTTTCATAAGTTCCTTGAAAGCCTTTATGACCGGCCCATAGTGAGCTATGCATTTCACGCATAATCCTTCCTCTCGATTCTTCACAACCTACAACTCGCTGGGGCATCTTACCTATTCCAATCCTTCGCTTCCAGAGTAATCCATCTTTCAGGAAATAATTGCTTGACTTTCTTTGAATGGTACGAAATCTTTCTTTGCTCCAACTAAGATCAGGACACTTCATACTTAAATATCTCCCGATTTCCTTCCACTCATTTTCATATTCGTCTTCATTAAATCTTTCTGTTATTCCTATTTGAATCTTGTAAGGTTCTTCTTCTATCCATCTGTTATCTTTCCCTCTTCCTAAGCTATTTTGAACTTCTTTTGAAGACTCAGTACAAATTCCAAGCCTTTCATTTTGACGCTTAGGCTCTTTTCTATTTAGTCCAGTAGATGCTTCATTTAGGCTTAAATTATGTACATGTGAAGCATAAAAGTCCAGACCTATCTCTTCATCATTAGAAGTCATCGAATTTTCATTTTTATATATAGCTCGTGATAGCATATCAGCCACCACATTATTCCTTCCAGCTATATGAACAAACTCAGGGTTTAGTGACTTAATGTATGCTATCCATCTTAACATGGCAATGTCTGCAGTAGAACAATTCACGATCATTTCCAACAATGGTAAACAATCTGTTTCCACTACCACATTTGCCCCAATCAGATATTCTTTATCATTTTTTAGTGCAGTCACTATTCCCCAAAGCTCTCGCTTAATTTGAGGGTAACCTCTCTGGCGAACATTTAGAACTTTAGCTCCGAAACGAATTGCATATATTTTTCCTTCATCATCCTCTTGGCCAATCGCCCAACCTATACCTGTCGGACTTGTATCTATGGTGATATAAATTTCTTTATTATCAGTATAATCAGCCTTTTTAAGCAATGGAGCTTCTACAAGTGCTTTCTTTAATTTTCTCACAGCTTGAGTATGGATATCTTTCCATTGAAATCTTTGCCCTTTCCTAAGCAATTGATAAAGTGGGTCAGCAATATGGGCAAAATGGGGAATCCATACAACATAGAAAACACATGCCCCAAGAAATCTCCTCACTTCAGTGATCGAGGAGAAAACCTCTTTCATGTGTTGAATGGCATCTACTTTCTTTGGACATGGCTTCCTTCCTTTAGGTCCACATAAACTTCCTACAATTAAAACCTCTTGCACTCCAAATACTGATTTTTCAGCAGACAATGTCAAATGAACCTCTTCCAGCCGACTGAGAATGGATTCACAATCAGTTATGTGCTTTTTAACAAAATTCCTACATCCATCCTCATCAAGAGTCTCGTCTCTATCTCTTTCTTCACAGCCTTTAATAGGGACATCATCAATGAATGGCATAGTCAGATGTGGAATAAAATCCCTAAGAATTTTATGCATACCATTCATCATATGTGCCACCGAGTTCGTGGCACCTTGCGGCAAAGTGCACATGCGCACAAGCCCAAGTGGCGTCCTCATAGTCGTCAAATCACGGCTTTCAAGAGCTAGCTGGAATTGATCATATCCAGAGTGTAAATCTTCCATTGAATAAATAGATCTTCCTACAAAGGCTTCTGCATATTCGTCTACAATAGGCCCAGTTCCCATATTTCTAATTGTCACTTTATTCACTGGCTGTAGATCTTGGATAAATCTTAATGACCCATTCTTTTTTGGTACAGTAAACCAACGGTTAGATTAAGGAGCACTTGATGGCTCAAGAATCCCCATTCTAATCTTGTCATTCAACAGATCAATTAGCTTTGAAATATGAGCTTTTGGTACCGGAATTGGTCTGAGATTCCAAGGTACATGTGGTATCGTGAAAATTATCGTAGGTGTCACCACAGATGGATCTACACATCCAATTTCTTGGGCATTGAAAGAAAAAGCTTTTCCATGCTTAAATAACATCCGAGAGAATACATTCTTCTCTTTTTCGCTGAGGAAACCATCTTTCCCCAATTGAATTTGCTCGAGTGTTTCTTTAGTGAATTTATGGCCTATTTTTCTCTTATCTCTGAGAGGTGGCTGAGATTTTACATCCTCCATAAGTTTATTACTATCTTCAGGAAGCGGAACTGCGACTGGCTTTATCTTTTTATCAATTGTTTTGTATTTTGTTTCAACGAAGACTTCTTTACCTGTTTCATCTTGCTCAAACTTTTCTATTTCTTTATACATGGAAATAGAGTGCGTTTGAATCACATAATCACTCCTTTTTCCTTGAATTAACTATTGCAGATCAAACAATGTGTCTGCAAAGGATATCTCATCAAAGACTCCGGAGATTTCCTCGTCGAAGTTAAGCACTCTACATCCATGAAAGTTTCTTTGAAGATCTGCTATGTATTGTTTTTCCCACTTTTTTAACTCAGAAAAAACACGAAACTGAAATGAATTTGTCGAAGAAAGTGCTATGAAACTTGATATAAACATATTTACATTCGGGATCTTTTCACCTTTCAAGCTTTCATAGTCCCGACTTATGAAAGCTTCCTTTAAAAACTTTGATCCTCGAATTCTTCAGGAATAGGTCTTGTCCGAAGAGAAGTTCTATTCCTGATATGATCTACACATACCGTCATGAATTGGACTGCCTTTTTTCCATCCTTACTACGGATTCGCGCATAGGCCGATCCATCTTCCAAGACTCTTGTTTCCATTCTTAAGGCAGTAATATATGGCTGCCCTAAAATCAATGAGTAACTAGAATGATCTTGCACGAAAAAATTTTGATAATCACTAACATCTCCAATTGTAACTAGAACCTGCGGGCATGCACCAAACAACTCACCTGGCATCGAGTTCGCAGCCTTAATTCTCCAACCAGGCTGCATGTCTATTGGCCATTTCCCCTTCATATAGAGATCTTTGGACATCAAGTTAACTTCAGATCCGTGATCAATAAGAGCGACAACTGGAGTGCTAATTTTCTCTAATCTCACCAACGTCTCAGTTGTGGCTCGAGCCCAATGATCTTTAGTATAATAACTCGAAGGAGTTATTTCTGAAGGATTCCGCTCCAAGGATATTTCCTCATGCACGCATGGTTGAACATTAGTCTCAATTGGTTCAAGTACATTTTTTAGCTCTTGTACTTGTGCTTGCACAGTATGAACAGGAGTCTCTTCATCCATTCTTTCAATCTCTTGCATGTCAGCTATTGGTTGTCGTTTTCTTCTTAAGAGGTCAATTATTACTTCTAGAAATTCTCTTTTTGCTATTCCCAATAACTCACCGAGTGTAAATTCGATTACACTATCGAGCACTCTTTTCTCGAGAACTTGTTTAAGATTTGTGGCTTGCTCTATGTGCGATTTTAGCATATATGAGGGATTTCTCACTCTTCCTTGTCCTTTTCTCACAAGTTGCATTTCTTGATCTTGAGGAGGAATATTATCGTGGGTAGGGACTGGCATCTCAACAGAAGTAGGAATTTGAACTTGAGTCGGAATTTTATTTGGTTGGATTATTGTCGGTTGTGATGGTGGATCTATTTGAGTGGGTTGGTTTATTTGTGTTGGATGATTTTGGTTTGGTATTTGAGGTTGTTCATGTGAAGCTTCTACTTGACGCCTAGTTCTTCTTTTCTCCTCTTCACCCTCATTGGTTCTCCTTTGTTTCTCTTCCACTACTGCTTCATGCTCTACCGAAGAGCATAGATATGTAACAACCGAGAGAGTATCTACAAGATCATCCCATCCACTTACCCCTCGGATTTCATTACTGGCTGTTTTTAAAATTTCATGATGCATCTTCCTGCGATCTAAGGACTTTATCACTTTAGACCACGGTTCTATATCATTATTTTCGTCAATTACCTGACATGCATACGTATGCGATGTTGAAGCAACGTTTTCACATGTGCCAGGGAAGAATATTCTCATTCCTCCCCGACCAAAATTAATGTTTACCTTTTCTCCAGTCTTAGAGTCATATATCATCTTTTCCTTAACGAATACCAAATTCTTTGCCAATGCTTCTTTGAAGCTCTCACACGAGTATCTGTTATGCTCCAAAGAATCACACCAAATACATCTTTTAATTTCAGAAGCTTTTGGGTTTTTAGGTGCCGGTGCTTGTAAAGATTGAGATTCAATCATCTGCTTCACACTTTGAATTGTAAGGTCACTAAATTTTTTAAACATATCTTCCATTGTATTAGTGGGCACAACGTCCTTTGGTGTTGGTAGGTTTACCTGAGGGTTCTGTACAGGTTGTTGAACAGCCTGAGCTTGTTCTTCTTGCATATCATCATGCCAGCTCTGCATGAACTTAGACAAAGTTCTTTGCTTTTCTACATATCCTCTAACAGCTTCATCCACATTACCCCAATCTTCGGTAAGACCAGACTCAGTACCTACCTGTTGTAATTGTGGAAAAATTTCCTCTCGGGCTTTCGAATCTATAGCGCGGAGAAACAAGGATACCTTTTCTTGATCTATAGCCCTCCTATCATAATCAGATAAGTTTGCAAATTGCTGATCAAACTCCCTTTTTATATCTAGAATGGATTGATCTTTTGGTTTATGTATCCACTTTAGAAATGTGGATCTAGTCACTTTATCTTCGTCATCCAGTGCAAACATCCTTGTGAGTATCATCTTGTATTGTGACCATCTTATTTGCCCTTCTACAACTAGTCGAGGTGCATCCACAACTAGTCGCTCACGCAAATGCAATTCTGAAACGTATACAAAATTGTCTATTAATTCTTGGTCACTTAATGGTGTTAGACCCGTACCAAGGTATCGTGCCTCCAATTCATATTCCTTACAAAAACGAGTAACATTTTTACCACTGAAATATCCACTTCTTCTGACTACTCGCTCATGAAATGCCTGGATGGCACTCCGTCTTTTCTCGTCCTGCTGAAAGCGCAGAAGTTGGGTTATAACATCCATCGTTGCGTCGCCCATAAATGGTCAAGCACAATGAGCTCACTCAACCGCACCACTCTTTAAACTAGGATCAGGATCTCTACACTCTCCTCCTTTCATGTCGGGTTCACCAGGTATGTCGCGGGGATCGTCCAAAGGAGGGAAGAGAAAATAGTTTAAGCTCAAAATAAAAGTATGTAGATGCAAAATTTATTGTAGTGCGTCAAATGTTGGCATTTCTCAACCAATGAGTGAATGCTCTTATTCACCATTTTTAAATTCACCTTGTTTTACCCCAAATGCGATGAGAAACGTAAGAAGCAATATGGCATACGACCATGGGTCTATTGTCATCGAAGCATCACATTCTATTGTCATTTCGAGTTACTTTATGTGGTACAATGATAAGTTGAATCTCTTTCTTTCTTACAAGTCTCTTATTGAGACTTTTCTCAAATTAGTTTCTTTTCTTCTCCCAAAAGTAGTTTCTTTTTTTCTCCCAATGGATCGTAGCACAAAACAAACTTCTTTCTTTGGTTCTCCTCGAAGCACAATGTTATCTTCAAAACTGCAACATAATCTACTTGTGACAGTTACGCGTAACAAGCAAACTCTAGAGGTCGTTATTGAGTTCTTTCGAGATGAATTTACATTTGAAACTAATAAGTAAACATAGTTATTTTCTCTTACACAGTCTCACACCAATCACCATATCTCCTCCTAAATTGATTTCTTTTTTCTTTCTGAGAGGATATTTTGAATGCTTCACAAACAGATGATTTTTAGATTTACGAGCAGACGATAGCTTTCAGACGCACAATCGGATGCATCAACAGAGAAAAACAAAAACTTAAAATTAAAGCTGGAAAGTATGGAAATAAGTCCTCAAAGTTGCAAAGATCATCTTGATTCACACTAAAAAAAAAAAACAAGCTTACTTATACTGTCCAAAACCTGCTCTGCAAAAGAACGTAAGGTGAGAAAAATTCCCAAGAGGAGTCAACCATTCAAGGATCACATTAACTCCAGTTTCCTGTTTGTGAAAACCTCAACGCAGATGTTGAACTTTTATACATGTCGGCATAGGAAAAGTATATACATATTTATATATGATCACATACGCAAGAACATATACAATTATACACACTCTTTATCCTCTACATATTCCGAGTAGTTAGAAATGGACATCCAAGCAGTCTTTAAATTCATCGACGACGCAATACCAGTTTCCATTCAAAACGAAGCATTACATTAATATCTCAACATGATGCACTGTGAGATGGAGCATACCTTCTCGTTACTTTTCACGGGAAAAAAAAGATGTATACCTTAAACGTGTGTATGCTATCCTATAAATGATGCATGTAATTGTCTGTTCAAAAGTCATGATTGAAATTTAGCAAACCTGAAGTTGACAAAGTCCTTCCAAATCCAGAGTGCTGCACTTGACCAGATATGTCCCAATTCTCTGACTTCATGGTTTTCCCGGCAACAAATGTGCGTGTCTTCTTCTTTACCCCTTTAAACCATCTGAATCTCTGTTCTCCAAACTGTGAGTTCCATCACCCTCAACAAAGCAGTTCGCAGCTTGATAGCATCATTTCTTATTGAAGTTTCTCCTCCAGCATTATGCGTAGGTTCACATGAAGAAGTTGAGACAGCAGCAAAGCAAATACAACAAATCACTATTCGTATGCAAGTTCACAACTGAATTTGTAGCGCTGTAACCCCTTTCAGCTCGCAAAACCCTTCAATTCAGCGTACACTTCTGATATCTCCACCAATTATTTATCTTTATCGGGAGTCTGTCTCTGATCGTCAGTCCTGTTCCATCCTTCAGTAGTAATCCTCTTTTGATTCTCTGCCCGATGAATACCCCTTTCACTTCTGTACGTCTCTCTCCCCGAGAGAACTCTTCTCTTCTAATTTGGAATGCCCTACAAAAGTAAGTAAAAAAAATCCCCGCTCCTTGAGCCACGATCCCTCATAAGAAAGGAAGACCCCCCTTTTCTCTCCACGTAACCTGTGGAATCATAGAAGGCGGATAGCCAACATCCTGCGAGTGAGATCCTGATGTCCCACACGATGCCATGTAAACCTGGCAGTGTCTCAAAGAGCTCGTACCCCCCCAGTTCTGCATCCACGCTACCTGTTTGCTTTATGTGTCCAAAATAAAACATGAATACTGTCCATATACTCTATATATATAATATTAGATACTTCATCTTCACACTACAGAAAAATTACGTGGAGCCAACATGCTCACATCTGCACATAATTTTACCTTTTTAAACATTGCACCACAGCCATTGCATATTATATATAGAGATAGTCAATGAAATGATGGAAACATCTGTTTATAAAATCTGATTAGAAGATGAACACCCTTTCATATCCCATACACGATCGTTTTAACACAAAAATTGCACACAATGTTTGTCAAATCTTTGCAGCCATGCATGAGAATGATATGAGCAAGTACCAAATGACCTATATCATCGATAATTTATTATCTCAAGCAAATTATGCAAGTTATCAAAACATGGTGAAGAAGTTAATGAGGGATGGAAATCACCAATCTGCATTCATGCTACCAAGTTTTTTTTTTTTTTTTTCTTTTTTTGAATGTTATGTTCCAAATCTTCAAGCTTGTTATCGTATCACGACCACAGCGTGAAGCGTTCATAGCACGATATGGAAAGAAGGATACACTAGAAGGATTGTGGCAACAATTGCTCTCACAAAGGCAAGTCACACTTGAAGACTTTTCCAATTATGAGTCTAAGTTTCAGTGTGTGTGGAGTAATTGGGAGAGTAGCCTAGGGGCAAATGAAGTAGCTCCACAGTTCTTGAAAAGGGATAGATTCATCTCAGGACTCTTTTCTTCTCTAAAACAAAAGGTGGAGTCACAATTTCCAGGGACCTTTGAAGAAGCTTTAGAAGTAGCAAGAGTGAAGTGCAAGAAATTGAAGTTTCAATCTTCAAAGGTGGAAAAACTAGAGCATATGGATATTGTTCCCGTTGTACCAGCTACACAAGCAGAGAATGAAGGAACTTTGCAACAAGATATTTTGCAGAAGCTCACACAATAGCTGGAACAACTAACACTCAACTTGGTGAGGAGCCAACAAGATAGACCACAAAGGGAACAAAATCAAGGACAACGACGACAAGAACAAGAGTTTATATGCTACAATTGCAACGAACGTGGCCATGGTATGTACAATTTCCCTCACCCTCATAGGAATCCAGATGATATGTATCCTGTTAGGAGGCCACCACAATATGCACAGGAACAACAACAACAGCAAGCCAATATTCCACCTGTCCCAATGGCTCAAGGTGACCAAAGGCAAGTGAATGTTTTGGAGCTGACCAAGGAACAAGAGACCATGGATACTATGCCAATCAAGAGGACAAGGGTGCAAGACAAAACCGATCTCAAGACGAAGATTCAAGCATGGGTACACAAATGAAGAAAGGCAGAGTTGGAGAAGGTGAAGCTAGTAAAAGAAAGAGAAGGCCGAGGAGGAAGATCATGATGGAAGACTTTCCTGTAGGTAAGGGTATCGGACCTTATGACTTGATTGAGGATATATCTACACAGAAACCAAATATCACTTGGCCACAATTACTCCAACTGAGCCAATGCATGTGATGATGTGGTACCCACAGTGGATGCATATGTAAAAGGGAAAAGGATTTCCAATGTGTATGTAGATGGTGGAGCACAGATGTGTGTCATGACAGAAAAAACAATGCATAGGCTAGGCTTGGACATGACAGGACCATCTGCGTATCAAGCTAAAATGGCAAATAATAGTGTTGTTAAATGTGTTGGTGTAATTGAAAATTTAAGAATCACAGTATGTGATATAGAGGTTGCTTTGGATATGCATGTGATTGCAACCAAGGGGGAGGGCTACCCCATCATATTAGGATGTCCATGGTTAATTGCAGTGAAAGCAGATAAAAAATGGGGTTCTGGCCTTCTAGTTCTCAAACCAAATGATAGAACAAAGTCAGTTACCTATGATTTGAAGGACCAAAAGAAGGAAGATCATAGGTATGAAACAACTGTGGATGAAGAGAGTTCTTGTTATGATAGTGATTCTAGCAGTGAGGAATCAACAACCGAAAATGATTCATCAACACTCGAAGTCATGGGCGTGATCTTTCAAGGAAAATAAGATGGAGGCAAAGAGGATGATCTACAACAACCACAAAGTGAGGACTCCATGCCTGAAGTGGATCTCCAAAAGATGCTAGCGGAAGATCTCACCTCAGAGGAAAGGACCACGTACATCAACATGCTTTAAAGGTATCCCAAATTGTTCATTAAAGATTATAATGAGATACATGGTGTAACTTCTATTCAACATCATATCGAAATCAAGCCAGAAGCAAAGCCAGTTGCACAAAAGCTCAGAAGGATCGGAACACTTCAACAAGGAGCTCTATTAAATGAGGTAAATAGACTCATAAAGGTTGGTTTCATTTACCCTGTATCAAATTCAGAATGGGTGTCTCCAGTAGTAGTTACCCCCAAGAAGAATGGTAAATGGAGGGTGTGTGTAGACTATAAACCCTTAAATGCAGCAACAAAGAGAGATCATTTTCCACTACCCTTCCAAGATGAGATTCTAAATGAAGTGGGAGGTCATGAAAGGTACACTGTATGTGATGGATACTCAGGATACTTTCAAATCCGGATAGCTGAGGAGGACCAAAGGAAGACCACATTCATTATGCCATGGGGATGCTTTGCTTATCGGGTAATGCCTTTTGGCCTAACCAATGCACCTGCAACATTTCAAAGGTTTATGAACTATGTATTCCAACCATTCTTTGGATCATCAATAAGGGTATACATGGATGACTTCTACATATATAGCACTAGAGTTATGCATTGTCAAAAAGTGGAAGAAGGCTTAAAAAGATTGTATGATCTTGGGGGTCAATTGAATCTTGATAAGTGTCATATTGCCGAGAAAGAAGTAGTTCTTTTTGGACATCTCATATCAGAAAAGGGGATTCAAGTTGATCCATCCAAAGTGGAAGCTTTATTGGCTCTACCTCCTCCAACAACAACAAAGCAGACCCTCAATTTTGTACAAAAGGTACGCTACATGTCACGGTTCATCCACCTTCTATTTGAAATCATATCTCCATTACAAAAGCTTTCACAAGATAGTGGCTTTGCATGGGAGGATATCCATAATGAATGTTTTGAAGAAATCAAAAGAGTACTCAGCACTCTACCCACATTGATGCCACCAAATATGGGAGAGACTTTCTATGTGTGTCCAAGTGCAGGTGAAGAAGCAATCGGAGTGGTCTTACTCTAGAAGGATACAAAGATATCTCACATGCGTCTTGTTTACTTTGCTAGCAAGGTAATGAAAGAAAATGACAAGCGATACACAGATGCAAAGAAACTCATGAATGCACTTATGTTTGGAGTAAGGAAGTTTTCGTCTTACCTTCTTGCTAGGCCTTTCATTATTCTTACAACAGATCATGCATTTCCATATGTGGTAGAACATATGAGCATCTCATCTAGAATAGCTAAATGGGTTCTTGAACTTCAAGAATACAACTATACTTTTGTAGTAGAGGAAAGCACAAGAGCCAGTCTTGCAGACATACTCACCTATAGGAAATGGGAGAAGAAAATATCCAATGAGAGGGAGAGGGGAGAAACCTTGCATGAAGAAGATATTGAAGATTAGCACAAGAGCCAGTCTTGCAGACATACTCACCTACAGGAAATGGGAGAAGAAAATATCCAATGAGAGGGAGAGGGGAGAAACCTTGCATGAAGAAGATATTGAAGATGCACATATTGTATTTTATGATGGTGTATATAAGAAGCATGTCGACAAAGCAACAGGAGGATTTCTAACATATGACCAAAACAAACATCTCATCTTCAAGAAAGGTATAGCTCTTCCTAATGCTCATTCAAATAATGAAGCAAAATATGCAGCACTATGCGAGGCCTTGCATGAATGTGTTCAACATGGTATCAAAAGGTTGATCATCAAAGGAGACTCAATGTTGATAATTAAGCAATTACAAAATGTTTGGTGTTGCAAAAGCCAAAATTTGTTTGAATGGTTGAAAAAGATAAGAGTGTTATTGAAACAATTTGATAACACTCACATATATCATGTACCAAGCAGAGAAAATAAGGAAGCAGATCCAGTAGCAAATGACCAATTTGATGGTTTCATAGCATCCATGAAGATGGGAGACAACAAATTTGTAGGTCAAGAAGGATTACAAGATATCATCGAGTTTCTGGAAACTGGAGAAGCACCCAAGCACCTAAACAAGGTACAAAGGCATAGATTAGTGAAGAAGGCTTTACAATACCAACTCATAGGAGATCATCTCTATGAGAAAGGTAAGGATCATATCCTTAGAAGGATCCCCATATCAGATGAAATAAAGAGCATTCTGGAATCATGCCATGATCATGCATGTGGAGGACACTTCTCACATGAGATAACGATAAGGAAAGTACTTCATGTAGGGTATACATGACCTACACTTCATAAAGATGTTCAATATTGGTGTAAAACATGTAATAAATGTCAAATTACAGGGAATAAGAGGCTTATGTATGAACCAAGGATACCAGTCATATCTTATGGGCCATTCGAGAAATGGGGAATCGATGCAATTGGACCCCTACCAAGGACAACCTCAGGGAAGGAGTACATCATTGTGGCAGTGGACTACATGAATAGATGGGCAGAAGCAGCTAGCACAAAAAGAACAACCACACAAGATATTGGGAAGTTCATTTATGATTTCATATGTTGTAGATTTGGCATACCTTTAGAGATAATGTCTGATCATGTCCAGGTTTTAGATCAAATGTTTTGAATGATCTATTGATTAGATTAAACATAAGGCACAGATACTCCACACCCTATTATCCTCAATGTAATGGTCTTGTTGAAAAGACCAATGGAATTCTTTGTAAAATCATCACTAAGCAGGTAAAGAAGCATCCTAAGGAATGGGACCAACACCTCACTGCAGCATTATGGGCATATCGCACATCCTACAAGGCATCCTTAGGATTCACTCCTTTTGATTTAGTGTACGGACAAGAAGCCTTATTACCAATAGAAGTGGAAATCCCAAGTCTCCGTGGACTACTAAAAGAAAGTGCAGAAAGTGAAGAAGAGGTCATTCAAAAGAGGCTTATAGATCTACAACACTTGAGTATGAAAAGGGAGCTTGCAGTGGAACATTACATCAATCAAGCAGAGAAAAGAAGGGAGGAATTCAACAAACAACTAAATGATAAAGGGTTAATAGAAGGAACTCTTGTTTTAAGGTATGATAATCGTTTTGATAACATGCATGATACAAAGTTCCAACCACTCTGGGAAGGACTGTTTTTGATCAAGACAAAATTTAAGAATGGAAGCTATCAACTCATGGATATGTCAGGAAAGCTGCAAAAGACGAAGGTTAATGGATGGAGGTTAAATAAATACTGGCAAAGGATAGAAGACATTGATGATCAGCAAGAGCAATCAAAGGAGAAGCAAATATCGGTGGTGGTACAAGAAGATGACCCACCTTGGAGCATCAACAAACTCTTTGAAGGCTAGGGACATGAATGCCTCTAGCTAAGGGGAGGGCTAAGTATGAGGAAATATTTTCTGAAACCCCTCCTTAATAATACCTTATGTATAGATATGTACCCCTATAGTATTTGTATTTTTCAAACCTTCATGGAAACCATAAATATATGTATTTGAAGGAAATAAAAATCGAAGAATAAGGTGGGCCCCACCCTAGTAAGGTAGCTACCCTTACCTACAGTGAATGGTAGAATCAAATCCCAAGTTAAATATGGAGTGGGACAAGTAGATTTATAAATTCAAATACTTAATCTTGGCCCACTCTCCCTTTTGAAAGAGTCCAAAATACTTTTCAAAGACTCAAACCCCACCATAGACTTTTGAGTCCTATAGAAAGATTCTTGACAAATGGGACACATATGATTGACCTTTTGGGCCCAAAACCATACAAAAAATATTCCAAACGCCCAAATTCGTATTTGAGGGTCATTCCCACGAAATAGAGGTGTTATTTATAGTATTTTTATGATTTTTCATAAAAAAATCAAAGGTATGACCATATGGGATAAGATGAACACCTTAGAATGGCCAAAAATCTTCTAGGATTTTGTCAATATTGTATTTTCCACCACACAAGTGTCACATCTATAAGATTCTCCCAAATAATATCATCTCCAAATATCTTCCCAAAAGGCCTATAAAAGGACCCCCTTGGGTGCCCTCAAAACAAGAAGAGTTGTATGCAGGTACGCACTGTGGGTGTAGTGAGCACTCCAAACCTAGGAGGAGGAGTCTACCCTATGTAATTGTATTGAGAGAGCTATACAAGCTCCTAATTTGTAAGTCTCCCATGTCTTTGTAATATTTTCTATTTCAATCAAGTTCATTTCTCCAATTCCTTCCATTTCCATTACCCTGAACCCTTACTTATTCTATCCAATACACCCTCTCTTCTTCTCTCATTTCCTACTCCTTCCATATTCCTTCTCTCTTGTCCATCATTCTTAAAACCCATTGAAGATTGTGGTATCACTTGGCTCCTCTTGTCATTGAGAATCTCTTTCTTGTGAGTGTTTTGCATTTTCTATGTTGGTACTAAGAGGGCGGTGTGGACAACCCCTGCCTTAAGAGTACTTGTGTATTGTTTGTGTGTTGGTACTAAGAGGGCGATGCGGATCACCCCTGCCTTAAGAGTACCTTTGTGTTGATTGTGTTTAAGTGTACTAAGAGTGCAGCGTGGATCACCCCCACCTTAAGAGTTCCATTGTATTTGTGTGACAAAGCGGCACGGACCACCCCTGCTTTGGCAGTGTTGTATGTGTTTTTCATGTGAGTGATTTTATAGGAGCCTGGTGTCCCTCATCTTCAATTCCATTCTTTGTTTATGAGTTGAGCATCGAGGAAGTGTTAGAGGACATTTCCTTAATGCCCCTCTCACCATAAAGGAAGTGCAGTCGATCTTCACCTACTATAAGAACCTTAAAAAAAACCCTTAGAGCTACTAGGAGACATTAGATTTCTAGAGAAATAGATTCACTCCTTACTTCTAAGGATCCCAACTTTTTGAATCAAATCTTGTGTCCTTAGGAAGGGTTGAAATATGAAGAGTACCTTGAGGCTATTAGTATTCTCTCTTCCCCAAGAGAATTTTGGGCTGGGAACCTGGATAGACCTTCTAAGTGTATGATCTCTTTGCTCAAAAAGAAGAAATGTAAGGATTTCATCCCCATGCTCTTGAAAAAGTCTGGTGATATTGCTATCCGTGTTGAGGAGAATTTGCAAGAGGCTACCCGCTTCTTTACGGATGTTTTCTATAGTTCTCCCAAGTGGGGGGAGGATATCTCGGAACTAGAGCTTCCATTTCCATAAAAATGGGAAAACTTGTCCCTCCTAGCCTAGTTGCCATCTTCGACCTGCTCTGCACTACTGGTGAGATTAAAGAAACCATTGGTAAATTGAAACCCTGCAAAACCCCTGGCTTTGATGGCCTTCCCAATGCATTTTTCTTCACTCTTGCTGATTTCATGACTCCCTTCATTCTCTTGGTGTGGGAAGAATCTGTTAGAAAAGGCACTCTTCCTATTGACATCAATACTAGGGTCATTAGACTCATCCATAAGAGGGGTCCTAAAGAGGACTTAAATAGTTGGAGACCTATAACCTATTTGAACTCTATTTACAAGATCATTGCTTCCTCCTTGGCTAGGAGACTCAGTCCTATTATGAAGAACATTATCCTCCTTGAGCAAAAAGGTTTTATTAAAGGTAGATTCATTCTTGATGCTATCATCTCCTTGTGGGAGGGCATTGAGTATGCCCAAGAGTCCAACCAACCCTTCTACTTTTTGAAAATAGAGTTTGACAAAGCTTATGATAGAACAGAGTGGGATTTTGTGCTTCAGTCCCTACATGACTCTAGTCTTGGTAAAAACTTCATTAGAGCCGTCACCACCCTCTTTGGAAATGCTCACTCTAGAATCTCCACAAATGGTGTCCTTTCTCCTCATTTTAGACTCAAAAGATGTATCAGGAAAAGATGCCCCCTTGCCCCCCTCCTCTTTGCTATAGATACTAACACTCTTGGCTGGCTCCTCAAGGATGTTATGTCCCAAAAGAAGATTGAAGGAATTTTTATCCCTAGTTCTGATGAACAGCTATGCCTTCAAACATTTGCTGATGATATCAACATTTTGGTGAACCCAGATTTGTTGATCGTGTTCTTGAGTGTTTGAACACCTTTTGTTTAGCTAGTGGGTCCCACATTAATCATAAAAAAACTGCCCTTAAAGCCTCCACGAATCCCGTGCCCCCCTCCATCTTGGCTCTAGGTTGTGATATCATGAGAGATGGGGAGATGTTTATATTGCTTGGTGGCATCCTTATGGTCTTTCAATTGTCCCTAAACCAAAGATGAGATTGGATCATGAAGGAATTTAGAAATAGAGTTTTTCATTGGTATGCTTGTCAATCCTCTCTCTCACAGGGTTTTTGTGTTGAATCACTATATTTTGCCTTCTTTGGTTTACTTTCTTTCTTGTTTGATCCCTTAAAAAAGAACTTCAATAAGGTGTTTGCTCTTTCTAGAATATTCCATTGGGGGAGGGGGGGTGGGAGGAACCTTCTTTCCAACAAAATCCCTAGGGTGGCTTGGAAAACCTGCTGTTTCCCCAAAAAGGAAGGTGGGCTAGGTATATATTGTCCTATCAAAATGGCCTGCAATCTCTCAGCTAAGTGGATTCATAGGGCTATTGAGTCCATAGTTTTTTGGGCTCTCTTAATTAAATGTAACATTGACAAGTTTTCTTTGGTTCACTAAAAATCTTGGAAAAAGCATAATGTATGGGATATTTTTGTTTTTCCCCATGTATACTCACTAGTTGGAAGCTCTATTTCTTACATGTTCTAGAATTCTTGGATGTCTTTCAAGAAAGTGTGTTCCCCTAACCCTAAATTCTTTCAACAAACTGATTTTTTAATGCACGAAAGCATTTGGAGTAGCTGGATCTCCCTGTGCGATAATGGTTCTCTAGGAATAAAATAACGTAAATGTTGCAAGCTTGGTTTTTCTTCATGGGGAGACCTAACCTCAGGGAATCAGGTATTGTCTAATGAAAAGATTTCTGCCGACTCTGAATTATCCTGTAGCTGCTTGCAGGTGTTGTTGTTGTACAAGGAAATGCTGATCAAAAGATTGAGTGTCGTTAACCAGAGGTCTGCTATCAGTTTGAAAGAAGTCTCCATGGACATGCTGAGCAGATATAAATAGCAGAAAGGATCCATCACCTTGATTCTTCCTAAGCTTAATCAGAGATGGAAGACCAACTAGAATGCTATGCAGTGGTCTCATAGGTTCATGAGTCTTTGGCACCTACCTTACAAGATGAAGCATTCATTTCGATGTGGCTGATTTTGCATAATGGTATCTAGTGTGGTGCTAAAGCAAGGAAGTTTGGCATTAAAGATGAATTTTGTATACTTTGTGGCGATGAGGAGGATATCCCCCACCTGTTCTTCAACTACAAGCATGCTCAAAAGTTCTAGAGTTTCCTCTTACCTACTTGTCTAAAGATGAACATAAACCTCAGTTTTCAAGAGACTATTCTTGGATCCTGCAACAATTTGACTATGCTCTCTGGAACATATGGAGAGAACATACCTGAAAGGTTTTAGGGACCTGGGCAACAAAGCTATCTCTGATATCATAGAAGCCCCCAAGGATGATTTCAGGCTGTCCAGTCATCTGGCCACTATTGCTCCCTGTAAATGGAGGGAGTCCCTCCTTCACCTCTACTCTAGCTCTCGATTTCAGATGGTTTTGTATTGTACCTAATTGCTTGACTGTCATCCTGCTCCTTAGCTATTTTTCTCTCAGTGCTATGTAGCCTGCCTAGGTCCGGTGTGGTACCAAGTTCTTTTTACTTGTAGTGGGTACATCCATACATTTCATCTTTAATTCATACTTCCTGTTTGTTAAAAAAAAAAGCAAGTTTATGAACTTGAATCAACTATCTACTTATTTTTTTTGATCCATTGATTAGTGGATCATGTTTCAAACAACGTAGTGAGTATTTATGATCATTAGCAAACTAAAGAGGCCCATTACACTCTCCAGCAATTGTTCTTGGCTTGTATGAAGTAGGTTTAAGCAACATTAGTATCAGAGCAACAAAAAGCAAGATAGGAGATGGATTTCCATCATTCATTGACAAACTGGATAGGAGCTGCTACTTAGCATGGTCACTAAGGATGCAAGCATACCTTCAAGGGAGAAGTCTATATGGATACATCTCAGGAGATGAAGTGCTTCCAACATTCAAAACCAAGCATCAATCCACAAGGGAAGAGCAAGAATAATAACCACATGGTGTGCAAAGGATGCTCTTGCTAGGTCTTATCTACTAAACTCAATATCTGATTTCTTATTGCCTCACATTAGGAATTGCAAGACCTCCCAAGAGACTTGGGAAGTACTCTCATCATATTTCTCATCAAATACAAGAGCTAGGAACAACCAGCTATGGATGGGGTTTACAACCCTAAAGAAGCAACCAAAGCAAGGTGTGGATGATTATGTAAACAAGATGAAGGATGTGGTTGACCAACTTGCAAGCATTGGAGAGGAAATAGAAGAACAACACATAGTAAGGCAAATCATTAATGGCATCAAAGCTGATGATAAGTGGGAGTCCTTCACCACAACAATGGACCTTTATATGCATATGCAAATACCTCACCTCAACACCTTGATGGGGCAACTCTTCACCCACGAGCAAAAGCTCAAGAAGAATGGTGACAAATCTAGAGGTAACCAATCTTCTGCCCTTTATACATATAAGAATAAAAGTAAGGATAAAGGTAAAAGCAAGAAGAATGAAGAAGAGGTTAGTATCTCTCAAGTTAACAACACAGGTAGAGGAAGACGTACTAGAGGAAGGGGCAGAGGAGGAAAGCAAGGTAGGAGGAGATCCTACAACACTCCACCTTACAACATCTATGGCCTTAACAACCACACCACAAAAGAATGCTTCATAAACACATGGAATCAAATGGGAACAAGCTTCCATAGAGGTAGTTATGGACAATCCAGAGGCAGATTCAACAATGGAGGAAGCCATTACAATCACAACTACAACCAAGGATACAACAACAACAATTATCAAGGTGGTTTTAGAGGAAGAAGAGATTATAAAAACTACATAGAAGACCAAGAGGATCCTCTACTCATCATGAACATGACATCCAAGCAAGATAAAGATGATGAGCACCTTTTCTATATTGATTCAGGTTGTTCCAATCATGTGGATGGAAATGTAGCATTATTATCTGATCTTGAAGAACCCAAAGGTAAGCATGAAGTATAGATAGGTGATGACACTAAACATTCTATGAAGAAAAATGGAAATGCCAGGGCTTCAGATGGTAACATGAACCTCTTAAGCAAGGTTTTATATGTACCAACCATAACCAAAAACCTAATTAGTGTCGGATAGATTGTTGAGAAAGGATTAGAGGTCAGATTCACAAGGCATGGAGCATATGTGGAAGACCCTCAACAAGGCTTCAAGAGGATTGCAAAAGATGATAAATTTGGTAGACTCTTTACATTTGAGATTGAGGACACTAGAAACATAGCACTCTTCAATTACAAAGATCAAACTCTATCTGAACTAGATATGGCATAGAAGGCGAGGTCACATAGGAGAAAGAACACTAAAGAAAATATGCAGAATCAGAGTGTGCTTGGCATCCCTAATGTGTCCAAGCATCACATGATATATAAATGTGGAGCATGCCAATTTGGCAAAGCTCATAGGAACCATTCAACAAAAAAGGGGTACATGTATGAAGACTACTTGGAGCTTGTACACACTGATGTGTGGGGTCCTAGCAAAGATCCATCAATCTCAAGTTCAAGGTATTATGTTTCATTTAAGATGATTACAGTAGATGGACAATCCTTTATTTCATGACACATAAGGATGAAGTATTTACATGTTTCAAAAAGTATTGGGCATTAGTTGAGAACCAAACAGGTAGAAGCTTGAAGAGGATCAGATCTAATGGAGGTGGTGAGTACTTTTCAAATGAATTTGATTTATTCTTATAAGAGAAAGGTATAAAGGGAGAAGTCACAGCAAGATATACTCTTGAATTAAATGGAGTGGTAGAGAGAAGGAACAGGTTGATTGTAGAGGCCGCAAGAACAATGTTGAATGAGAAGAAGCTACCCAACTACCTATGGGTTGAGGCTGTTTGCACAACCACTTATTTGGTTAACTAGCTCCCATCCAAATCCTTGGATGGAATGACACCCTATGAAGCTTGGAATGGCCGGAGACCTAATTGGATCATTGCAAAATATTTGGGTGCATTGCTTATGCACATATTTTCTCATAGATTATAGGGAATCTTTACCCTAAAGCTAAAAAGTGTATATTCATTGGGTATGACCAAAAGGAGAAGGGTTATAGGCTATAAAATCCCACTACCAAAGGGTTTATAGTTAGTACGGATGTAGATTTTGATGAAAATAATTCATGGTTTGAAGATGATTGCAGGAAGATCAAGTTACCTTATGATTTGGAAAGTGATTTTCCAACTGTCACTCAAGAAGATACCAATTCAGAGGATGAAGAGCAAATGGATTTCAAGGCATGGAAGTCAAGAGGACAGACCAAGGTCAACCAATTGCACGACATTCGAGAGTCCTCCTATCAAGCACTCAAGAGATCTCAAAGGGAGTGTAAAAAGCCCATAAGGTATGGCTACGATACATCATTAGTCACCAAGCATTCTATGTATATTGTAAAGAGAGATGGTGGATGCAATTCGACGATGGATTGGTGCTGCTACAACGAGCTTCACACCAGCCAACTAAGACTTCAAAGTTGGTTAGTAGACACGTTGAAATTCCTAAATCCACAAAAAATCACCAAAGTGCTTTGAAACAAGTATCTCAAAATTTTGAGTCAAGATAGAGTAGTCACAAAATGACTAGCTCCCAAAACTTGCTATTTTTGTACATACATGTGCTAGAAAAAATGAATAATGCTCTCAGCCTGGTATGAATGAGACAAATTCCTTTTCGACATAGAAAATAGATATAAATAGCTTGATAATCCAAGTTAAAACACTTTAGGTGATCAATTAAGCACTGAGAAAAAGAATTAGTGAAATTTGGAACACTCCTGCCATTTTTGGGCTCTATAGAGATTCAACGAGTGAGTAGCAAAACACAGTTTTCTCACAAACCGTAACTCCAATAACCATGAAATCTTCTAAGAATAAACGAGATATAGAGAGCAATGCAATGCACTTTAAAACTCTGAACAAGGTTACGTACAGCATGAGATATGTGCTTTTGAAGTTACTATTTGGAGTTAGTATAACAGAGAATAAAATAGAGAAGAAGTAAATGATGAATGTACAGATTCACATATAATTACAACCACATTGGCAATGAATAGTGGCACAATGGGAGTACAATGATAGAGGTATGGAGGAAGCTCTTCAATCTCTACAAATGAATATGAAGTGGGCATGAATCAAGCTTTCTTATGGCGACTTCCTTCTTGCTCTTTTTATAACTATGTTTGGGGGTAGTTTTGAATTTGATTTCAAATAACTTCACCTAAAAGTGATGCTAGGAATTAGCAGATATTCTCTCAGCTGATGATTTTAGGTAGTTAGATCCACAAAAATTTCCTTTTTACATCATGGATGACTTAAGCCATTCTTTCTTTCACAATTACAAGAGATAAAATATACTCTTTTACAAGAGGTGTTCATATGTCTACACATATGACTACAAATGAACATAAATCAAATCATATCAAGCATGTAGGCTTTGGTAAAATACACCAACATCTCCCCCCCAAGTCTAACATGATTGACCTCCAAATAAGTCTTCAACTGTTCTTGATGTCCTCCAAGCCCATCATCAACTTGAATCTACTCAATTTTGTACCATCAAGACTTTTAGTCAACATGTCTGCACATTGCATATCTGTTGAGACATAGGATAGTTGAATATCCTTGCTCATTAGCTTCTCTCTTACATAATGGTAGTGGACTTAAATATGCCTGGTTCTAGCATGGTATACCGGATTAGTTGCAAGATGTACTCAGCTTGTGTTGTCCCCAAAAACGTGATGTGTTAAAGAATGAAGTCCAAGATCTGTATACAAAGATTTTAACCACATGATTTCTTGAGTTGCATTAGCCGAACCTCTATATTCGGCTTCAGTAGAGGATAATGCCACTTTTGCTTGCTTCTTAGAATTTTTTTTTGAACCTGCAAATGATATATACTCTGATGTGCTTCTTCTATCATCTCTAGATCTGACCCAATCCGCATCTCGGTAGGCCTTTAGCTCAATATCTAAAGTAAATGGATAAAACAAACCTTCATTCATGGTCCCCTTTAGGTACTTGAGGATTCTCTTGGCCGCTTTTGTATGTGGTCTTCTCGGCTTATGCATAAACTGAGTCAATATGCTAATGCTATAACATATATCTATCCTTGTGAGTGTTGCATACTTCAAACTTCCAACCAAGCTTTGATAGCTTGTGATGGTTTCAATTGGCTCTCCTTCATAAGCACTAAACTTATGATTTTTCTCCATAGGTGTACATGCACACTTGGTGTTTTCCAGCTTGAACTTGATGAGCATGTCATGCACATACTTCCTTTGTGTGATGTATATACATGAACCTATGTAGATTAACTCCAATCCCAAAAAATAAGTGAGTGATCCAAGATAGCTTATTTTGAACTCCTCCTTCATTTGATTCTTTACTTGTTTAATTCCTTCAAGATCATTCTAGGTGATAATAATATCATCAACATACACACATAGATAGATCACTTCAGATCCATTCCTCTTTATGAACAAAGAGGTATCCGCCTTGCTAGCTTTGAATCCTTGGTCCTGCAAATAAGTCACCAATATGAAATTCCAAGATCTTGGAGCTTGCTTCAATCCATACAAGGCTTTCTTTAATTTTCATACATAGTTAGGATGATGTGCATCCTCATATCCAGGATTTTGTGCCATCTACACTTCCTCAGAAATCCATCCATTTAAGAAAGCATTATTTACATCAAGTTGATAGAGCTTCCAATTTCTACATGCAGCAAGACTAATGAGAACCCTAATTGTAGGCATTTTTGCAATAGGAGAGAAAGTCTCCTCATAATCAATACCATGGGTTTGAGCAAACCCTTTAGCAACTAACCTTGCTTTATGTCTACTCATACTTCCATCTGGATTCCTCTTGATTTTTTATATCCATCAAGATCCAATTACCTTCATAGATGGCTTGTTAGGTACAAGCTCCCAAGTGTCATTCTCCTTCAAGGCTTCCATTTCTTCATCCATTGCATCTCTCCAAGCTTTCTTGCTTTGTGCTTCTTCAAATGTGGTAGCTTCTTCATTGTTTGAATCCTTTGCAATGAATATTGAGTGCTTGGTGACCAAAGAAGTATCATAATCACACCTCTCTGGTTTCTTCTTCTCCCTTGAAGACCTTCTAAGTAGTTGATGTGAGCTCTCAGGTCCATATGTAGCATCTTGTGTCTTTGCTTTACATTTTCTCTTCCATAGCTTTAGTCTTTCCAAGTCTTCTAGGTCAATCTCCAAATCACTTTCTCCAATTTGGGTTGGCTCCTTTGGTTGAAGTGATGGATAATCTTCATCCAAGTCATAAGGCAACTTCACTTTCTTGTCATCATCAAACCATAATTTGTTCTCATCAAAACTTACATCTCTACTCATAGAAAATCCTCTATTGGTTGGATTGTACAATCTATATCCCTTTTGGTTTTGGTCATAACCAATAAATATGCACTTCTCAGCCTTGGGATCCGATTTCACTGTTACTTGATAAGGAATGTGAGCATAGGCTAAGCATCCAAGGATTTTACAATGCTCTAGACTAGGTCTTCTTCCATTCCACACTTAATATGGAGTGGTTTCATCTAGTGACTTAGATGGAAGTCTATTTATGAGATATGTGGCTATGGACACAGCCTCTGCCCATAGGTACTTTGGCAATCCTTTTCACTCAGCATGGACCTTGCGGATTCAACAATAGCTCTGTTTTTCCTCTCTACTACACCATTGAGTTTGGGTGTATACCTTGTAGTGACTTCCCTTTTAATGCCTCTTTCATGCAAGTAGGCATCAAATGCAGAAGAGAAGTATTCTCCTCCACGATCTAATCTAAGTCTTTTCAAACTCCTACTTGTTTGGTTTTCAACAAGAGCAACATACTTCTTAAAGCAATTAGAAACTTCATCCTTGTGCTTCATGAAAAACAGAATGGTCCACCTGCTACAATCATCTATGAAAGACACATAATATCTTGAGCCTGATATAGATGGCTCCTTACTAGGACCCCACACAATTGTGTGCACTAGATCTAAAATATTTTGATACACATATCCCTTCCTATTGAAAGGTTTTCTATGAGCCTTACTGAATTGAGAAGCTTCACACTTATAAATCATGTGTTGCCTTGTGATATTAGGCAAACCAAGTACACTTTGGTCCTTGAAAATTTGTTTGAGTGTCCTCTCACCAATGTGAGCAAGCCATTTGTGCCATATCTCCAACTCTCTGAGAGTTTGATATCCATAGCTAAATAAACATATGTTCTTTATATCTTCCACTTCAAAAGTGAAAGGCCTTCTTGTCTTTTGTCCTTTGGAAATCCTTCTAAAGCCTTGCCTTGGGTCTTCAACATATGCTCCAAATCCATTGAATTTAACCTGCAATCCTTTTTCAATACTTTTCCCAACACTTATTAAATTTTTGGTAATTGTAGGGACATACAAGACTTTTCTTAAGAGGTTCATATTCCCATCTAATGTCTTCACATTACCTATCGTCTCCACAGAGTGCTTTGTATCATCTCTTGTTTGCACTTCATGTTTGTTGTGAGGATCTTCCAAATCAAAAATTAAAGCCACATTTCTTGCTACATGATTTGAGCATCCCGAATCAATGTAAAAGATGTGATCATCATCCTTACCCTTCTTTCTGATAGATTCATAATCAATAATGAATCTTCTTGACTTTGAACCTTTGCATAGTTATTGTAATCTCTTCTTCCTCTATGGCCACTTTGATAGTTTTTATTGTTGTTGTAATTGTTGTTGTAGTTTTTGTTGTAGCCTCCATTGTATTTGCCTCTATTTGATCCATAGCCACCTCTATTGAATCCTCTTCCTCTTGAGTTCCTCGGGTTCCTGAAACATTCTATAGTAGTATGATTAGATAAGCCACATATATTGCAAGGTTGAGATGATTGGAATCTCCCCCTACCTTGCTTTCCACCTCTACCTCTTCCTCTAGCGCTTCCTCTACCTCCAAAGTTTTCTTGGAAAGAGCTACCTTCATCTTCATTCTTCTTATTCTTTGACTTGTCCTTGACCTTAGCTTTATCACCATTTAAGGCAGAAGTTTGATTACCTCTTGAGGACTCACCACCTTTGCTAATATTTGCTTCATGAGTGAAGAGTTGTCCCATGAGTGTGTTGAGGTCGGGTACATGCATATCCATGTACAAGTCCATGGTTGTGTTGAAGGACTCCCACTTGTCATCTACTTTGATTCCATTTATGATTTGTCTAATGATTTGTTCCTCTTCAATCACCTCTCCAATGCTTCCAAGTTGATCTAAAATCTCCTTCATATTTGTGACATAATCAGTCACACTTTGCTTGGGGCTTTTCTTCATTGTTTTGAACTCCATCCACAATTGGTTCTTCCTTGCTGGAGTGTTGGAGGAGAAGAAAGAAGCAAGTGCATTCCAAGTCTCTCTTGATGTCTTGCATCCCTTGACATGAGGTAAATAAAAATGAGAGATTGATTTTAGAATATAGGAGCTTGCAAGTGCATCCTTTGAACACCAATTTGAAATTATTTCCTCTTCTTCATGTGATGGTTCCACTTTGTTCCTCATGGTTGGCATAGCTTCATCTTTGGATGTGTATCCAAATAGATTCCTCCGTTGAAGATAATCCTCCATCCTTAGAGACCATGTTGGGTAGTTTTTTCTATCCAATGTTTCAATTGTTGATGGAAATCCATCTCCCATGTTGATTGACTATGCTCTAATACCACTTTAAAGAGAGATGGTGGATGTAATTTGAAGATCAGTTGGTGGTGCTACAACTATCTTCACACCAGCCAATTGAGACTTCAGAGTTGGTTAGTAGACCCTTTGAGATTCCTAAATCCATAAAAAATCACCCAAGTGTTTTGGAACAAGTATCTCAAAATTTTGAGTCAAGACAAACTAGTCGCGAAATGACTAGCTCCCAAAGTTTGCTATTTTTGTACATACACCTGCTTAAACAAATGATTAGTGCTCTGAGGTTGAGAGAAGACTTGAGGAGGCAGGCAAGCGATATGTGCTAACTGATGATTGGGATAATGCTAAGGAAGTGGTTGAGGCATTTTCACATATGAAGCAATGTCAATCTCTTCTTTATGAATCTATGCCTAATCTTTCTCCTAATTTCCCCTTTACTCATGAAACTAAAGAGACTCATATAGCTACAAAGGTTGAGCAATCAACATTCGAAGATGTGTTTGGTGTAATTCCATTGACCATCTCACCTATACTTGTGAGGCTTTAAAAGAAGCTAAGGAAAAAACACTTTTCATTGATATTGAGAAGAAGCTATGTGATTATAGGACACATCTTCCTTTTGTTGTTAATTGGAGAAAATGAGGCATGCAAAAACTTTAAGAGAATCTTTTTGAATCAAAGAAAGCGTCTTCTGCAATAAAATTAGAGTGTGTAAATAGTGATATTGAAAGTGATCAATCCCAAAGATTTGCATCCAACATAGCCTGAGAATCATGTACTGCACATGTCGAACCATTTACAGATCTTTCATAGTCCATCAGCTTATCGAACCCATGACATAAAATGCCAGAAGCAATAATGATGTCACCATTTGATAGATCATGAACATTACATTTGTCATCAACAAATTTCACAACCAAGCCAATCTTGGCTAATGTAGAAACTGATAATAGATTTTTCTTGATCCCCGAAAAAAACAAAGCATCTCACAAGTGAAAGAACTACCATCAGCAGTAGTCAAAATGATCTTACCAACTCCCATAACAGGATAAGAGGAGTTGTTGGTGCATGTAAGAGTATTCCCTGTAGGGGCACACTCCAATGAAGAGAAGAAACTACGCTGCAAGGTAATATGTTAGGTCACCCCACTATCAAAGTATCAAACATGTGAGTCTACTCCAAACATGCACTGCTCATGAGAAGATGGGTCAAAACTGCAAATAGTAGTAAACACCCATTCTTCATCTGCACAAGATTAGCAGACTCTGTTTTTGGTGTAGACCCATCTGCAACAACCATTCCAGCCTCTTTCTTCTTTGCCTCTTTAGCAACCAGTTTTGGATAGCTCTTAATGACATGATCATTTGCTTTATAGTATTTGCAAAACAATTTTTGTTTTTTTGATTTCTTCTCATCTTTGTCTTCTTTCTTTGAATGTGCAGCATTTGCAGATTTCTACTTACTAATAGAAGAGCTCCATTTTTCTTTGCCCTTCTGACTAGCCAGGAAAGCTTGATCTGCAACATTCATAATAGACATGTTCTGCCTAGACTGGTGTTCCTGCAACAAAACAAAAACTAACTCCTCAAATGTTAAGGCATTTGGATTGCCCTTCATGATCAAACAAAGAGTAGAAGCAAAACTTTGATATGAGTTAGGAAGACCATTCAGAACAGTCTGCACAAGTGAACTGTCAGGAAGGACTTCATCTTTAGAAATCAATTGTTCCTTCAAATCCTTAATCTTTGTCAAAAAACTCTCCATAGAATCACCTTCATTCATGTGCTCACTCTCCAACTATTTTCAGAGGTAAGCAAAACGAGCCTCATTCCTAGCCTTGTACAATATGGTAAGTGTATCCCAAGCATCATTAGGTATTTTGCTAGAGCAAATGTGAGGAATAATGGCATGTTTGACAAAGAATTCTATCAATGCATGTGCCTGAGCATCTCTACCATCCTAGTGAATTTTCTCTATAGTAGGTGCAATAGAAACAACAGCACAAATAGGAATCTGCAGAATATCATCATCTTCGACACCATTTGCATTAGCTTCAGTACCTGTATTTGTAGCACATGTAATCATAGGTGTAAGAGGACGTCTTTCAAAACCCTGCACAATATTCCATAGTCCTTTTGCGACCAATACATGATGCGTCATATAAGCCCATAATGGATCCATCCAACTTTTCCTCAACTGCCAACATATAGAATATATCATTACTTTCAGCCATGGCCACTGACTAAAATACCTTGATGCAAAAAAATGAGTCTATCTGAAAAAGTTGAACAGAACTATCTTGACACATTCTACTAAACCTGTAGCAGACTTTGCGATGCTTATACTGGCAAACCAAACTCGTATATATATTTGACACAAAAAGATGAAATAGCCTGTAGAAGCACTATGATGGTGCACTTAGAGGCTGAAACGAGCTTAGATCGTGATTTTGGCACTATAGAGCGAAGCAGTTTTGATCTCCTAATCACCATGAGTATATGTACCAAATTTTGTGTGATTCTGAGACTCTGACCAGAGGAGTGTCGAGGATGCCCTAGATGAAGCGGCGACCTACTCTAATACCAATAGTTAGAGTTAGAGGTTTGCAAAAGCACACGAACAACACAAGGGAGAAGGAGAAACTTGGAGCACAACACATAATACTGAATGTATTACCACTAGAATGTACAAAGATAAGTAGCCCGTTAGGGCAATAGGCATATATACAAGCCAAGGGAAAAAACCTCCAAAAGAGGGAAAAAAGTGCCCTCGTGGTCCTAGAGTGTTCACACAAATCACTAGCTTAATATATCAACAACACATACATACACACATACAAACACACACACACATATCTCTCTCTCTCTCTCTCTCTCTCTCTCTATATATATATATATATATATATATATATATATATATATATATATATATATATATATATATATATATATATATATGTGTGTGTGTATATATATATATATATATATATATATATATATATATATATATATATATATATATATATATATATATATATATATATATATATATATATATATATATATATATATCACTACAAAGAATACGGGCGTGTAGCGATGGTTAACGCGACGGTTAACGCGACAGAATTTCGTCGCTATAAAATTGCAACTTGCGTCGAAATTACCGTCGAGCGTGGACCGTCGATTATACGACGCAAAAAACGACGGTATTTGCGACGCTTCCGCTTAACGTTGCTTAAACGACGCTTGTCAAAGGCGTCGCTTAAGTGACGCTTTTTTGCGTCGCATAAGCGACGGTTTACACCGTCGTATAAGCGACGATCCACACCGTCGTATAAGCGACGATGTAGACCGTCGTATACGCGACGCTAAACAAATGTCGCTTATACGACGACGCGTTGCATCGCTTATACGACGATCTGTTGATGGACAAAAATTAAAACGTTGGAGGCTCTGCAATCGGCATTTTCACGCATCCGATCAAAGAGCTCTCCAACGTTCGCAATTGCGCTGCGCTTACGAGCTGAAGCAAGTATATGAAAAATTTTTGTTTTGCTTAAGCTCTCTGTTATTGTCTCCCTCTGTCTTTGTTTCTCTCTTTCTACATCTTTCTCTCTTTGAATTTTCTCTCTCTCTAGATCTCTCTCTCTCTAGATCTCTCTCTCTAGATCTCTCTCTCTCTAGATCTCACTCTCTCTCTCTCTAGATCTCTCTCTCTCTAGATCTCTCTCTCTCTGTCTCTCTCTCTCTCTTCTCTCTCTTTATTGCAGGTTATTCAAGAAGCTAACCAAGCAAAAACTATGGATCACAATTGTAAGTACAATTTCTATTATTTGTAGATCATTTGAATTGTGTTATTTTCATTACATACCATACTCACACTTATTGATATGCACTCATACACTTATACATGATGAAGAAGCACACACACATGCATATACCTACATATACACATATACATGCACATACACACACATACACATAGAGTTATACATATACACACACATACACAAGAACATGCACATATTGATACATACATATACACTTATACATGCACATGCATATACATACATATACGCACACATACACATGCACATATACACATATACATGCACATACACACACATACACATAGAGTTATACATATACATGCATATACATATACACACATACACATGCACATGCACATACTCATACACACATATACACTTATACATGCACATGCACATACATACATATACACACACATACACATGCACATACATACATATACACACACATACATATACACTTAGGTACACACATATGAATGAATTATATAATTAAAGTATTAAAACACATGCTTAATATAAACAATAATAACAATCAATAGAACAAAACTCTTCATTACTTAATACCATACACACAATTCAAAACATGACTGAAATGAAAAATATATAGATAAATAAATATATATATATATATATATATCAATGTAAATACATATAATCCAATGTCATAATCAACTAAAATCCTAATCATCATCATCATGATCATCATCATCATCAGCAATATCATGATCATCCTGATCTTCCTCATCCTCATCCTCATGATCACCCTGTGACGATCGAGATCGTCCCTCCTGTGTCTGTCTCTCCACCTCATCCATATTTGTCTCCCCATAATACTCCTGTATTACATATAACAAACATAAATCAATAAAATAATTAAAACATTCATAACAACAAAATAATTATATAAAGTTTAAAAATACTCACAAAGGCATCAGGATGATCTTGTATATACTCGCTCAAACGCCGATATCCAAAATGTGTAGCATACTCGATCTCGTGTTTCGTAGGATATCGGCCATAATCCTTTGGCTGCAATGAAACAAATAAAAAACATTAGTTGCTTGCATTTTAACTAAAATAAAAAATATACTCACAATAACACATATACTTACAAACGTAGCTACAAAACCATTATGGCCCATTTGGCCTAAGTGCGATGTGTGGCCCGACTCCACTCTCTTCTTTGCAGCAGCCTGTTTATTCAAGGAAAAAAATACATAAATTAAATTAAAAAATTACTAAAATATCTAAAAATTATAAATATAAACTATTAATTTGTGTACCTTCTGCTGAGGAAATGACTCCTGAAGACGTAGCTGTCTACGAAAAAACTGCCATGACTCAGGTGGTATGTTAGCTCGCCTCTTATTTTTTTCGACCATACAATATCTCCTGTTAATTTAATCTCAAACAGAAAAAAAAGTCAGAATACATACACATATATACACACATATACACATACACATACACATACACATACCCACATACACATATACATGCAAACATATATGCATGCATATATGTATATATTTACACATATACATACATATAACATAAACACACATATACATATCCACATATATACGTACACACACATGCATGCATATACACTCATTCATACAAAATACATGCATTTATCCCACAATAATATGTGTTGTGTATATGTGAATATGTGTGTATGTATAAATGTGTATATGTGAATATGTGTGTATGTGTAAATATGTATATGTGAATTTTTTATTTATGTAGATAATCAAATTATTAATATCAAATACCATTATTTGTAGATTCTGATCAATCAGATGGAACTCCACCACCGTCTCCTCATCGTGCAACGACTTTATACTGTAAGTATATGAAATATTTAATTTTAACTATATTTGATGGATACATAACTTATATTTTTTTTTATGTTTCTTATGATGTGCAGATTCTGATCAATCAGAGGGTACTCCACCACCTCCTACCCATGCAACGACTTCACATGTGTCCTCCGATAGGAATTATGATGAATTTTACTATCAAGAGCATATTATATGTTGGTGTAACTCTTGTTATGGCACGTATCGAAGACCACGATTGGAATGTATTCAACATGAGGCAGAGTATGGTACTTTTGAGCATGCACCATCACCTAGTCAACGTGATAATGCTTGGGTATGTATTTTCTATATATATTAATGTCATTTTTTTATTTAAAAACCATGTATAAAATCAAATTATTATTGATATACAGGAATACTTGCTCGATGATGATGATGATGATGATTTTTCTCATAATGTTAATATACCTCGTACACGTCATGGACTTGCTGTTCATCAATTACAAGCAGAGGTTTCTAGAAATCCTCTACCTCCTGATTTAGAGAATGAAACGACTGGAGATTATCCATTGCCAGCTCGTGATCGTTCTTTAGTACAAACATATGATAGAAGAAGATATGGAGGATGGAATAGAGGACCACTTCCTTTAGATGGAGAGGTTTTCAACTTTTGGGGTAATCGCTATATGATTGCTCCATCCACTATTACTAATGCTGGTCGTGGTCTCTTTATTGTAGAGGATTTGTATGTGCCTCCGAACTTTGAAGTCACTCTTATGTCATTTTGTGGTCCTATATATGGATGGGGAGATTGGCATCGACTTTCACGTTATGTTCAAAGCATGAGTACTTATGGAATATGCTTGAACGTAGCATCTCTTACTAGTAGAAGGATTTTACATGCAGATAATGAAAGATTATATATTGATGGAAGACCTTACACACATGGAAATATAGCAGGTTTAATAAATAGTAGTCGAGGGTTACATAATAGTTCAAGGACTAATTGCACATTTGAGGAGCGTGAAAATAGTCATGAATCACCATACATGAGTAGAGATGTATCAAGATACATAGTTGTCAATGCTATTACTACATTACATGCTGGTAATGAACTATTAGTGAATTATGGATGGCGTAGACCTCCAAGAGCACCTTTTAGCATCAGAGAATAAAATATTTAATAAGTTATATACTTAATTTTATATTTGAAGTTTAATTTTTATTCATTTATGGAATACTAATGAGTTTTATTTATATGTGTAGATTCCAACGTATGATGTTGATGATATTCGTCCACAACATTCACAATTACCAATAAGACCTCATTTATCAGAAGCTTCCATGAGGAGGCTACGCAAAACTAAGCCTGTGCAATATGCAAAGTTGAAAGATCTATATTCAAAAGATGATAAAGTACAAGATTTGTGTGACAATGATGAAGATGATGGCATGGCAGATTTTATTGAGGATTGGTATCAAAATGACAATGAGAGCATGGATATTTCTAAAAATGAGAAATATCTTCGAGAGGAATGTCTAAAGCATGTATATGAAGGAAGTCATTTGACACGACTAAATGCGAGATTACTTATTCTCAACCTTCAAAATCGTTTTGGATGGAGTAATGTATCTGTTTCGACACTATTAAGGTATAAATTTCAATTTTCTTTCTATATATATATATATATATATATATATATATATATATGCATAAATATATATACATATATAAATACATGTAGGTTTTTATTCTTACTTTAGATAAGGTTATAAGAACAAGAACTTGAATTGAATGGAAACTTTTTGTCCGCGCATCTTTTAAAACTATTAATGCATCTTTCCAAATATTCGCAATGGTGACCTGGATGAGTCGCATGCACAGAGGTTACTCAAGAGACAACAATCTAATTATAATGGAGTAGTCCACTTTCTATCCTAAAGTTCAGTTGCTCATCATTGACATGCACGAGGTTTACTGCATACCCGAGAAATCCTGCTCTATCTTGACTAACCTCTGTGCATGTGATTTATCCAGGTCACCATTATATGAACATATGTGTGAATTGACAGGATACGATTGTTTTGCGTAAATATTTTGAAAGATGCATTAATAGTTTTAAAAGATGCGCGGACAAAAAGTATCTATTCAATTCAAGTTCTTGTTCTTACCTTATCTAAAGTAAGAATAAAAACCTGCATGTATATATGTATATATATTTATTTACCTTTTTTAATATATCTTTTTTTGATAAACTTACAGGTTATTATCTGAAAAGTTTTTACCAAGTCAAAACATTCTTCCTACCTCACATGATGAAATGAAGAAGATAATCAACAATCTTGGTATAGATTATCAATGTATACATGCATGTCCTAACGATTGTATTTTATATAGAGGTGAATATGCAGACTCTTTGACATGTCCCAAATGTCAATCTCCTCGATATAAGGGTGAAGAAGGTAAAATCCCGAATAAGGTATTGAGACATTTTCCATTGGCTCCACGGATTAGACATATGTTTCAAAGCCCCAAATTATCAAAGCTTTTGACTTGGGGACATGATCACAAAAGTACTGATGGAATAATCAGAATTCCTCATGATAGTGTTGCTTTTCAACATATTGATTCTACATGGCCTGAATTTGCACAAAATCCACAGAATCTAAAGTTAGGAGTTGCATTAGATGGGGTTAATCCATTCTCCATGAAATCTAGTAAATGATCAACATGGCCAGTGGTAGTCATAAACTACAATCTTCCGCCATATCTTAGCATTAAAAAGGAACATTTAATGCTTTCACTTTTAATCCCAGGCAAAAGACAAGTTAAAGATATGAATGTATATCTTGCTCCTCTCATTGACGATCTTCAAGAGTTATGGAGAGGTATTAATGTCATTGATATATCGAAAAGCATCAATGAAAGACATATTACGATTCGTGGTATTGTGGCTTGGACTATTCACGATTTTCCTGGATATGGCGTTTGTTCAGGTATTGATGTAATTTTTTTATTCAATATGCATGTAAATAAATATGATTTAATCTAATTATATTTTTATCCTTTTCCATGATGCAGGAATATCTACTACGGGTTATAAAGCTTGTCCATATTGTGGTGATTGGTTGAGATCAATCTATAGTAAGAATCTCAACAAAAATATTTATCTTCGACATCGACGATTCTTGCCTGATGATCATCCATTAAGATCTAAAAGAGAAGCGATACATTTTAATGGAAAGCTTGAAACAGGCTAGTATCCAAAACCTATGACGCCTATGGATTGGTATAAAAAATGGACAGATGGCCCTCTGATAGATCCAGAAGCAGAAATCTTCAGTGATGATTCAGATAATGAGTATGTGAACAGAGGTAAAGGGAAATTGGCACTCGCAGAGAACATATCAATATGGTATTCTTTGGAGTATTGGAAAGAGTTAAAAGTATGTCATCTTCTTGATCCTATGCATATATTCAAAAATATTGGTTATTCACTATGGCAGCATCTTCTTGGACTAAAAGATACCACAGCATCAAGGAATGATTTGAAAGATCAAAAATCCAAACCAAAGTTATGGCCAGTTTTTGATAGACATCGACAAGAAACGGCTTATGCATCTGCTCCTTGGGTACTTACAACAAAAGAGATACAGACTATCAACAATAGAATTCAATTGATCAAGACTCCTACAGGATATGGAGCATCGTTTCAAAACATGTTTACTATGGATGATAAGAGCTTATCTGGATTAAAGACACATGACTGGCATAACTTTTTGAAACATATTTTACCTTTGGTTATCGATGGATGTACAATGAAAGGAGTACGAGATGTGATCTATCGTCTTGGATCACTTATAAGGTAATTATGATACTTTTATATTTAATATGTATGAATATTGGATATCTTTTATTTTTTAATTAACTTCTTTACAATTGTTTTAATGATTTGTATAGGTGGATTACATCCAAAGAGATCGATAAAAATTCGATCCCACAAAAAAAACGTGAATGCAAAGAGCTACTATGTTTGATGGAAAAAGAACTTCCTACTTCATTTTTTGATATTCAAGTTCATTTACTAGTCCATCTTGTAGATGACATAGAGATTGCCGGTGTTGTCAACACTCGATGGATGTTTTGGGTCGAGCGATTTATGGGAATACTAAAAGGTTATGTGCGACAAAGAGCAAAACCAGAAGGATCCATGGCAAAGGGTTGGATGCTTGAAGAGTGCATGTATTACGTTAGTGAGTACCTTGAAAGAGTTCATGAAGAAGCTCCACGTGCATGGACCAATGAGTCTTCTTCAAAAATAACAGATGAGGTATTATCAGGTAAGGGGGTTCCATTATTATTTACATTTCAAGAAAAAAATAATGTTTCTACTTTTGTAGCATATAATAGCGAATGCATGCAAGCATTCGTTAGCGAGTACGAGGAACTTCAAAGTCTCCAAAGTAAAAGGCGAAAAAACAAAAGATCTAGTCGTAATCTCGATAATAATGAGATTACAGATATACCTTCTTTCACGGATTGGCTATATAGTCGTTTGCAACGTGCCAATGCAAATAATGAAGAAATCTCAGATGACCAAAGAGAGTTAATGATAGGTTGTGAACAAAAGGTAATTTTATTAAAATATATATTTTATTTTTTTCATATATGTATGTTAGTTTCTATTTACTAATTGAATTTATTTTGCAGGCTCGAATGTTCACTAATATGTGGGCTTTTGGACAGCATATTAGAATCAAAGCCATTGATTCTTTACGTAAAACAGAGGATTCTAGTATTGTTGCTTGTTTCAAGCAACTATCACGTGCTCGCTCAAAAGACACGAACCTTATAGATAGCGAACTTGGTTACGTAGGAACTATTGTTGGTATCTACGAAATTTCATTTCGTACATTCAAATAGGTAGAAAAAAGTTTATATATTTTTTTTAGAGTTGGTTATTTTTTTAAGCACCTAATAATGGGACGTTTTTGTTGTTATATATTTTGATAGGTCATTTTGAAGGTTGACTGGTATCGAGCGGAGTATAAAGGTAGTAATTCTACAATAAGAAAGGAATTATCTGGGTTTTGGGCAATTGATTCTTCCAAGGTAATGCGATCTACTAAAGAACCATATATTCTTCCTAGGCATATTGAACAAGCATTTTTTTATAAAATCCCAGATGCTCATCCTTGGTGGCAAGTCATTCATGTGCAACCTAGAGGTAGGTCATTGTTTGAACAGTTTATTGTTAGAGAGATTGAAGAAAGTCCTCTTGATGATTCAGCATCAGATACTGATACATCAACATCTGGAATAGAAATTAGACTCATTATACGTGATAATGATACTAATCTTTTTGATGAAGAGGATAATTCTCTACATGCTGATTCTACTGATGAGGAAGAGGAATTACCAGAAATAGATATTAATCCACCAATAGATGATGTGATTCATGAGAACATAGATTTAACAATAGAAGAAATAAATGAAATCAATAAGGATAATGAAGATGAGACTATATTGATGTCTTACCAAAATGATGGCAATAATGAAAACATATGAGCAGATTAGATAGTAACTTGAAGCTTTTGAATGGATATCAGATAATAGGTTTTTTTTATTAACTTGAATAACGATGAATCCTACTACAGAGATGAAATCATGTTCTTCTAAGTTAGAACATGAAGCTCGGGGGTATGCCTAATTATTTTATATATAGCTTTATCTTCGAGGAGTAAATTTTTATCATGTATGTATGCATATGTGTGTGTATTCATGTGTATTATATGTATACATATATTAGTATGCATATATATGTATTTCATGTATATGTATGTGTTTGCATGTGTGTGATATATGTATACATGTGTTAAATATGCATGTGTATATATGCATATGCATTTATGTAAAATATTCATGTATTCATGTACGTAATATATGCAAGTGTTTATAATTGTGTACATGTATATATGTATATGTGTCTATGTGTAAATATGTACATGTAAATATATATGCATCTATATATATGTTTATGAATGCATGTAGGCATGTACATGTATGTGTAAATATGTACATGTAAATATGTTAGTATGTATATATATATTTATGTGTGCATTTAGGCATGTATGTGTGATGCATAATATATCTACTCCATTTTATATTTATGTCTCTTATCTACATGATGTGTATATATCTTTACATATATTATGAATCATGATCCTTGTTGATTCGAGTAGCTATATATAGAGGCATAAGGTTGGGAGGAGAGACATCTCTCTAGTAGGACGTCGGAGGTGTACATATACTTCAAACATATGGCTAAAAGGTTGAATTAGAGTTTTTAAATTAGGGATTTCAAAACCCTAATATCGAGATTAGTGTTCTCTCTCTCTCTCTCATATACATACATACCGTGCATTGTCACGACGATGCGCCATAAGTGTCCGCATCTCTTTTAAACACCATTTAAGAGACCACCCTGTCCCAAACTCCGTCTCAAGTGAACTGAGCACGTACTTTTTATCACTCTCATCATGCTCACTACAAAAATAAAAAACATAATATAAATAAAACATAAGATATATATTTCAATTTATATGTAAAACTTTTACTTACTTCCACGGTAAGTGGATAAAGCGCAGGTAAGAGTCGCATAGTGCACGCATTCTCCTCTTGAACTCCAATCCATTTCCTATGTATACAATATTCCCCTCTGGCTCTATGTCGCACTCTAGTCCTAACGTGCCTATGCATGTCCTCATAGGCAACGTCTCTGCTCTCCTATCACGTGCTGGAGGTGGTATAGGTGTCCTGAAAATAGATAGATAGAAATAAATAAAAATATGTGCTATAATATCATTAAAAAAGTTTATGAAAAAAAACATACCTATGAGCAGATAGCTCTCTTCCTGCGTGTGGATCTGCAGAAGAGCCCTCGTCTGATCGCGTAAGCATCTGGATCGTATAATCCAGCTCCTCATCGGACATCTCTGCGTAGTCCCGCATTATGGCCCCTAGAGTATCTGACGGAACTCTTGCTCTCATAAGACTTTTTATGAGAGTGAGTTTCGCCTTTCTCTCTTTACTGGGATCCATACTACCTAACATATAAAATAAAATGGTTAGAAATCAATATATATACGTGTATGTGTGTGTGTATGCATGTGTATGTGTGTGTATGCATGTGTATGTGTGTGTATGCATCATTATGTGTGTATGTGTGTAGGTATATGTGTGTCTTGTCTATGTGTATGTGTGTATGTGTGTATGCATGATTATGTATGTATGCATATGTGTGCATTATGCATGTGTATGTGTGTGTGCATGTATGTGTGTGCATGTGTATATGTGTGTGCATGTGTATGCATTATGTGTGTGTGTGTCTATGCGTGTATATGTGTGTGTACATATGTATGTGTGTGTGTGCATGTATATGTGTGTGCATGTGTATATGTGTGTGCAGGTGTTTGCATTATGTGTGCATGTGTGTATGTGTATGCATTATGCATTGTGTATGTGTGTCTATGTGTGTGTATTTGTGTGTATGTGTGTGTGTGTCTATGTGTATGTGTGTGTGTGTCTATGCGTGTATATGTAGGTGTACATATGTATGTGTGTGTACATATGTATGTGTGTGTGCATGTGTATGTGTGTGTGTGCATGTATATGTGCGTGCATGTGTATATGTGTGTGCATGTGTATGCATTATGTGTGCATGTGTGTATGTGTATGCATTATGCATTGTGTATGTGTGTCTATGTGTGTGTATTTGTGTGTATGTGTGTGTGTGTCTATGCGTTATGTGTGTGTGTCTATGCGTGTATATGTGTGTGTACATATGTATGTGTGTGTGCATGTGTATGTGTGTGTGCATGTATATGTGTGTGCATGTGTATATGTGTGTGCATGTGTATGCATTATGTGTGCATGTGTGTATGTGTATGCATTATGCATTGTGTATGTGTGTCTATGTGTGTGTATTTTTGTGTATGTGTGTGTGTGTCTATGTGTATGTGTGTGTGTGTCTATGCGTGTATATGTGTGTGTACATATGTATGTGTGTGTGCATGTGTATGTGTGTGTGCATGTATATGTGTGTGCATGTGTATATGTGTGTGCATGTGTGTATGTGTATGCATTATGCATGTGTATGTGTGTGTGCATGTATGTGTGTGCATGTGTATGCATTATGTGTGTGTGTGTCTATGCGTGTATATGTGTGTGTACATATGTATGTGTGTGTGCATGTATATGTGTGTGCATGTGTATGCATTATGTGTGCATGTGTGTATGTGTATGCATTATGCATTGTGTATGTGTGTCTATGTGTGTGTATTTGTGTGTATGTGTGTGTGTCTATGTGTATGTGTGTGTGTCTATGTGTATGTGTGTGTGTGTCTATGCGTGTATATGTGTGTGTACATATGTTCTTGTGTGTGCATGTGTATGTGTGTGTGCATGTATATGTGTGTGCATGTGTATATGTGTGTGCATGTGTATATGTGTGTGCATGTGTATGCATTATGTGGGCATGTGTGTATGTGTATGCATTATGCATGTGTATGTGTGTGTGCATGTATGTGTGTGCATGTGTATCCATTATGTGTGTGTGTGTCTATGTGTGTATATGTGTGTGTACATATGTATGTGTGTGTGCATGTATATGTGTGTGCATGTGTATATGTGTGTGCATGTGTATGCACTATGTGTGCATGTGTGTATGTGTATGCATTATGCATTGTGTATGTGTGTCTATGTGTGTGTATTTGTGTGTATGTGTGTGTGTGTCTATGTGTATGTGTGTGTGTGTCTATGCGTGTATATGTGTGTGTACATATGTATGTGTGTGTGCATGTGTATGTGTGTGTGCATGTATATGTGTGTGCATGTGTATATGTGTGTGCATGTGTATGCATTATGTGTGCATGTGTGTATGTCTATGCATTATGCATGTGTATGTGTGTGTGCATGTATGTGTGTGCATGTGTATATGTGTGTGCATGTGTATGCATTATGTGTGTGTGTCTATGCGTATGTGTGTGTGTCTATGCATGTATATGTGTGTGTACATATGTATGTGTGTGTGCATGTATATGTGTGTGCATGTGTATATGTGTGTGCATGTGTATATGTGTGTGCATGTGTATATGTGTGTGCATGTGTATGCATTATGTGTGCATGTGTGTATGTGTATGCATTATGCATTGTGTATGTGTGTATGTGTGTGTATTTGTGAGTATGTGTGTGTGTGTCTATGCGTATGTGTGTGTGTCTATGCATGTATATGTGTGTGTACATATGTGTGTGTGTGTAAGTGTGTGTGTGCGCATACCTGTCAATGGACTCGCTTCTCTCTCTCCCTCTCGCGCGCTCTTTCTCTCTCCCTCTCGCGTGCTCTTTCTCTCTCTCTCTCTCTCTCTCTCTCTCTCTCTCTCTCTCTCTCTCTCTCTCTCTCTCGGTCTAAGTGTTCTTCCTCGCGTCCAAGCCCCGGCACAAATGTGCCGGGAGAATTGAATTTTTTTTTTTACATTGCAGAGCGTCGCATACGCGACGCTCTACAGTTTGCAAACGTCGCTAAGTGCGTCGCTAACCAGCGACGGTGCTAGCGACGCTTCTTGAGTAGTGTCGCTTATGCGACATTATCGTCGCTTATGCGACGATGGTCGGCCAAAAAAAAAATCCGAAATTTTTACCGTCGGGTATGCGACGACTTCGTTGCATAAGCGATGGTTTTTGTTTTTTTCCCGATTCGGGGGCGTCGCTACGCCCCCCTTTTTCTTGTAGTGTATATATATATATATATATATATATATATATATATATATATATTGATTTCTAATCCATTTTGTTTTATATGTATGGTTGAAGTATATATATACATTGCATCTCATCCTCTGACCACCTACTAGAGAGATGTCTCTCCTCCTAACCTTATGCCTCTATATATAGCTACTCATATCAACGAGGACCATAATACATATAAAGATGCATAGACATCGTGTATATACACATACATATGTATAAAACACACATGTACATACATCACACATACATGCCTACATGCACACATGTATACATATACATTGTTAGGCCGCCGGATGGGAATAATGTAATTTTATTTTCCATAGTCACACGCACCAAAAAGGTGTAGCGAATAGCTGTAACTTTTTATCCATTAATGAAAGGGCATTACGGTGTTCTTCGACGAGAGACGGGTTCGCCAGACTGTCTGTCTGGGCGACCGTGCAGAGACGCTGTGTTGCAGACTTGCAGATATCTTGAGTACTGTTACTTTGTTCTTGTTGAATTGCAGTAATTCATTATTAACACAGTAACGTTGTCTTATCATTGATAAGTTTGCGTGACGATTGTGATTGATAATTCGCACGCTAATATGTTGTGTAACAATAAGTTATTGCCCTGGAAGTATAAGTTATTGTTTAGTTGAATAGTTAATTTGGGAAAATTACATAAAGGGCCTCTGCACTGTCACACCCCTAACCATCCCCAAGAACCCGAAACGAGATTAAAAGTGACGATAGAAGTGCTTTTAACACTGGCACCGTTTGTGGGAAGATGGAAATTTGGGAATAATCAATAAGTGGAGAATACTAACCGCTAATTGAAGAAGTGATATATGTCGGTTACTCGTTCTGGAAAATCCTATCCAAAGTATAGGAGAGATCAACATCCCTGGGCAATTCCAAATTTATTAGGGACACCCTCGGGTGGTAGAAGTGCAGGCCAGTTAAGTCCAGTTGCAGAAGGATCGGAGCCAATCAGTAGCGATTCTGGTGCTAGTTCGGTGACACATGATGAGATTCCGTTGAATTCCGGTGTGAATCCGGTGCCCTTTAGAGAAGCTACAGTGACTTCTGGGTGTAGAGAGATGCAGTGCGGAGTTAGTCCGACACTATCTGGTTAGAATTCGAACATTTTCCGTAATAAAGTTGTGTTACCAAGTGAGAACGTTTCCGGTGAAAGGGTAACCTGGTTCGGTGAAGGTTCGACAAGTTCCGGTGGAAGTTCAGTACCATTTGGTGGGAATTTGAAATTTTTCGGTGATAGTGCAGTGCTGCCTGGTGGAGCCTTATTACGTTCATCACTTTTTGGGGGCAAGCTTACGTAATTTCGATACCAAAACTGAGGATATGCTATTTGATCTGGAGATAAGTAAGAGATTCAACGACATTTTTGAACCAGAAAGTGAGCAGGTTGATAATACAGATTCTGAAGGACAAGTGACACCCCCTCAACATACAGATAACAAGAATACTACCCATAATAGCACCATGAGTGGTTGACACTCACAACAGCAAACACCCCCACAGCCACAACCGTAGTTTCAGCAGCAGCAATAGCAGCAGCCACAGCCAATCATTCCACCTCGACCGATTCCAACCGGAGTGAGATATACAAAATTCGGTGGATTTCTGGGAGATGACCACGACACACATTCAAGATCAGTTATGCAGTGTTGAATCATCCACCGGATCTGGCATACAAGGTCATTGTATTTCAGGCCACATTGGTTAATGAAGTAGCAAGGTGGTTGACTGAATATGATATTAATCATTTCGATACCTATGATGATGTGAGAGACGCGTTCTTACAGAGGTTTTGTTTGAAGAAGAACCGTGCAGAAATCTTTGAATATTTGCAGAACAATCGACAAAAACCACACGAGAGTGTTCAAGAGTATGCCACATTGTTTAGAACTCATTTGCGGCAGCTACCTCTGGCACATGCCAACCTGCCAGATGATGTCATAACACAATGGTTCATTAACGGACTGAATCCACAATTAAGACAGATCATGATCATTCGCTGTGTGGGCGGAATGGCATTGAATGCAGTAATTGCGATGGCCTTACAATTGGAGCACAAAGTTGGAGGTTTTACGGAGGGCCTGGAATGGTTGAAAGCAAGTAAGAACGTAGCTGATGATCCATCCAAACAAGTGTATTGTACTAAGTGCAAGAATCCAGGTCACACGAGTTCTACATGTGCCCTCAACCAGATGTATTGTGCCATCTGGAACACAACAGGACACTCAACAGAAACATGTGCATATAATGCAAAGGTGCAAGGTAGAGCGGCTGTAAATGCTATAATATAAGAACCAGGTCAGCCAACCACCCATTACATGCCCCCATAATTGCGATCCAACGAGCAGCAGGGATATAGGAACTATCGAGGACCGATAAGTAACAACTTTAATCAAAATTGATGGCAGGCAGGTACATCGGTGGAAGGTACTTCCCTCCCATCCCCTTGGTGCCATTTTTGTGGCGAGGTTGGCCATATCCATAGATTTTGCAAGGAAGCAGTAGAGTACGACAAAAGAAAGAAGGAACGATAAAATCCGATGACTAACATGGTTTATATTTCCCCAATTGAGTCACAAGCAGCCATAGTTCAGACAAGATCAGGTAAACAGTTGCAACCAGCAGCTGAAGTTTTTGAGCCTGGAATTCATGAGCAGCAGCGGATGTTTGCAAAGGCTAGTCAATGGATAGCTAAGGAGCCGACTGTGTTTCTTGATCCCATGCTGATAACACAAGTCCCTCTGCCACAAGCAAGATCGAATGAACAGAATTCTGCCCCAACAACATTAGAATCACCACCAGAATTGGTGATAACCACAGCCCAAACAGAGGAGGTATGGGATGTCCTATCTAAGGCTTCAATCACACTCCCTTTGGGATAGTTGCTTGCCATAGTTCCGGTTGTAAGATAGCAATTTCAAGAGCAGGTTAGTCCCGGATCTTCATGTACTCCGACGACTGCGACCGTACAACCGGAGATCATATAGTCCCACTGATTACCATCTGGTATAAAAACCAGAAGATTACCCAAGTGTTAATTGATGGCGGGTCTGGTGTGAATATTGCAATAGCTGCACTCTTTAAGAAACTGGGTTGGACTCAAATTGAACCAGTACAGTTCTTTGTGCGAATGGCAGATCAATCACGAGTCCATCCGATGGGCTTAGTACGTAACATCCCGATAACCCTGCAGGGAACCACATTTAAAATGACTTTTGTAGTCCTAGACTTACCACTATCCAGCCTCGGCTACAACTTACTCTTCGATCGAGCATGGTTAAAGCAAGCCAAAGTTGTACAGGATTGGTCAGCTCAAGAGTTAATTTTCAAAGACAATCACCGGAAATATGTAGTTGCACAGGATGCTATGGAACCCTGTGATCTACACGCACGACCCTATGTAGTAGAGCTAGTCCATATGTTGGATGGTCTATCTGATGATGAGGAAGAGCCTTTCCTTAAGACCAATAAGGACCTTATCCCCTTACGTACTATAGATTTACAGGCGGTAGCAGATCACTGGAGTCCAGTAGCTTGTATAGTCGTACCAATGACTGGAGAAGCAGAGGCAGATGATGATATAACTATGGATGAAGCAACTTTACAACAACTGTTGCAGTCAGCTGATGATTTGGTAAAGCCTCGGCAGTTCTACGTACCCGAAGATCAATTGGTAACGTACAACTTGGGAGACATGGTCAACCCAAGGCCTATAAAAATTAAGGTAGGATTAGTAGAGACATTCCACGATGATTTGGTACAACTCCTGCGTGAATTCTCAGATGTTTTTGCTTGGGACTGCAGAGACATGAAAGGTCTTGACCCACGGATTTATCAACATCGGGTAGTGCTCAAACCCGATGGGAGGCCAATCAAACAAGCTATTTACAGAATGAATCCTAATTATGCGGCACAGGTGAAAACTCAACTTGATCGTTTATTGAAGGTGGGATTTTTTGTGCCAATTGAGCATGCTGAGTGGATATCACCAATAGTAATAGTGCCGAAGAAAAATAAACAGTTACGCATTTGTGTTGATTACCGGAAACTTAACGCAGCTACCATACCGGATCCATTCCCTCTCCCTTTTCTGGATACATAGCAGGTCACGAAATGTATTCTTTTCTGGATGGCTACAGTGGATACAATCAAGTGAGGATGGTAGAACAGGACATATCGAAGACAACTTTTATCACAAACTAGGGTGTCTATGCTTGCACCGTAATGTGGTTCGGTTTACGGAATGCCCCGAGTACATTTGAAATATGTATGCAGGAAGTCTTTTCACCCTACTTGACCACGTTTATGCAAGTATATTTGGATTTTCCTTATTTGGAGGCACTTTAGCGCACCTGTATCATTTACGGTGCTGCTTTGAAAAATGCCGAGCGTATCAATTATGTTTGAATCCTACCAAATCAATTTTTGCATTCTCCTGTGGCAAACTGCTTGGTCATATCATTTCTAAACACGGAATATAGGTAGATCTGGATAAAGTAGTAGCCCTGTTGGAGGCACCAGTCCCAAAGACACCGAAAGAAGTTATGTGCTTTCTTGGCCAAATCCAGTGGCATGGCAGACATTTACTGTGGTTAGCTCATTTAGCGACACCACTTAATCGGCTTATGACCAGCGCTCCGTGGAAGTATGAATGGACTCACGAGTGCCAAAGTGCACTTGATCAGTTGAAGGTCTTATTGACGCAGGCCTCGATCCTGCAACCACCTGATTGGGAACGACCGTTCCATGTCTTCATGGACGCGTCAGATATTGCAATTGGTAGTGTGCTCATGCAACAAATTGACAAATGGTTTCGGCCTATGTACTATGCGAGCCGCCGATTAGCTCCTGCGGAGAAAAATTACTCTATGATAGAACGAGAATGTCTTGGTTTGGTATACTCTGTTAAGAAATTTCGGCATTACTTTTTGGGCCGTAAATTTACTTTTCATGTGGGTCATGTTGCACTGGTGTACTTGGTTTGGCAGTAGCATTTAGGTGGTAGATAGGCAAGATGGGTTTTACTATTACAGGAATTCAATTATGAGGTTATTCATCGACCTGGCACAGCAGATGCCTTGGCGGATTTTCTATCTCAACTGGATTCCGGTGAGCCTCCGGTAGGGATTGATGACACTACATCGGCAATTTACGTTACTGAGACAACTTCTGAAGACTCTGCAGAAACTCCTGTTGCTACTACATACTATGATACGTTACTAACTTTCCTCACTCACGGCTGTCTTCCACCTAAAACTCCCACTACTCTGCGCCGGAAAATTGCGGTCTATAGTCGACGATTCTGGTTGATTCTGGGTCAACTGTATTACATAGATCATACTGGTGTTTTACTTAGATGCATTCCTCCACATGAAGCAGAATTAGTTATTGCCATGGCTCATTCATTACCCTCTAGAGGACACTTCACAGCTGATCTTACTCATCGGAAAATTATGCAAAGTGGGCTATGGTGGCCTATAATGTACAGAGATGTGGTTCAGTTTGTGCAGTAGTGTGATGTTTGTCAACGGTCTTGTTAAATGCTGTTCTAACTGTCAGAAGTGCGTTTAAACGTTATTGGGTTCTTGGGAGTGGAAGGGGTCTATTAGACAGAGGCCCTATGCTTGGTTCCCAGATTACCCACTTCATATACAGAAAGACACTGATGCTCCAACTCTATCAAGACTCCATTACGCTTACACTTTATAGTAATCGGTCAAATTCTCCCCAAGTTGGCCAACCACACTGTACCCGACTATTCAGTATAGTGATACAAAGTTGCTTGATTAATTCAAGATCTGTTCCGAATACAAACCACTGTCACACTAAAGACAACACAATACAGATCAGAATTCCAGAAACACTACCACAACTACACAGACTTCCTCAGCACGTTACGGTGCATTACAAGAAGAGCGACACCACGATACACATACTTAATTGATCAATGCCATAGAAACTCCACAGAATAACTCGCTCAGACCACAGTCGGATAATCTTCTTAACATCTATGAAACTCACCAACAGACAGGTATCGACAGATAACAAAGCAGAAACAAGAACGATATACTCAGGATTGCTCAATCAAACAACACAGTAACGTTCACTCAATCACCCAGACAGACAGTCTGGTGAATCCAACGAACGTCACCCTACATCTCTTTTTCATTGCTTTATATAAAGATTACAGGGTGTCTGCGTAACAACCTTTCGCTCGTGTGAACAAGATTCAGTTTTTACAACTTACAATCCGGCGGCCGACCAACAATTGGCACGCACGGTGGACTCGAACCTGCAGGTTTTACAAAAGTTACGGTTCATCTATAATTCCTTCTAAGTACATGGATCGTGCTAATCTAAAGGTTCGGGCGATTTTCTTTTTCAAAGCTTCTAACATTTGTTTTAAAACATCGGGTTCTACTAATTGGGCATCTATTCTTACAGAGCTTAGGGAAATGGCTTCGATCAGCAAAATTTCTACTTGTGTCTGCAGAAAAGCCTCTTGTAAGTAAAATTTGTTTGATAAGGCCGCATCTCTCGAAACCTTCATCTCTGCAACTTGCTTCTCCATTCTGATTACTCTGTCTTTTTGTGCATCCAGCTGGTTCTCCCTTCTTTCAATTTCTTGATTTTGAAATTGGATGGTTCTTGAGTATGCATCTCTTTCTCTGCGAAGATCTGTAATCACTTTCTGTAATTGTGCTTCTACTGTCAATTTTCATTTGAGGATATTGTTCACTTCTGCAAAGTCCATCTTACATTTTTGTAGTTCTTCAGCTGTTTTTATAGCCAGATCATGCTGTTCTTGGCCTCTCTGTACCACTTCATCTAGCGTCTGTCTTGTTTCTTCCAATAGATTCCCTAAGGTGATTCTTGCATCATCTTTATCATGGAGTAATTGCTTCAAGTTAATTATCTCTACATCTGCAACATTCAGCAATTCCTCCTTCTCTTGTGCTGCTGCCAGGGCCTCATCTCATTGAGTTGTAATTTCTACCTGTTCGGCCATTCGAGCTTGTAACTCCTTCAGTTGTTCTTGTAGGGCTTGATTTTCTGCCTTAGCCACCACCAATTCTTCTTGTAGAGGACTAATATCTGCCTCCAGCATATCCACTTTATGTTGGAATTCTTCTCGGATGCTATCAGTGACCTGTTTCATCTATACTGGTAATTGCTACGATAGCTGAATTAGTAATTGACCCATATTTGCAAGCTCAGAGATCATGGGAATCGAAGGAAGTGGAAGATGAGGACGAGGTTGAGATGAGGATGCGGTGAGTAGCTGGTGGGAGTTCGGTGGAGAGTAGTTTGGGGATGAGGAAGAAGAGGCAGTGGGTTCTTCGGGAAGAATGGGTGGAGTAGGGATAATTGGGTTGAGTGGAGGTTCCGGTGGGGGAGTGGAAAAAACAGAGTGAGATTATGTTACCTTTTCTGTGGTTTGTTGTGTAGTGTCGGCGGTGTTGGCAGCTGTGGACTCGACTGCTTTCAGTAGTTCTTCAAACACTTCTTTGATGATATGTTCTCCCTCTTCTTGCCTCTCTTGCTCAGATTGCTGTTGAGATGTTTCTTCTGACGAACTTGTTTCGGATTCGGTGGGGGCCTCCTGTTGTTGTTGTTGTTCTGAAGATGTCTGTGCTGAAGATTCATGATGCATGGACATTGTGGTATCGTGAAATGTTTCGTCTTCGTTTGCTTCTTCTTCTTTGTCGTCTGCCTTATTATTTGCGGTTGAACCCTGTACGTCGCTGTCAGATGAGCTTATCCTGATTCTTTTCCGGCGGAGAAGGTGGAATATCTCTTCGTCTTCTTCTTCATCGTCCTCTAATAATAGTGCGGATTCCTCATGGCGTAGAACAGGCCCGCGGGGTGGTGGTTGTGCAGCTAGAATGGTCGGAAATAGAAAGGAGATGATGTGAGGGAGTCTCGATCTTGGCATATCGCCCTTATTGACCTGCTTGATGATTGCAACGCATTCTTTGTGTATTCGCCGAAAGAAATATGATGCAAAATTGACTGGTTCTCGGGCAGCTAAATCTATAGAGGAATAAAAAGGTCGAGAGATTCCATAGGTTTGCTTCTGCAGGTTGAGGATGGCTACTAGGAACTGTAATGCGGATCTCTCAGGTTCAGGACGGCAGAGGATGGCGTATTCGTTGGATGAATGTCTAGGAAATAGTTGGTTCATGGTTGCTAGTGGCAGATTTGGGCCGTTTTCTCGACCTTGCGGAGTGAGTCGAAACGCATTAGAAAAAGCTTGGAAGTGATTACGGTATGGGAAGGCAGGGAGGTGATAGGCCAACTCTGCTCGGTGGCAGGTGTGGCAGCGATGGCGGCAATTATCTAGGCATAGAAGGGGTGGCAATCCACTGAATGCCACGGCAGTTTAGTGAAATCACTTAACCCTCGGGTGCGTAGAAACTCTCCTACCTCAGTAGGGAGTCCATCACGGAAGGCGGCATAGTTTGCCAGAGCTTCCATGGCACACACTATGACAACAAGCACAAGACACAAATGCACAGGGTATACACAGTCACACAAATCATGCAAACACAATAGCGATTTTTGGCGAAACGGAGAAGGTTAAGTAGATGCGCTGCAGTGGAGAGCAATCAAAATCACTAATCATGGTGCGACGTTGAGATGATAAGTTCATAACTTCGGTGTGCATGCATGAGCAGAATTGATAAGGTAAGGCGGCTGTTGACATAATTAGTTATCAAAACGCGGATATTTACAAACTTATATTATTTTGTTAAGCACGCAAAATTAAAAGAAAATAAAAGAAAAGAAAAGGAAACGCAAAATACACGGCCAATCCGCAGAACGTTCAGTGTGGATCGGATGCTTGTTGATACGATCGCAGCTTTGAACCATTTATCACCTTTGGAAGAGGTATTCCGGTCAAAGTAGTCAACCGAAAAGTTGTTGGGCCTACCTGTTCAGAAATCCGATAGGGACCAAACCATCGTATCTTGAATTTGCCAGCAGAGCGATTTGACTTTGCATTGTAAAAGAGTACAAGTTGCCCCACCGTAAAAACTGGAGTCCTTAGATATCGATCATGTGTTTGAGCTTGTCTTAACTGAACTTCCTGGATAGTCAGAAAACTTGTCCAATGATGCTCATCCAGTTCTCTGAGTGTATCTAGCCGAAACGATAAAGAATCTTCTGGTATCAATTTCTGAGTGAGAGCTACGCGTAAACTTGGCACAACAATCTCCATTGGTGCTATGGCTTCCAGTCCATAAGCTAGTTTGAAAGGTGTTAGTCCTGTTGCTACCTTGTAGGTAGTCCGGTATGCCCATAACACTGCAGGTAACAGTTGATCCCATCTTTTCAATGCTTCCAGAATCAGTTTTCAAAGCATATTCAACAGGGTCTTGTTCGTACTCTCAGCCAAACCATTTGCACGAGGATAATATGGTGAACTGAATTTATGTGTGATCTGAAAAGAATGTGTAAGTACTTTCATTAAATTGTTGACAAAATGAGTGCCTTGATCTGTAACAAGTTCCAGAGGTAAGCCAAAACGCGGGAAGACATCTTTCATTAGACATTTTGCCACCGAAACAGCTGTGGCATACCTTAAAGCCCAAGCTTCTGCCCATCTGGTTGCATAGTCTGTACAGGTCAGAATATAACGATTATTAATGAGGATTGCCGGAGGTGTAATAGGTCCAATGAAATCTAGACCCCACTTTTGAAAAGGCTATAATGGCAAGATAGGTTGTAGAGGGAAAAAAATGACGTTGTAGGGGTTGTCCAGACCTCTGACAATTATCACATTTTTTGACAAACTGCAATACATCCCTGTACATAGTAGGCCACCAAAGCCCACTCTGCAGAATTTTTCGGTGTGTTAAATCTGCAGCAAAATGCCCGTCGGATGGAATTGAATGAGCCAACATAATGACTGAATTAACTTCGTGTGGAGGAATACAATGAAGTAAAATTCCAGTGTGATCCACATAGTATAATTCCCCAGCAATCAGCCAAAATCGGCGACTAAAAACTGCAATTTTCCTTCGTATTGGAGGAGAAGTGTGAGAAGGAAGGCATCCATCAGTAAGAAAGGTCAATATCTGATCATAATATGTAGATGGCATAGGTGGGTCTACGATTTCATCATTAGTTGGTTCAGAAACATAAATCGCTGGTGTTGTGTCATCTACACCAGTCGGAGCTTCACCCGAATCTACGCGAGAAAGGAAATCTTCCAAGGCATGTGAACTGCCAGGCCGATGAATAACTTCCTAATCAAACTCTTGTAAAAGTAGAACCCAACGAGCTAATCGGCCACCTAAATGCTGCTGTCATACCAGGTAGACAAGTGCAGCATGATCTACATGAAAAGTAAATTTGCGGCCAAGTAAATAATGCCTAAATTTCTTTACAGAATATACTAAACCCAGACATTCTCTTTCAGTTACAGAGTAATTCTTCTCAGTAGGGGCAAGCCTTCGACTTGCATAGTACACAGGCCTCAACCACTTATCCGTTTGCTGCATTAGAACACTACCAATGGCAATATCTGATGCGTCTACAAAAACATGGAATGGGCGATCCCAGTTCGGAGGCTGTAAAATTGGTACCTGTGTTAATAAACACTTTAGACGATCAAAAGAGATCTGACACTCCTGAGTCCAATCGAATTGTCGAGGAGTCTTGGTTATTAACCGGTTCAGTGGTATTGCCAAATGAGCAAGCCATCGTAAGTGTCGGCCATGCCATCTTACTTGGCCCATAAAGCGCATTACTTCCTTAGGTGTAGTGGGTACAGGTGCTTCTAACACAACTCTAATTTTATCTGGATCCACCTGTATTCCTGTGCAGATACAATGTGGCCAAGTAGCCTTCCACGTGAAACTGCAAACACAGATTTGTTTGGGTTCAAATAGAGTCTGTATTCTCTGCACTTCTCAAAGCAGCACCGTAAATGGAACAAGTGTGCTACCATCTTACCGAATAACGAAAAATCATCAAGATATACTTGCATAAAAGAGGTAAGGTAAGGGGAGAATATTTCCTGCATGCATCTTTGAAAAGTACTAGGGGCATTTCTTAACCCAAACCACATAATTGTACAGGCAAAAACACCCCAATTGGTAATGAAAGCGGTCTTCGGTATATCTTGTTCAGCCATTCTGACCTGATTGTAACCACTGTAACCATCTAAGAATGAATACATTTCATGTCCTGCTACTCTATCAAGCATCGTGTCAAGAAAAGGTAGTGGAAATGGATCAAGCACCGTAGCTGCGTTCAGTTTCCGGTAGTCCACACAAATTCGCAGTTGCTTATTCTTTTTAGGAACAATAACAATTGGTGAGATCCATTCAGCATGCTCTACTGGTACAATGAATCCGACTTTGAGTAGCCTACCAAGCTCTACCTTTACCTGTGATGCATAGTTCGGATTCATCAGGTAGCTAGGTTGCTTGATTGGTTTTGCTTCCGGCTTCAGCATGACCCTGTGTTGATAGATGCGCGGGTCCAGACCTTTCATATCTTTGTAATCCCATGCAAAGACGTTAGAGAACTCTCGGAGTAGCTGGATTAATTCTGCTTGAAATACTTCCGGTAGGCTTTCCTTTATCTTGACAGGACGTGGATTTTCTTCATCCCCTAAATTGAAGGTAATCAATTGATCTTGTGGAACATAGAATTGTCGGGGCGTCTCTACATCATCAACTGGCTTAAAAAGTGGTTGCAGATCAACGTTGTCTAGAGCAGCAGTATCTTCCTTCTTTTCTTCTTCCGTTACAGGCATCACTGTACAAACTCCGGGATTCCAATTATCTACAACAGATTGTAAATCAACAGTTCCTAGGGAGATCAAGTGAATATTATTCTTTTAAAACTCTTCTTCTTCATCATCTGACAACCCATCTAACATATGAAGTGGTTCTGCAAAATATGGTCTAGCATGCAATTTGCAAGGCTGTATAGCATCTAATTTTACAACATATTTACGATTATTGTCTTTGAAAGTGAGTTCCTGTGCAGACCAATCTTGTATAGCCTTAGCTTGCTTCAGCCAAGGACGACCAAAAAGAAAATTATAATCAAGGGTGGATTTTGATAATTCTAGGATGACAAAAGTCATTTTAAATGTGGTACCCTGCAAAGTTATTGGTGCATTTCGTACAAGTCCTACTGGATGGACTCTTGACTAGTCAGCCATTCTGACAAAGAACTGAACTGGTTCGATTTTGGTCCATCCTAACTTCTTACACAGTGCAGCAGTAGCAATGGTGACACCAGATCCTCCATCAATTAGTAGCTGTGTAATTTTATGATTTTTATACCATACCGTAATTAAAGGAACCGAATGATTGACCGTAGAATCAGGTTTCGGTTGCACTATCGCTGTTGCTGGAATGCAAGAAGGTACAGAACTGAACTGTTCTTGGAATTATTGCCGAACTCCTGGTACTAGTGCAAGTAATTGGCCAAGAGGAAGAGTAATGGACGCTTTAGATAAAATTTCTTAGGCCTTATGTGATTGAATTGTGTTTTCCACAGATTCTGAAGATGATGCGCCGGCTGAAGATGATGTATCTGCTGAAGATGATGTGTCTGCTACTGAATTAGAATCTTGTTTTTATGTTCCTTCCTTGGTTAACAGAGCCTCGGTCACCAAAAATAGGATCTGGAAACACTGGAGGTTCGGCGGTGGTCCATTGACTGGCCTTATCATACATCCTTTGTTGTTCACGTATGCCTGGTTCAAATACTTCTGCTGCTGGTTGCAGTTGCTTACCGAATCGGGTCTGAATTACTGTAGCTTGCGTTTCTACTGGTGTGATTTGTACCATATTAGTCATTGGGTTTTGACGTTCTTTCTTTCTCTGATCATACTCAGTTGCATCCTTACAAAATCTTCTAATGTGGCCAAATTCACCACAAAAATGGCAGCGCAGTGGTGGCAAATTAGTATTTTCCTGTGCTGGTCCGGCCTGCCAGCACTTTGCATTGTAGTTATTATTTCTCTATCCTCTATAATTTCGATAGCCTTGTTGCTGGTTGTTTCTCATTTGAGGTGGTACATAGTGATTGGCTGGCTGTCCTGGTTCCTGTATAATAGCATTGAGAGTTGCTGGTCCCTGTACTTTGGCGTTGTATGCGCAGTTTTTGGTGGAGTGTGCGGTAATATTGCAGATAGCGCAAAATAACTGATTAAGTGCACAAGTGGCACTAGTATGGCTTGAATTTTTGCATGTGGTGCAGTACATCTGTCTGGTCGGATCTTCTGCAACATTTTTATTTGCTTTTAACCATTCCAAGTCTTCTGTAAATCCTCCAACCTTGTTCTCAAGCTGCAAAGCCATTGCAATCACCGCATCTAGTGTCATAGCTCCTACACAGCATATGATCATAATCTGTTTAAGCTACGGAGTCAATCCATTGATAAACCATTGCGTGATAACATCATCCTGCAGGTTAGCATGTGCTGGTGGTAATTGCCTTAAATGGGTTCTGAATAGAGTGGCACATTCCTACATTGTTTGATTTATCTTTTGTCTATTGTTTTGTAGGTAGTCGAAAATTTTGGCTGGATTCTTCTTTAACCTGAATCTCTACAAAAATGCATCCCTTACCGCTCATAGATGCCGAAATGGTTAATATCATATTCTGTAAGCCACCTGGCTGCTTCATTAACCAATGTCGACTGGAAGACAATAGCTTTATACGCCGGATCAGGTGGATGGTTGAGCACTGCGTAACTTATCTCAAATGTGCGTACATGAGCATCTGGGTTATCACCTGGAAATCCACCAAATTTAGTGTACGTTACTCCTGTTGGAGGCGGCCTAGGTGGACATAGTTGTTGTTGTTGTCCACTCATCTTGCTAGCAGTTGTATTGTGACTATCTTCTGTATCCTGAGGTGGAATATCTGAACCGTCGGAGTCTGTATCGTCAGCCTGTGCTCCTTTCGGTACGATAATATGGTTCAGTATGTTTCGGATTTCAGCTTCGAACAAGCTACCTTCCTTCTTGATGTCAAATTTAGGAAGGCTTACTCCCAATAGCGGTGACTGGACTGAAGATTCACCAAGAACTGGTAAATCGTCACCGGAAAACTGTGAGCTTTCAGCAACTGGTACCGAAATAACACCGAAAGGTGTCGATTTTTCACCAATACAAGTTGCTTTTTCTCCTTCACTGATTTCTTTGGCTAAGACGTTTCTATTCATAAACAAGTTGGAATCTTTACTCAATAATGTTAATTTAACTTCATACTGCATCCTGGTAGATTCTGGAGTTACTATATCTTCGACAGACTATGACGAAATCGCACCGGAATCTGCTAGAGATGTAGTACGTTCCACCGAAATATGACCGGAATCACTACTAACGCTCTTCACTTTCTTGACAACTGGGTTAGACCTATCTGCACTTCTACCTCCCGGAGGCGTCCTTAGCAAATTAGGTACCCAAGGCTGTCGGTTCTTCGGATACGTTTCACCGGATTGAGTAACCGGCATGTATCATCTTTTGTACTAATCGCGTACTATTACTGTCGATTTACAATCTATAGTCACGTTACCACAATCGATTTGCAACAATCTAATCTGTTGCCACCTTCCCACAGACGGCGCTAGTGTTAAACGCTGTTCTAACTGTCAGAAGCGCGTTTAAACGTTATTGGGTTCTTGGGAGTGGAAGGGATCTGTTAGACAGAGGCCCTATACTTGGTTCCCAGATTACCCACTTCATATACAGAAAGACACTGATGCTCCAACTCTATCAAGACTCTGAAACACTTACAGTTTTACAGTAATCGATCAAATTCTCCCCAAGTTGGCCAACCACACTGTACCCAACTATTCAGTATAGTGATACAGAGTTGCTTGATTAATTCAAGATCTGTTCCGAATACAAACCACTGTCACACTGAAGACAACACAATACAGATCAGAATTCCAGAAACACTACCACAACTACACAGACTTCCTCAGCACGTTACGGTGCATTACAAGAAGAGCGACACCACGATACACATACTTAATTGATCAATGCCATAGAAACTCCACAGAATAACTCGCTCAGACCACAGTCGGATAATCTTCTGAACATCTATGAAACTCACCAACAGATAGGTATCGACAGATAACAAAACAGAAACAAGAACGATATGTTGGTGCATTTTGCCCAAGCCTACATGCTTGATATGCTTGATATTATCCTCATTTGTAAGTCACATGAGTAGTCATGTGAACACCTCTTGTAAAAGAGTACATTTTATCTCTTGTAAATGGAAAAAGAAAAAAGTAAAAGGATGGCTTACCTCATCCATGATGTAAAAGCAAATTCGTGGCTCCAACTACCAAAATCACGAATTTTTGAGCTGAGGGAATCTCTCCTAACTTTGGGGATCACTTTTAAGTGGAGCCATTCGAATTCGAATTCAAAACTCCCTCCAAGAATAGCTATAAAAGGAGCAAGAAGGAAGAGGCGATTAGCAAGCCTTGTACGTGACCACTTGATGTCATTTTGTAGAGATTGAAGAGCTTACTCCATAGCTCTATCATTCTACTCCCATTGTGCAAAGATTCATTGCCAATGTGGTTGTAATCATATGTGAATCTATACATTTATTATCATCTACCTCTCTGTTTTGTTCTCTGCTATACTCACTCAGAGCAGTAACTTCAGAAGGTCATATCTTGAGTTTTACTGAACCTTTTTCAGTGTTTTAAAGTGCGTTGGATAGCTCTCACTGTCTAGTTTCTACATATAAATTTTCCAGGTCATTGGATTTATACTTTTGGAGATATCTGCATTTTACTGCGTACTGGTCTATCTCTGCAGAGCCCCGAGAATTGTGGGAATGTTCCAGAACTTGATGAAACTTGTTCTCAGTGCTCAGTCCATCATTTGAAGTGTTTTAACTTGGAATAGGAAGCCTGCTAAGTCTATTTGCTATGCCCAAAAGGAATTTTTCTAATTCCTTCCAGGTTGAGAGCACTGTTCATTTTTTCCAGCAGGTGTATGTCCAAAAATAGCAAGTTTTGGGAGCTAGTCATTTCGCAACTTGTCGGTCTTGACTTAAACTTTTGGGATACATGTTCCAAAGTACTTGGCTGATATTTTGGTGGATTTAGGAAGCTCAAAGGGTCTACTAATCAACTCTGAAGTCTCAGTTGGCTGGTGTGAAGCTGGTTGTAGCGGCACCTACTCATCTTTGGATTGCATCCACCATCTCTCTTCACAGTGGTATCAGAGCATAGTCAAGCAACATGGGAGATGGATTTCCATCAACAATTGACAAATTGGATCGAAACAACTACCCGGCATGGTCTCTAAGGATGGAGGCTTACCTTCAAGGAAGGAATCTATATGGATTCATATCCGGAGATGAAGCAATGCCAACCATGAGGAACAAAGGGCAACCATCACATGAAGAAGTGGAAGGACTTTCGAATTGGTGTTCGAAGGATGCACTTGCAAGGTCCTATATTCTAAACTCAATCTCTGATTTTCTTTTACCTCATGTCAAGGGATGCAAGACATCAAGAGAAACCTGGAATGCACTTGCTTCTTTCTTCTCTTCCAACACTCGAGCAAGGAAGAACCAATTGTGGATGGAGTTCACAACAATGAAGAAAAGCCCGAAGCAAAATGTGACTGATTATGTCACAAAGATGAAGGAGATTTCCGACCAACTTGGAAGCATTGGAGAGGTAATTGAAGAGGAGCAAATCATAAGACAAATCATGAATGGAATCAAAGCAGACGACAAGTGGGAGTCATTCACAACAGCCATGGATTTATACATGGATATGCATGTACCCGACCTCAACACACTCATGGGCCAACTCTTCACTCATGAAGCAAAGATTAGCAAAGGTGGTGAGTCCTCAAGAGGTAATCAAACTTCTGCCTTATATTCTGATAAAGCTAAGGTCAAGGACAAGTCAAAGAATAGGAAGAATGAAGATGAAGGAAGCTCTTTCCAAGCAAACTTTGCAGGTAGAGGAAGAGCTAGAGGAAGAGGCAGAGGTGGAAAGCAAGGCAGGGGGAGATTCCAATCATCTCAACCTTGCAACATATGTGGCTTATCTAACCATACTACTGAAGAATGTTTCAGGAATCCAAGGAACTCAAGAGGAAGAGGATTCAATAGAGGTGGCTATGGATCAAATAGAGGTAGGTACAATGGAGGCTACAACAACAACAACTACTACAACAACAATTACAACAACAACAACAACTATCAAAGTGGCCATAGAGGAAGAAGAGATTACAATAACTATGCAGAGGACCAAAGTCAAGAAGATTCATTATTGATTATGAATCTATCAACGAAGAAGGGTAAGGATGATGATCACATATTTTACATTGATTCGGGATGCTCGAACCATGTAGCAGGAAATGTGGCTTTACTTTCTGATTTGGAAGATCCTCATAACAAGCATGAAGTGCAGACAGGAGATGACACAAAGCACTCAGTGGAGAAGATAGGTAATGTGAAGACATCAGATGGGAATATGAACCTCTTAAGCAAAGTCTTGTATGTCCCTACAATTACCAAAAATTTAATAAGTGTTGGACAGATTGTTGAAAAAGGATTGCAGGTTAGATTCAATCGATTTGGAGCATATGTTGAAGACCCAAGGCAAGGCTTTCAAAGGATTGCCAAAGGAGAAAAGACAGGAAGGCTTTTCACTTTTGAAGTGGAAGATACAAAGAACATAGCTTTGTTTAGCTATGGATCTCAAACTCTAACAGAGTTGGAGATATGGCACAAAAGGCTTGCTCACATTGGTGAGAGGACACTCAAACAGATTTGCAGGGACCAAAGTGTACTTGGTTTGCCTAATATCACAAGGCAACACATGATTTATAAGTGTGAAGCTTGTCAACTCGGCAAGGCTCATAGACAACCTTTCAATAAGAAAGGATATATGTATCAAAATCCTTTGGATCTAGTGCACACGGATGTGTGGGGACCAAGTAAGGAGCCATCTATATCAGGCTCAAGATATTATGTGTCTTTCATAGATGATTGTAGCAGGTGGACCATTCTGTTTTTCATGAAGCACAAGGATGAAGTGTTTAATTGCTTTAAGAAGTATATTGCTCTTGTTGAAAACCAAACAGGTAGGACTTTGAAACGACTCAGATCAGATGGTGGAGGAGAATACTTCTCTTCTGAATTTGATGCCTTCTTGCATGAAAGAGGCATTAAAAGGGAAGTCACTACAAGGTATACACCCGAACTCAATGGTGTAGCAGAGAGGAGGAACAGAGCTATTGTCGAAGCTGCAAGGTCCATGCTCAACGAAAAGGGATTGCCGAACTACCTATGGGCAGAGGCTGTGTCGACAGCCACATATCTCATAAATAGACTTCCATCTAAGTCACTAGATGGAACCACTCCATATGAAGTGTGGAATGGAAGAAGACCTAGTCTAGAGCATTGTAAAATCTTTGGATGCTTAGCCTATGCTCACATTCCTTCTCAAGTAAGAGGGAAATTGGATCCCAAGGCAGAGAAGTGTGTATTCATTGGTTATGATCAAAACCAAAAAGGATATAGATTGTACAATCCAACCAATAAAGGATTTTCTGTGAGTAGAGATGTAATTTTTGATGAAAACAAATCATGGTTTGATGATGACAGGAAAGTGAAGCTGCCATATGACTTGGATGAAGATTTTCCATCACTTCAACCAAAGGAGCCAAAGCAGATTGAAGAAAGTGATTCGGAGATTGACCTAGAAGACTTGGAAAGACTAAAGCTATGGAAGAACAAAGGTAAAGCAAAGATGCAGGATGCTACATATGGACCCGAGAGCTCACATCAACCACTTAGAAGGTCTTCGAGGGAGAAGAAGAAACCAGAGAGGTTTGGTTATGATACTTCTTTGGTCACCAAGCACTCAATCTACATTGCAAAGGATTCAACCAATGAAGAACCTACCACATTCGAAGAAGCACAAAGCAAGAAAGCTTGGAGAGATGCAATGGATGAAGAAATGGAAGCCTTGAAGGAGAATGACACTTGGGAGCTTGTACCTAACAAGCCATCTATGAAGATAATCGGATCTCGATGGATATACAAAATCAAGAGGAATCCAGATGGAAGTATAAATAGACACAAAGCAAGGTTAGTTGCTAAAGGGTTTGCTCAAACCCATGGTATTGATTATGAGGAGACTTTCTCTCCTGTTGCAAAAATGCCTACAATTAGGGTTCTCATAAGTCTTGCTGCATCTAGAAATTGGAATCTTTATCAACTTGATGTAAAGAATGCCTTCTTGAATGGATGGATTTCTGAGGAAGTGTATATGGCACAACCTCCTGGATATGAGGATGCACATCATCCTAACTATGTATGCAAACTAAAGAAAGCTTTGTATGGATTGAAGCAAGCTCCAAGAGCTTGGAATTTCAGATTGGTTACTTATTTGCAAGACCAAGGATTCAAAGCTAGCAAGGCGGATACCTCTTTGTTCATAAAGAGGAATGGATCTGAAGTGATCTATTTATGTGTGTATGTTGATGATATTATTATCACAGGCAATGATCTTGAAGGAATCAAACAGGTAAAGAGTCAAATGAAGGAGGAGTTCAAAATAAGTGACCTCGGACCACTCACTTATTTTCTTGGATTGGAGTTGATCTACACAGATTCAGGTATATACATCACACAAAGGAAGTATGTCCATGACATGCTCGTCAAGTTCAAGATGGAAAATACCAAGTGTGCAGGTACACCTATGGAGCAAAATCATAAGCTTAGTGCTTATGAAGGAGAGCCAATTGAAGACATCACAAGCTATCAAAGCTTGGTTGGAAGTTTGAACTATGCAACACTCACAAGGGTGGATATATGCTATAGTGTTAGCATATTGAGTCAGTTTATGCATAAGCCGAGAAGACCACATATGGAAGCGGCCAAGCGAGTCCTCAAGTACCTAAAGGGGACCATGAATGAAGGTTTGTTTTATTCATATACTTCAGATATTGAGCTAAAGGTCTACTCAGATGCAGATTGGGCCGGATCTAAAGATGATAGAAGAAGCACATCAGGGTATATATCATTTGCAGGTTCAAAAATCATTTCTTGGTCATCGAAGAAGCAACCAACCGTGGCATTATCTTCTACTGAAGCTGAATATAGAGGTTTGGCTAATGCAACTCAAGAAATCATGTGGTTAAAATCTTTGTACACAGATCTTGGACTTCATTCTTCAACACCTCACATTTTTGGTGACAACACAAGCTCACTACATCTAGCAGCTAATCCGGTATACCATGCTAGAACCAAGCATATTGAAGTCCACTACCATTATGTAAGGGAGAAGCTAATGAGCAAGGATATTCAACTATCCTATGTCTCTACAGATATGCAATGTGCAGACATGTTAACTAAAGCTCTTGATGGTACAAAATTAAGTAGATTCAAGTTGATGATTGGCTTGCAGGAAATCAAGGACAATTGAAGACTTATTTGAAGGCCAAGCATGTTAGGCTTGAGGGGGAGCTGTTGGTGCATTTTGCCCAAGCCTACAAGCTTGATATGCTTGATATTATCCTCATTTGTAAGTCACATGAGTAGTCATGTGAACACCTCTTGTAAAAGAGTACATTTTATCTCTTGTAAATGGAAAAAGAAAAAAGTAAAAGGATGGCTTACCTCATCCATGATGTAAAAGCAAATTCGTGGCTCCAACTACCAAAATCACGAATTTTTGAGCTGAGGGAATCTCTCCTAACTTTGGGGATCACTTTTAAGTGGAGCCATTCGAATTCGAATTCAAAACTCCCTCCAAGAATAGCTATAAAAGGAGCAAGAAGGAAGAGGCGATTAGCAAGCCTTGTACGTGACCACTTGATGTCATTTTGTAGAGATTGAAGAGCTTACTCCATAGCTCTATCATTCTACTCCCATTGTGCAAAGATTCATTGCCAATGTGGTTGTAATCATATGTGAATCTATACATTTATTATCATCTACCTCTCTGTTTTGTTCTCTGCTATACTCACTCAGAGCAGTAACTTCAGAAGGTCATATCGCGAGTTTTACTGAACCTTTTTCAGTGTTTTAAAGTGCGTTGGATAGCTCTCACTGTCTAGTTTCTACCTATAAATTTTCAAGGTCATTGGATTTATACTTTTGGAGATATCTGCATTTTACTGCTTACTGGTCTATCTCTGCAGAGCCCCGAGAATTGTGGGAATGTTCCAGAACTTGATGAAACTTGTTCTCAGTGCTCAGTCCATCATTTGAAGTGTTTTAACTTGGAATAGGAAGCTTGCTAAGTCTATTTGCTATGCCCAAAAGGAAGTTTTCTAATTCCTTCCAGGTTGAGAGCACTGTTCATTTTTTCCAGCAGGTGTATGTCCAAAAATAGCAAGTTTTGGGAGCTAGTCATTTCGCAACTTGTCGGTCTTGACTTAAACTTTTGGGATACATGTTCCAAAGTACTTGGCTGATATTTTGGTGGATTTAGGAAGCTCAAAGGGTCTACTAATCAACTCTGAAGTCTCAGTTGGCTGGTGTGAAGCTGGTTGTAGCGGCACCTACTCATCTTTGGATTGCATCCACCATCTCTCTTCACACGATATACTCAGGATTGCTCAATCAAACAACACAGTAATGATCACTCAATCACCCAGACAGACAGTCTGGTGAATCCAACGAACGTCACCCTGCGTCTCTTTTTCATTGCTTTATATAAAGATTATAGGGTGTCTGCGTAACAACCTTTCGCTCGTGCGAACAAGATTCAGTTTTTACAACTTACAATCTGGCGGCCGACCAACAGTCTGGACAACCCTTGCAGCGACACATCTTTCCCCTTCAACCTGTCTTACCTCTAGAGCCTTTTCAGAAGTGGTATCTAGATTTTATTGGCCCAATAACACCACCATCGACCCTCACCAACAATCGCTACATATTGACTTGTACAGATTATGCCAATAGATGGGCAGAAGCTTGGTCTTTACGTTCTGCCACAACGGTTTCGGTGGCCAAATGTTTAATGAAGGATGTCTTCCCTCGATATGGATTACCTCTGGAGTTAGTGACGGACTAAGGAACACATTTTGCAAACAACTTAATGCAAGTACTCACTCAGACTTTTCAGATTATGCATAAATTCACCTCACCGTACTATCCACGTGCTAATGGTCTGGCTGAAAGTACCAATAAGACTCTGTTGACTATGCTTCGCAAATTGATCTTGGAATGTCCGGAACGTTGGGACCAGCTCTTACCTACAGTTTTTGATGGAGAGTGTTAATCTCCAAAAGAACAACTTATTCTTGTGATTAGAGCACCTCTATACCAAGAATAAGTCAAAACCTTTCACTCTTTAGAGGATCAACTTCTAATTATCAAAAGATGAACAAATCTGTGAAGAAGATGAAACACAGAAAAGTCTGCTGCACTATTTTTCCATATTGACCTATCAAATGTGTAAAGTTTTTGATGAAACTTTGTACGAAGTATCTCCTAGAGATTGCGCATCTACTCCAAGTTGAATCACTTCAAAAGATTAAGTATAACTTGAGAAATTGATTTCACAAATTACCTATGTCAGAAACTGTCATTCAAAACAGTCGACTTTACACCTGTAACTTTTAAGACTTGGTTCTCCTTGAATAGAACCCGTTTTACAAAATGCTTCTAGACATAAGTAGCTTATCTTCCAACTTAAAGATTAAGCCCTCACTCATGCAAAACTTTAAACTGTGCTGGGAGAAATGACCAAAACATTGACTTCGAAATATGCGCCTGTTTTAGGAACCTGTGAATACACTTCACATATGAATGTTCCTACACTTAATTCACTCAGCCTGATTACAATTGGAAGCTGAAACTTTGCACAGAGGTCAAGCAACTCTCAACTTAGACTTGTACAAAAGCATTCCACAATTGATCTACTGTAGAAGGAGAACACGCAGAAACATCGGGCGTAAAACTTTTCATTTACTCAGAGAAAATACAACTGAGTGATGAGAGCTAACTCAAATTTACTTTCCTCTATCTCATGACTTCTATCTCCCTCATTCTTGACTTCTAACTATTGTCACATAAGCTCTCATACATGCCCCGACTTTTCTCAAGGTATTTATAGATAATTTGTACATAATTCTTACTGAACAAAAGATCTAAGTCATCTATGACTATGCTAATGTACATATGTGTACACTTCTCTTGTCCTCTGATTGTAATCTTCTTCCACACTTTAGGAATTGATTCTTCCTTCATCATTTGATCTTCCAAGCCTTCAATTGGTGATTGGTCTGCACCAACAGCTCCCCCTCAATCATCAATTGAGGTCTTCTCTTTCTTCTTGATACTTGCCATGTCTTTGAACCTTTGTAACTTAGGTCCATCCAAACTCTTTGTCATCATATCTGCCACTTGTTCTTTTGTTGGAGTGTACATCACTTCAATCTCTTTATCAAGTACCTTTTCCCTCAAGAAATGATACTGAATCTCTATATGCTTAGTCCTGGCATGAAAAACAGGGTTAGCTGCCAAATACAAAGAACTCATATTGTCTCCAAAAATTATTGGAGTACTATGATCAAACTCAAAACTCTTCATCAAGGTCTTCAACCATATCACTTCTTTTGCAGCTTCTACCATTCCCTTATACTCAGCTTCTGTAGATGATAAAGCAACTGTATGTTGCTTCTTTGAACACCAAGAAACTAACTTGTCTCCAACATAACATAGATATCCATGAGTAGACCTTCTATCATCTGAGTCACCTGCCCAATCTGCATCACTAAACACTTTGATTCTTGTGTCAGAAGTGAAACCATAATACAAACCTTCACTTAGGGTTCCCTTGATATATCTGAGTACCCTTTGGGCTGCAATCCAATGAGTCTTCTTTGGACAATGCATGAATTGTGACAACACACCTACTGCATATGATAGATCTGGCCTTGTCAAGGTAGCATAGATTAGACTACCTACCAAACTCTGATATTTCTTCATGTCATTGAATTCTTCACCTCCATATCTGCTTAATTTATGATTTACCTCCAATGGTGTAGTTGAGGTCTTGCAATCTTCCATGTTAAACTTGACTAGAAGATTCTTCAAGTATCTCTCTTGTGAAACATATACTCCATGTTGAGTATACACAATCTGCATTCCTAAAAAATAAGATAAGTTTCCCAAGTCACTTATCTTAAACTCCTTCTCTATTTGCTTCTTGAGTTCATTGATTCCTTGAGCATCTGTTCCTGTAACAATAATATCATCAACATAAATACACATGTAAATGTATCCATTTTCACTTGCCTTCACTAGCAAGCTACTATCTGCCTTTGATGCTTGAAAACCACATTCATTCAAGAACTTGACCAATCTGTAATTCCAAGCTCTTGGGGCTTGCTTCAACCCATATAAAGCTCTCTTGAGCTTACACACATAATCTGATCCAATTGATTCCATGAAGCCTTCTGGTTGCTCCATATATACTTCATCTGCAATGTAACCATTAAGAAATGCATTCTTCACATCCAATTGTGATAATTTCCATCCCTTGCAAGTAGCAATAGCAATCAATGTCCTAATTGTAGACATCTTAGCAACAGGACTAAAGGTTTCATCATAATCTACCCCATAAGTTTGGGCATAACCTTTAACCACAAGTCTAGCCTTATATCTAGACACCTTACCATCTGCAAACCTCTTTGTTTTATATACCCACTTGCATCCAATGACTTTCTGATTCTTTGGTCTTGGTACTAATTCCCAAGTTTCATTTTCAAGTAGAGCATCATACTCTTCTTGCATTGCCTTCTCCCAATTCTGTTTACCTTTGGCTTCTTCATAAGTGGTTGGATCTTCTTCTGTTTTCACAATGTAGGCATAATCTTTTGTTGTTAGGAAAGATGTATCATAACTATACCTTATAGGCTCTTTCCTTTCTCTTGTAGATCTCCTGATTTCTGCACTTCTTGAAGTTTCAGCCTCATTTGATTCTGGATCAAATCTTGGCCCTTCTTCTACATGATCCTGCATTCTACATCTAGAGTCAACTTCATCAACAATTTCTTCACATACTTTTACCTTTGCCTTTCCTTTCCTTTGAATTTCTTCAACACCTGTATACTCATTTGGTGATCCTGAATACCACACATTTTGCTCATCAAATGTCACATCTTTAGTAACAAGAAATTGCTTTGTGGATGGACTCCACAACCTGTAACCCATTTGTCTATCATCATATCCAATAAACACATACTTCTCTGCTTTTGGTTCTAGCTTATGTCTTAATTGTGAAGGAACATAAGCATATGCAATACATCCAAATATTTTGCAATGATCAAGACTAGGCTTCTTACCCCATCATGCTTCATAAGGGGTTCCTCCATCCAAAGCTTTGCAAGGCAACCTATTCACAAGGTATGTTGCAGTGTTAATGGCTTCTGCCCATAAGTAATTTGGACAATTCTTTTCCTTCATCATGGCTCTTGCAAACTCTACAAGAGTCCTATTCCTCCTTTCTGCTACTCCATTCTGTTGAGGGGAGTACCTGCAAGTTACTTCTCTTTTGATACCTGCATTCCACAAATAATCATCAAACTCTTTTGAGAAATACTCTCCCCCTCCATCTGATCTTAACCTCTTTAGCTTTTGTCCTGTGATCCTTTCTGCATAAGCATGGAAATGTTTGAATGTCTTAAAGACTTCTGATTTATCCTTGATTACATACAAAGTAATCCACCTGGTTGCATCATCAACAAACAACACATAATATCTGGATCCATTTATGCTATAGTCCCTTGAGGGACCCCATACATCTGTATGAACCAATTCAAGCATGTTTGAATACTTATACCCTGATTTGTTATAAGAACTTTTATGTGCTTTACCTAATTGACAAGCTTCACACTTGTACACCATATGTTGCCCTTCAATGTTTGGCAATCCAAGTACCACCTGATTCTTTGACATCTCCTTTATAGCTCTCTCATTGAAATGACCTAGCCTCTTATGCCATAGGTCTAATTCAGACACCTTTTGACCTCCATAGGTAAACAATGCATGTCCCACATTACCTTGAACTTTGAGAGTGAACAATCTTCCTTCCTTTTTACCTGCAATTATGGTTCTATATCCCTGATTTGGATCTTGTACATAAACACCATCATTTGTGAATCTTACCTCATATCCTTTCTCCACAATTTGCCCTACACTTATCAAATTTTTAGGAATAGTAGGAACATAAAGTACCTTACTCAGAAGTGTACTTCCACTCTTTGTCTTCACTGATCCAATGCTCTCCACTTTATGTTTGGTATTGTCACCTGTTTGAACTGTATGTCCATTCACCCTTGCTTCCATATCAGTCATCAAGGATAGATTCCCACTCAGATGGTTGCTGCACCCTGAGTCAATATAAAACACTCTTTGATCTTCTCCCATTGATTCATGAGTTGCATTCAGGATAAGAGTCATGTCATCCTTCTGATCTGATGCATAATTGTAATAATTATTGTTGTAGGACTGAGATTGGAAGTTTCTTCCACCTCCTCTACCATATGATGTCCTACCACCTCTTCCTCTGAAATTGCCTCTTTGGTTTCTGCCTCCTCTACCTCTTTGACTATAATTCTGATTGTTGTATCCTCCATTTTGATTATTATACCAACAATCATTTGCCAAATGATTTGTTCTGCCACAAATCCAACAAGCTTTAGCATTATCTTTGTTCTTACCTCCTCTTCCTTTACCTCTGAAATTTGTCTTCCCTTTTGTGAAGTTGGCTTGATTTGAATTCCCTTCATCATCATTTGATTGCTTTCCTTTGCCATTCTTTTTCTTGTCTTTGGAGTACATAGCTTGACTTGTACTTCTATCATTGTCTCCTTTAAGATCCTGCTCAAAGGTTAGCATGTGTCCTAGCAATTGATTAAGGTCAGGAGTAAAGTGATCAAGTGACAATTCTATGGACAAGATGAAAGGCTTCCACTTCTCATCTCCTCTCAAACCTGTAAGTATTTGTCTTACCAACTTTTCCTCTTCAATGTCTTCATCCACTGCTCCCAAGCTATCTGCAATATCTTTCATCTTTGCCACATAATCTGAGATTGATTGTGAGCTCTTCTTCTTGAAGGTTGTGAACTCAGCCCATAGTGAAGACTTCCTTGACTTAGTTGCATTTTGGAAATGCTCTTCCAAGGCATTCCAAACATCTGTAGCACTTTCTAAACCTCTGATGTGAGGTAGAAGGTAATCATTTACAGCCATGTAGATGATACTCCTTGCTTGAGCATCCTTTCTCATCCAAGTCTTCAACATTGCAAGTTCTTCCCTAGTAGGAATACTTGGATCTGCAAATTCTGGTTTTTCTTCATCTCCTGTAATAAATGATATAAGATCTTTGCTCATGAGGTGTGCTTCCATCCTCATGGACCATGCTGGATAGTTCTCCCTATCTAGCTTATCAATCTGCAAGCTTTCTCCCATCTTGTATCCACCTGTGTATTGAAACTTCAAGCTTTACAAACAATGTATATACCTTTACTTCGAATTGAACTCCTTTTGCCTTTCTTGATGTCAATTTGTCTTCTCCCCAAGCTTTGACTCCAAGCTTTCACTTCTTAATCCTTCAAGTGTTGAATCTCTTGAATCTGCAGCAGTCGAGATCTTTCTTTCTTCAAATTTCTTCAGATTGATGTTTCCTGCTCTGATACCACTGATGGAGAGTGTTAATCTCCAAAAGAACAACTTATTCTTGTGATTAGAGCACCTCTATACCAAGAATAAGTCAAAACCTTTCACTCTTTAGAGGATCAACTTCTAATTATCAAAAGATGAACAAATCTGTGAAGAAGATGAAACACAGAAAAGTCTGCTGCACTATTTTTCCATATTGACCTATCAAATGTGTAAAGTTTTTGATGAAACTTTGTACGAAGTATCTCTTAGAGATTGCGCATCTACTCCAAGTTGAATCACTTCAAAAGATTAAGTATAACTTGAGAAATTGATTTCACAAATTACCTATGTCAGAAACTGTCATTCAAAACAGTCGACTTTACACCTGTAACTTTTAAGACTTGGTTCTCCTTGAATAGAACCCGTTTTACAAAATGCTTCTAGACATAAGTAGCTTATCTTCCAACTTAAAGATTAAGCCCTCACTCATGCAAAACTTTAAACTGTGCTGGGAGAAATGACCAAAACATTGACTTCGAAATATGCGCCTGTTTTAGGAACCTGTGAATACACTTCACATATGAATGTTCCTACACTTAATTCACTCAGCCTGATTACAATTGGAAGCTGAAACTTTGCACAGAGGTCAAGCAACTCTCAACTTAGACTTGTACAAAAGCATTCCACAATTGATCTACTGTAGAAGGAGAACACGCAGAAACATCGGGCGCAAAACTTTTCATTTACTCAGAGAAAATACAACTGAGTGATGAGAGCTAACTCAAATTTACTTTCCTCTATCTCATGACTTCTATCTCCCTCATTCTTGACTTCTAACTATTGTCACATAAGCTCTCATACATGCCCCGACTTTTCTCAAGGTATTTATAGATAATTTGTACATAATTCTTACTGAACAAAAGATCTAAGTCATCTATGACTATGCTAATGTACATATGTGTACACTTCTCTTGTCCTCTGATTGTAATCTTCTTCCACACTTTAGGAATTGATTCTTCCTTCATCATTTGATCTTCCAAGCCTTCAATTGGTGATTGGTCTGCACCAACAGTTTTGTGGGCTTACCGGACCACGTACAAAGTGGCTACCGGAATGACTCTGTTTAAGCTCCCTTATGCCCTCGAAGCTATTGCGCCAATGGAAGTAGTGGTACCAAGTCTCCGTGTTGCATTATCTCAGAAGTTGCTGCCGGAAGAATCTCTTCCATTTCGGTTGGATATGCTTTGCTCATTGGATGAACAACAAAAGTTTCATGACTCTCCAAGAAGTTCAGCTCCGTCAAGCCCGTACTCATGACCGCTTCCTAAAAACCCCCGTCTTTACGGTTGATCAACTTGTTTTATTTTATAATGCTAAAGCCAATCGCGCTGCTAGGAAATTTCAGTTACGGTGGTTCGGTCCATACCGGATTGCTGAACAAGTGGGACCAGCAACTTTTTGTTTGGCAACCTTAACAAGTGTTATCCTGCCAAAAGTGATTAATGGTTCTAAGCTTCGTCCATATCACCAGCCATCTACTGTTTCTCGTGCTCTTACTTAATCTTGTTTTTTCTATTGATAATTGCTATTGTGTTTGTGTGATTGTGCGTTCTTGGTATTCTATGTTCTCGTGTTTACTGTGTGCCATGGAAGCACTCGCGAATGTCGCAACCTTCCATGCAGGCCTCACTCCAGAAGTGAGTGAGTATTTGTGCAACCGTGGTCTATTGGCCTTCACTAAATTGCCTTGGCATTCAGTGGAGTGTCATCCATTCCATGCACAGATCATTTCTGCCATCGTCGCCACACCTGCTACAGAGCGGTGTTGGCCCATTGCTTGTTTACCATCTCGTGTCGTCATTACTTTAGCTACTTTTGCTGAAGCTTTTCGACTCCCTCGGGAGAGAATGGTCCACTTCTTTTCGTGGCCACCATGCAAGAATTGTTCTCCCGACACTCATCTAATGAGTATGCCATTCTTTGCAGACCTGAACCAGAGTGTACAGCTCTACAGTTTTTGGTAGCCACCCTGAATTTACAGAAACGCACATATGGTATTGCTCGACCATTCTATTCGATGATAGATACCACTTCCCGTGTGCCTGTAAATTTCACATCCTTCTATTTTCGGTGCATTCACCGTGAATGTGTAGCGATTATGAAACAAATCGCTAAGGGTGACCTTCCTCATTCCCGTTTACCCCATATCCTCACTCTCCTCTTTCTGGTGATACAAGCCGCGCAACCTCCTCCAACCGCTCTCTTCTTGTTACATGAAGAATCTACTCAAATGCTCGAGGACGAGGATGATGACAATGAAGATCTACTTCAACTAGTTTGCCAAAAATGCAGATGCGTTAGCCCCTCTAAAAGTCAGGTGCAGGGATCCACTACCGGTCATGAAACTGAAGTCTTTCATGACACTGCCACTTCCCTCCATGTTGAATCATCAGTTCCTTCTTCTCCACTCAACTAGCAGGAACAAGGTGCATACCTGGAAGAATCCGAAGAAGTCTCTTCTCGGGAGGACTCTCATCAGTAGGATGAGGAAACTGTGAAGGAGATCATTGTTGAAATCATCACATAATTTATTGCCATTACTGAGGCCGTGATCGACAAGGCTGAGGCGACAAATCAGAATACAACTAGAATAATCCTGATGCCGAATACCCTTATCCCCCTTCCTCCACCAATTAACCCCGTTGAGCCCGTTGTTCCCGACGCACCCACTTCTCCATCCTCTTCTCTCCACTACTCTCCACCACCCTTCGCTCATATGTTCTGAGCCTCTTCATCCCAACCACTTCCTGCTCTTCCTCCTCTGACTCTAATGTTTAATGAACTGGAATCTATGGGTCGCCTCCTGATCCAGTTTTCTCAGCAATTACCTCTTCAAATGAAACTGGCAACCGAGAATATCTGGCAGGAATTGCAAGGCAAAGTAGAGTTGTTGGAAGCTGACATTGCTCCGTTACAGGAAGAAGCCAATGCCGTCAAAGTAGAGAACCATGCTCTACAAATTCAGCTACAACTACTTCAAGAGCAATTAACCGAAAGGGACACTCTGATTGCCCAACGCGACTCCGCAATTGCTGAATTGAAGGAAAAGAACGTTCTTTTAGCTGCTCATGATGAGGAAATATCTCAATTGTAGCAAATGGTGCAACACAAGGAAGATGCTCATGTGGCGCTCGGCAATTTGCTGGAGGAAACTCCTGCAGATCTTGCTGAGGTGGTGCAGAAAGGGCAAGAAATGGCTGATCTCGCCATGCAGAATACTGAAGAATTGAAGAAAGTGTCTGCCGAACTATTTCAGAAGAGCCGTAATTTGGAAGTAGGAATTCGCAGGACAATACAGTTAAAGAAAGAACTTGATGGTGTGCAGAGAGAGAGAGAGAAGCTTATTATAAGACAATGTAGTTTCAAACTGAAGAGTTGGAATGCACAGAAAAGCAACTAGGTGTTCAAGCAGAAAGATTATCGCGGATTGATGCAAAAATAGCTGAGATGAAGATTGGACGTGATGCTGCATTAGCCAATGACTTTTATTTGCAGGAATCATTTTTGCAGACCCAAACAGAACTATTGATGAGTCAAGTCATTACGGCTAGTTCGGTGAGAACAGATGCACTAACTGGTTGAGCCAGAAACTTTGAAGATTATGTTGGATTCAGTGAAACATAAGATCGCCTCAACATTTAAAGTAGCCTGAACAATGTACATACAAGGCATAGTTGATGAGCCTTAATTCTATTTTTTTGCGCTTTCGAGTCCGCCGTGTGTGCCAGTGTTAGGCCGCCAGATGGGAATAATGTAATTTTATTTTCCACAATTGCACGCACCGAAAAGGCGTAGCGAATAGTTGTAACTTTTTATCCATTAATGAAAGGGCATTACGGTGTTCTTCAGTGAGAGACGGGTTCGCCAGACTGTCTGTCTGGGCGATCGTGCGGAGACGCTGTGTTGCAGACTCGCAGATATCTTGAGTACTATTACTCTGTTCTTGTTGAATTGCAGTAATTCATTATTAACACAGTAACACTGTCTTATCATTAATAATTTTTTGCGATGATTGTGATTGATAATTCGCGCACTAATATGCTGTGTAACGATAATTTATTGCCCTCGAAGTATAAATTACTGTTTAGTTGAATAGTTAATTTGGAAAAATTACAGAAAGGGCCTCTGCATTGTCAGACCCCTAACCATCCCCAAGAACCCGAAACAAGATTTTGCAGAAGTGCTTTTAACAACATGCATACAGAATTATAAACACACTTGCATATATCACACATGTGTGCATAGTAACACATGCATACATATATCACACACATGCACACACATACATACACATGAAAAACGCATGTGCATACTAACACATGTATACATAACACACACACACACACACATACATATATATATATATATATATATATATATATATATATATATATATATATATATATATATATACATATACATATATATATATATATATATATATATATATATATATATATATATATATATATATATATATATATATATATATATATATATATATATATATATATATATATATATATATATATACAAACACATATGTATACATACACGAGAGAAATTTCATCCTCAAAAATAAAGCTATATACAAAATTTTAGGCATACCCCTGAGCTACATGTCATAACTTAAGGGAACATGTTTTCATCTGTGTGGTGGAATTCACCTATATTTTAGTTGAATAAAAGAGAACCTATTGTCTGATACCCATCCTATTGTTGATATTTTGCCTCTTGTTTGTTGTAAGTATCCAAGGAGGAGGTGCATAAGTTGTTTCCTGCGGATTTCTATCAAAAATTAACCATAACTTTGGTTTTGAGTTTTGATCCTTTTAATCATTTCTTGATGCTATTGTGTCTTGATGTTAACATATCGTCAAGGTCAATGGCATCTAGGACAATGCATATGAACTAACAGAAGGTTGTCATTGTATCAATACAATACAACTTCCTAAAGGTCTATGGATCTATGAAATATTTCATCTTGTATATCGAGAGCTCAAAGCAAAGATCAAGTTTAGCCTTGTACCAAGCTTTAAGCATCATGGAGCTTTTCCTCAAGAGTGCTAATGATGATAATGAGATACCATACATTGTGCTTCCTATGAGAACTAGATCACATGGTGGGCCATACGAGAAAGAACAAAGGTTGCATTAGTGGATTTTGGGAAGCATTGAGATTCACAAGAGAAAGGTGGATCAATGTTTCCAAAAACTGACTAGAGGTGCGGAAGAACATGATAGGCCTGTTGATGTGAAGAAGAAAGAGGCAGATGAGATTGTATAGCTTGAAGGGGAAATATAGTCATTATGGGTGCAAGCTGAGGACTTACATGGAGTTAACATGTCAAATATCATTGAATCTAATAAACATGTTAACTCCATGTAAATCATCAGCTTGCACCCGCAATGACTCTATTTCCCCTTCAAGCTATGCAATCTCATCCACCTCTTTTTTCTTCATATCAATATGCCTATTATGTTCTTCCTCATATCTAGTCATTTTTTGATGCATTGATCCACCTTTCTCTTGTGAATCTCAATGCTTTCCAAACAACACTAATGCACCCTTTGTTGTTCCTAGTATGACCCACCATGTGATCCAGGCCTCCTAGGAACCACAATGTACGGTATCTTAGTATCATCATCAGTACTCTCTAGGAAAGCTTCTTGATGCTTAAAGCTTGGTACGATGTTCAATTTGACATTTGGTTTGAGCTCTGCAAATGGCAGATGACATATTTCATAGATCCATAGAGGTTCTTCAAGAAGTTGTATTGTATTGAGACAACAAGAACCTTATGTTAGCTCCTATGCATTCTTAAGGATGCCATTGACCTTGATGCGATGTTGGAATCAAGAGACAATAGCATCATTTCTTGATGCATTGTCTTGATGCCATTACATCTAATTGATCATAATCTAATTGTGTAATAAATAAAGGTACTACAAATTAATAATCTTGTTATTTACATACATACACATTGACATGTACACATTTACACATACACACATATTCACATATACACAAATGCACATTCATACATATAAATACACATACAAAACTATAAATATATGAGGTGTGTATGTATGTATATGTGGGTGTACGTGTATGTATGTGTATGTGTGCATGTATTTATTATGTATGTGTGTGTATCTATATCTGTGGGTATGTGTATGTGTGTGTATATGTATGCATGCTTATAAATGTGTATGTATTTATTATGTATGTGTTTACATGCATGTAGTATCTATAAATGTATGTATGTGTAAGTGTACGTAAGTGTGTATATATGTGTATATGTATGTTTGTGTGTTACGTATGTTTGTGTGCATGTGTCTAGGAGTATGTGTATTTGTGTGTATGTGTCATGTGTATGTGTCCATGTATTTAGTATGTATGTGTGTGTGTATGTATATGTGTGGGTATGTGTATGTGTGTGTATGTATGTATGTGTAAGTGTATGTATGTATGTGTATGTATATGTGTATATGTATGCATGTATGTGTGAGTGTATGTATGTGTGGGTATGTATGTATGTGTAAGTGTATGCATATGTATATGTGTATGCATGTATGTAAGTATGTATGTGTATGTGTGGGTATGTATGTGTGTGTATGTATGTATGTGTAAGTGTAGTATGTATGTATGTGTAAGTATATGTGTGGGTATGTATGTATGTGTAAATCTATGTATATGTGTATGTGTATGCATGTATGTGTATGTGTGGGTACGTTTGTGTGTGTATGTATGTGTATATGCATGCATCTATGTGTGGGTATGTGTATGTGTGTATGTATTTATGTGTAAGTGGAGTATGTATGTATGTGTAAGTGTATGTATATGTGTATGTGTATTTGTGTGTATGCGTATGTGTGTGTATATGTATGTGTGTGTATGTATTTAGTATGTATGGGTGTGCATGTATATGTATGGGTATGTGTATGTATGTGTAATTATGTATGTGCAAGTGTTAGTATGTATGTATAAGTGTATGTATGTGTGTATGTGTATGCATGTTTATAAATTGAAAGGTTTTTTTATATTTTAATCTTTTTATTGTTTGAGATTGTTACATAAGAACAAGCTTTAAAGTATTGTCTTTTAGGCTTATGGATTTTATTAGTTACGATAAATAACATGTGGAGGCGCTCACATCTTCAAATTTAGAGTAGAAGTAGATAAAAGTAAGAAAGAAAGGAGAGGTGTCTATTTTTAGACAAAGAAGGCGCTTTTGTTGACAGCCTCTCATTAAGAAGAGTGGTTCTCTTAGTGTAGGTGGGCAAATTGAGTGATTCTGGTTGCGTTGCGAAGCTTACAACTTTTACTATATAAATAGATCAGGTTTTGTACAAAATGCAATGAAAAAACTCCACGAAAGTAGCTTTTTGTGTAGAGATAGTTTCTTATGTGTATCCATTGTCTCACCAGAGACATACCTCTCTTCAAACTTCCATATCGTAGTTGTTATGAGCTCTTTTTGAGTGATTTCACTTGGAGGAGTTTATTTAGCTCTCATAGTTTCTATGTATATCAAAATCTTGCATAGAGAATTGAGTTTCCCTATTTCTATACATCAATTTTCAATTCAGACAGTTAGTCATACCTTGCTGTTGCAGGCCTCCGCATAGCTTGACTTCAAACTATTTGTTTGGGAGCTATACTCCACCTTTTTTGATGTTTTTTGTTTCTAGAGCATGCTGCAAGAGTCTACGTTAAGAATATAGGATTATTTTTGACAAAGTCTACTGTGAGCATTTCTAGTGGTTATTTTTCTATAGTCACCCATTTTTGTTTTCTTACAAGTTTGGAGGAAAGTTTGATTTCTGAAGTTTGGAAATAAATATTTGATCTTTTGACGATCTAGGGAGGTCTCATCATGTTTCATTGTGTACTTTGATGTTAAGAAGTTTGTAAACATAACATTGTGGTATCAGAGCTATTTGATTTTTTATCAGATCCTTCATCAATCTTACTAAATTATCTTCTTTTTTACAACAATATGGGAGACTTGAGTGCATCAATTGAGAAGTTATGAGATGGGAGAAATTATCCCATGTGGCAATTAGAATGGAATCTTATCTCATGTGTAAAGGTCTTTGGGGATTGATAACAGGTACAGAAGTGAAGCCAGTATTACCAGAAGCTCCTACACAAGCAGATCAAACAAGAGAGCAATAATGGATCGAAAGAGATAGAAGAGTTCTATTTATTATATCACAAACAGTTTCAAATACTATGCTTGGACATATAAGAGGTTTGAATACTAGCAGAGAATCTTAGCATGTTGGAAATGATGGATGGACACTCCAAGAGAATGAGTAGGTACTGCCAAATCTTGCTTTATACCAGCCCTTTGATGCTTCAGAGTTGATAAGGGGACCTCCTTAGCTTTCCAATGACACCATAAAATGGCCTATGTACTTTGGAAATGATGTATGTAAAGATTGAATCAAAACAGACAACTTTGAACTTCAATCTTCAAGGAAAACCTTCTATTTTTGACTTGATACCTATTGGATCTTTTGCTTAGTATGACCAGCACAGAAGGAATTGCAAAACTTCCTTTTAGGGCTATCTAATTAGCTTAGCAAGCTAACTATTCCAAGTGGAATGATATTAAAAGATCAAGTATGCTCAGAGAAATCAATTTAGCAAGTAAACCTTTACCCCCGGTTTTTTAGGACTATTGCAGACTTTGAACAGTGATCACTTCGACGAGCTTTTTTTTTGAAATGGGTGCAAAGAATCTCTTCAAATTTTGATAGCATGTAGAAAACTTTAAGCTGGTTCCAACAGGCTATAGATCTTTGAATGTAGTGAAGAAATGACTGAGATATGCTCTCCACAAGTTGACAGACTTTCAAGTACTATGACAAAGAACTCAGAAATGAAGAATGTAGATATATGTATTAATGAACACTTGTATACAATGCCATTGGCATGAAGATCATTGCCTAATGATGTAGATAGGTGTGGGCTAGAGTGTAGGCCTCACACACACTCAGAAGCGACAGAAATGAGCTCGGGAAATGATGAGTCTTACCCGCGACTTTTTCATGATCATTTTTATAGTTGTTGAGTTAAAAGTTGAATTTGAATTCAAACTTTTTGGCTCCCTCTATTCATGCTCGTACTTCCTAGGATATATTCCATCAATCACAGCTAACGTTTCCACGAATTGCTTTTGGTAGGTGTTTACAAAGATTCCAAGTCAAAACTGACTTTTACAAAAAAGTAAAGTGGTAATTAACCACTAGCATTTGTTCCTATGCTTTTCCATATGTGTATGGACTTCAAGGTATCCTTCAAGCCAAATGTGTAGGCTTGTGAATTGCACCAATAGCTCCCCCTCAAGCCAAACATTTTGGCTTGGTCTTCATCTTCAATCTTCATGTATATCCTGCAATCCAATCATTGCTTTGAATCTGCAAAGTTTGGCTCCATCCAAAGCTTTATTCAGCAAATCTGCACACTGCATGTTGGTTGACACATAGGTTAGTTGAATGTCCTTGCTTAATAACTTCTCTCTCACATAATGGAATGGACCTCTATATGTTTGGTCATAGCATGATAGATAGGATTAGCTACAATGTGAAGTGAGCTTGTATTGTCTCCAAAGATCATTGGTGACCTACTATATAAGCCCAATTCTGTATACAATAGCTTGATCCATATGGCTTCTTGGGTGGCATTAGCCAATCCTCGATATGTTGCCTCAGTAGAAGACAAATTAACAGTAGGTTGCTTCTTTGAAGACCATGATATTGGTTTATCACCTGCAAATGAAATGTATCCAGAAGTGCTCCTCCTATCATCCTTGCATCCTGCCCAATCTGCATCTGAATAGAGCTTAATATGCAAATCTGAAGTGTAAGGGAAATACAAACCATGATGTTGTGTACCCTTGAGATACTTTAATATTCTTTTGGCAGCTTCTAAGTGAGGTACCCTTGGCTTGTGCATAAACTGACTTAACACACTAACTCCATATGCAATATCTATCCTTGTTAAGGTAGCATAGTTCAAACTTCCAACTATGCTTTAGTAACCTGTAACATCATCAATTTCATCCCCTTCATGGGCACTCAGTTTTAGGTTTACCTCCATTGGAGTACTTGCAACTTTGGCATCGTGCAAATGAAACTTCTTCAACATATCCTGTATGTACTTTTTCTGAGTAATGTATATTCGAGAGTTAGTATAGACTAGCTCAAGCCCAAGAAAATACTTTAGTAGACCAAGATCATTGATCTTGAACTCCTTCATCATCTGGTTTTTTATATGTCTGATTCCATTGACATCATCACCTATAAGTATGATATCATCAACATATACACATATGTATATTACCTCTCAATTACTCCTCTTGATGAATAGAGAAGTGTCTGCCTTGCTCATGACAAAACCTTGGTCTTGGAGGTATGTGGTTAACCTGTGATTCCATGCCCTAGGTGCCTACTTCAATCCATATAGAGCTTTATTCAATTTGCATACATATGTTACCTTATTAGGGTCCTCATAGCCAAGAGGTTGTGACATATATACCTCCTCTAAAATCCATCCATTCAAGAAAGCACTTTTTACATCCAATTGGTACATGTTCCAATTTTGTGATGCAGCCACACGTACCAACACTCTGATGGTTGGCATCTTGGCCACAGGTGAGAATTTCTCTTCATAGTCAATGCCTTGGGTTTGTGCAAAACCCTTGGCTACCAATCTCGCTTTCTACATGTTAATTGACCCCATCAAAATTTCTTTTGAGTTTAGAGATCCATCTAGATCCTATTACCTTCATGGACTCTTTCTTTGGTACTAGTTCCCATGTGTCACTTTCCTTCAGTGCTTCAATCTCTTCATCCATAGCTTCTTTCCATTCTGTCTTGGTTATGGCTTCTTCATATGATCCGGGTTCTTCAATTGAAAAATCTTTGGCAAGATAAACAGAATGTTTAGTAACAAGAGATGTATCATACCCATATCTGATAGGTTTTTTGCTCTCCCTTTGTGATCTTTTGATTGATTGATTTGAAGATTCAGGTATGTCTTCAAGCTTCTTCATTTTGACTTTGCCTTTGGACTTCCATGCCTTGAACTCTTCAAGGTTAATAATGTCTTCATCATCTGAAATAGTGTCTTCATTCTGAGTAGGTTCCTCCTTGGCAAGACTTGGAAACTCCTCTTCCAAATCATAGGGTAGTTTAAACTTCCTGCATTCATTCTCATACCAAGAATCATTTTCATCAAAGACAACATGTCTACTAACCATGAATCCCTTATTTGAAGGATTGTAAAACCTGTACCCTTTCTGATTTAGATCATATCCAATAAAGATACACTTCTCAGCCTTAGGGTCTAACTTACCTCTTATCTGAGAAGGAATGTGTACATATGCTACACATCCAAATATCCTGCAATGGTCTAGTGAGGGTCTCTTACCATGCCATGCTTCATAGGGTGTCATTCCATCAAGGGATTTTGATGGTAATCTATTTATGAGATAAGTGGTAGTAGAAACACTCTCTGCCCATAAATAGTTAGGTAACTTTTTCTCATTCAACATTGACCTAGCTATTTCAATAATCAACATATTTCTTCTCTCAGCTACCCCATTCTGTTCAAAAGTATACCTTGTAGTGGTTTCTCTCTTAATGCCTCTGTCCTGCAAGAAATCTTCAAACTCATTGGAGAAGTACTCACCTCCTCCATCTGACCTTAGTCTCTTCAAATTCTTTCCTGTCTGATTCTCAACAAGTGCAAGATATTTTTTAAAGCAGTTAAACACTTCATCCTTGTGCTTCATGAAGTACAATACAGCCCACATGCTATAATCATCAATAAAAGATACATAGTACCTTGATCCTGAGATTGAGGGGTCTTTGCTTGGTCCCCATACATCTCTGTGGACAAGTTCTAGGTAGTCCTCATGCATGTAGCCTTTCCTTGAGAAGGGTAACCTGTGAGACTTCCCAAATTGACAAGCACTACATTTATATATCATGTGTTGTTTGGAAACATTGGGTATTCCAATTACACATTGATCCCTGCATATCTGCTTCAAGGTTCTTTCTCCTACATGTCCTAATCTTTTGTGCCAAATCTCAAGTTCTGAAAGTGTTTGATCTTTATAAATGTATAGTGCAATATTCTTTGTGTCTTCTAGCTCAAAAGTAAAAAGTCTACCTGATTTTCCTCCTTTTTCTATTCTCTTGAACCCATGCCTTGGATCCTCCACAAATGCTCCAAATTGGTTGAATCTAACCTGCAAACCTTTCTCCACAGTCTGTCCAACACTCATCAAATTTTTGGTAATGGTTGGTACATAGAGTACCCTACTCAACAAGTTCTGATTTTCATCACAAATCTTAACAGTTCCAATTTTAACTATTGAGTGCTTGGTGTCATCACCTGTGTGTACTTGATGCTTACCTTTTGGTTCCTCAAGATCAGAGAGTAGTGCTACATTGCCAGCCACATGATTTGAGCATCCTAAGTCAATGTAGAATAGGTGGTCATCATTTATACCTGGTTTTGAAGTCATGTTCATGATCAGAAGAGAGTCATCTTGGTCTTCTGTATAATTGTTGTAGTCCTTTCTGGTTTTGAATCCTCCTTGGTAGTTGCCATTGTAATTGTTGTTGTAGTTGTTGTTGTAGCCTTGGTGATGATTGAATCTACCTCTTGACTCTGAGTCTCCACCTCTTTGATATCCTCTTCCTCTCTGATTCTTGTAGTTCCTGAAACACTCATCTGTAGTATGATTTGATAAACCACAAATGTTGCATGGTGAGGAGTTATAGGATATCCCCTTACCTTTCTTGCCTCCTCTGCCCCTTCCTCTTGATGATCTACCTCTCCCTGCATAGTTGACTTGGGAGGTAGTGCCTTCATCTTCTCCTTTCTTGTTCTTGCCTTTATCTTTAGCTTTACCTTTATCAATGTATATGGCAGAAGAACTATTACCTTCGGATGTATCTCCATTCTTGTTGAGCTTGGCTTCATGAGTGAATAATTGTCCCATGAGAGTGGTAAGGTCTTGAATCTGCATCTCCATGTAAAGGTCCATGGTAGTGGTGAAGCTTTCCCATTTGTCATCAGCTTTGATCCCATTGATCACTTGCCTTACAATCTGCTCTTCTTCAATCTCTTCTCCTATGCTTGCTAACTGATTTGCTACATCTTTAATCTTGGTTACAAACTCTGAAATAGCCTGCTTAGGTTGCTTCCTTAGTGTAGTGAATTCAATCCATAATTGATTTTTCTTGGCCCTTGTGTTGGAAGAAAAGTAGGATGACAAGGTTTCCCAAGTCTCTTGGGATGTCTTACAGTTTCTAATATGTGGCAAAAGAAAATCAGAGATGGAGTTGAGTAAATAAGACCTTGCTAATGGATCCTTGGCACACTATGTGTTGAGCTTTTCATGTTCTTCCTTTGTTGGCAATCCTCTGGTTTTGAATGAGGGCGATTCCTCATCTCCTGAGATGTATCCATAAAGAATCCTTCCTTGTAGATATGTCTTCATCCTTAGAGACCATGCCTGATAGTTGTTCCTATCCAATTTATCAATAAATGAAGGAAAACCATCTCCTATTTTACCTTAGTTTGCTCTGATACCACTATTGGAAATCATGGATGGACACTCCAAGAGAATGAGTAGGTACTGCCAAATCCTACTTGTACCAGCACTTTGATGCTTCAGAGTTGATAAGTGGACCTCCTTAGCTTTCCAATGACACCATAAAATGGCCTATGTGCTTTTGAAATGATGTATGTAAAGATTGAATCAAAACAGACAACTTTGAACTTCAATCTTCAAGGAAAACCTTCTATTTTTTACTTGATACCTGCTGGATTTTTTGCTCAGTATGACCAGCATAGTAGGAATTGGAAAAATTCCTTTTAGGGGTATCTAATTAGCTTAGTAAGATAACTATTCCAAGTGGAATGATATAAAAAGATCAACTATGCTCAGAGAAATCAATTTATCAAGTAAACCTTTACCCCCGATTTTTTAGGACTATTGCAGACTTTGACCAGTGATCACTTCGACGTGCTTTTCTCTGAAATGGCTGAATAGAATCTCTTCAAATTTTGATAGCATGTAGAAAACTTTAACATGGTTCCAACAAGCTATAGATCTTTGCATTTGGTGAAGAAATGACTGAGATATGATCTCTACAAGTTGATAGACTTTCAAGTACTATGACAGAGAACTCAGAAATGAACAATGTATATATATATGTATTAATGAAAACTTGTATACAATGACATTCGCATGAATATCATTGGCTAATGATGTATATAGGTGTGGGCTAGAGTGTAGGCCTCACACACACTCAGAATTGACAGAGATGAGCTCGGGAAATGATGAGTCTATTAGTCGGCCGCCGGATTGGCAACTGTATAACTGAATCTTGTTTCGCACGCGCGAAAGGTTGTTACGCAGACACGTTGTTATCTTTTATATAAAGCAATGGAAAAGAGACGCGCAAGTGACGTTCGAGAGATCACCAGACTCTCAGTCTGGGTGATTGAACGGAGCGCTACTGTAGTGTTGGTTTGTCTAATTCCAAGTGTTCTGAGTTTTCTGAGTATCCTACGTGTATCTGTGTCTCGTCTTGTCTATTGTCTGAAGTGAATCATCTGGGAATCCTTATTGTGATTGTTGTGTTAAGTTCGCGTATTGCGTTAGTACTCGTTGTTGGAATGTTCTGCCAGTTGTTTGGTGAAGTCTGTGTAACTGTGGCAGTGTTTCTAACACTGTGCGGGATCGTGTTGTCTTCAGCATTGAGATCTGTCCTCATACGGTAAGGGTTAAGCTACAGTAAGGATTTCTTGGGTTGCGTACTGAACCTTCAGTACGGTGTATCTGAAACACTTGAATTCTCCTTGTCTTCTGACGTTGATCGGATTGTGGTACCTATTCGGTAAAGGTTGAACGATTACTCTTGTCTCTGGTATTTCCAGTAAGTTTATGTGCAGATGTAATATAGCATCTGAGTGTATTCGGTACCCGTTGGCTGAGCTAAACCGTGAACTATAAATGTCTAAGTACAACAGAATCTTGATAGAGCTATCAGCATCAGTATATTGCTGTCTGTAAGTGGTTAGTTTGGGAACTAAGTATAGGGCCTTTGTCTAACAGAGCCCTTCCACTCCCAAGAACCCAATAATCGTTTAAACGCACTTCTGACAGTTAGAATACAACGTTTAACACTGGCGCCATCTGTGGGAAAGTGGCAACAGATCAGATTGTTGCAAACCAGTTGTGGAAACGTGACTGTAAATTGTAATATCGATAGTAATAGTACGCGATTAGTACAAAAGATGATACATGCCGGTTACTCGATCCGGTGAAACGTATCCAAAGAACCGCCAGCTTGGGGTACTTAATTTGCTAAGGATGCCTCCGGGAGGTAGAAGTACAGCTAGGTCTAACCTAGTTGTCAAGAAAGTAAAGAACGTTAGTAGTGATTCCGGTCATATTCTCGTGGAACGTACTACATCTCTGGTAGATTCCGGTACGATTCCGGCCTAGTCTGTCGAAGAGATAGTAACTCCAGAATCTACCAGGACGCAGCCTGAGGTTAGTTTAACAACATTGGGTAAATATTCCAATTTGTTTACGAATAGAAACGCTTTAGCCAAAGAAATCAGTAAGGGAGAAAAAGCACCCTGTATTGGTGAAAAATCGACACATTCCGGTGATATTTCGGTAACAGTTGCTGAAAGATTGCAGTTTTCTGGCGACGGTTTATCATTTTTTGGTGAATCTTCAGCCTAGTCACCGCTATTGGGAAAAAGCTTTCCTACAGTTGACATCAAGCAGGAAGGTAGCTTGTTCGAAGCTGAGATTCGAAACATCCTGAACAAGATTATCGACCCGAAAAGTGCACCAGCTGACGATACAGATTCCGACGGTCTAGATACTCAGCCTCAGGATATAGAAGATAGTCACGATACAACCATCAGCACGATGAACGGGCAACAACAACAACAACAACAACAACAACAACAACAACAGCAGCAGCATCAGCAACAACAACAACTATGCCCTCCCAGGCCGACTCCAATAGGAGTGACGTATACCAAATTTGGTGGATTTCTAGGAGATGACCCAGATGCTCATGTACGCACATTTGAGATAAGTTACGCAGTGCTCAACCATCCACCTGATCCGACGTATAAGGCTATTGTTTTCCAGTCGACATTAGTTAACGAAGCAGCTAGATGGCTTACAGAATATGATATTAACCATTTTGGCACCTATGAAGCAGTAAGGGATGCATTTTTGTAGAGATTCAGTCTAAAGAAGAATCCAGCCGAAATTTTTGACTACCTGCAAAACAATAGACAGAAGATAAATCAAACAGTACAGGAATACGCCACTCTATTCAGGACTCATTTGAGGCAGTTACCAGCAGCACATGCCAACCTATCGGATGACGTTATCACTCAATAGTTTATTAATGGATTGACTCCACAACTTCAACAGATTATGATCATATGCTGTGTAGGAGCTATGACGCTAGATGCAGTGATTGCAATGGCTTTGCAGCTGGAAAACAAGGTTGGAGGATTTACAGAAGACTTGGAATGGTTAAAGGCAAATAAAAATCTTGCAGAAGACCCAACCAGACAAATGTTCTGCACCACATGCAAGAATTCAGGGCACACTAGTACCACTTGTGCACTTAATCAGTTGTTTTGCGCTATCTGCAACACGACCGGACATACTACTGAAAACTGTGCATACAACGTCAAAGTGCAGGGAACTGCAACTGTCAATGCTATTATACAGGAACCAAGACAGCCAGCCAATCATTATGTACCTCCGCAAATGAGAAACAACCAGCAAAAAGGCTATCAAAATTACAGAGGACAGAGAAATAATAACTACAATGCAAATCGCTGGCAGGCCGGACCAACACAGGAAAATCCCAATTTGCCACCACCGCGCTGCCATTTTTGTGGTGAATTTGGCCACATTAGAAGATTTTGTAAGGATGCAGCTGAGTATGATCAGAGGAAGAAAGGACGTCAGAACCCGATGACTAATATTGTACAAATCACACCCGTAGAAACGCAAGCAGCAGTAATTCAGACCCGATCCGATAAGCAACTGCAACCAGCGGCAAAGTATTTGAACCAGGCATACGTGAACAACAAAGGATGTATGATAAGGCTAGTCAATGGACCACCACCGAACCTCCAGTGTTTCCAGATCCTATTCCGGTGACCCAGGCTCCGTTAACCAAGGAAGGAACACAAAAACAAGATTCTAATTCAGGGGCAGGCACATCATCTTCAGCAGATACATCCTCTTCAGCCGGCGCATCATCTTCAGAACCCGTGGAAGGCACAATCCAATCACATAAGGCCTGGGAAATTTTATCCAAAGCGTCTATTACTCTTCCTCTTGGCCAATTACTTGCACTAGTACCAGGAGTTCGAGAACAATTTCAGCAATAGTTTAGTCCTGTGCCTTCTTGCATTCCAGCAACAGCAACAGTGCAATCGGAACCTGATTCTACGGTCAATAATTTAGTTCCTTTAATTACGGTATGGTATAAAAATCATAAAGTCACACAGGTACTAATTGATGGAGGATCTGGTGTCAACATTGCTACTGTTGCACTGTGTAAAAAGTTAGGGTGGACCGAAATCGAACCAGTTCAGTTTTTTATCAGAATGGCCGACCAATCAAGAGTTCATCCCGTAGGACTTGTGCGAAATGTACCAATAACTTTGCAAGGTACAAAATTTAAAATGACCTTTGTCATCCTAGAATTACCGGAATCCATCCTTGATTATAATCTTCTTTTTGGCTGTCCTTGGCTGAAGCAAGCTAAGGTTATACAAGATTGGTCTACACAGGAACTCACTTTCAAAGATATAATCGTAAATACGTTGTAAAATTAGATGCTATACAAGCTTGCGAATTGCATGCTAGACCGTATTTTGCAGAACCAATCCATATGCTAGATGGGTTGTCAGATGATGAAGAAGAAGAGTTTCTGAAAAATAACATTGACTTGATCTCCCTAGGAACTGTTGATCTACAATCTGTTGTAGATAATTGGAATCCTGCAGTTTGCACGGTGATGTCTGTAACAGAAAAAGATACGAAAGAAGATAAGGCTACCATAGATGATGCTGATCTACAACAACTTTTCAAGCCAGCTGAGGATACAGAGAAGCCTCGACAATTCTATGTTCCAGAAGATCAGCTAACCACCTACAATTTAGGGGATGAATAAAATCCACGTCCTGTTAAGATAAAGGAGAGCTTACCTGAGTTATTTCAAGCAGATTTAATCCAACTACTTCGAGAATTTTCTGATGTGTTTGCATGGATTACAAAGATATGAAAAGTCTGGACCCGCGCATCTATCAACACAAGGTCATGCTGAAGCTAGAAGCAAAACCAATCAAGCAACCCAGCTACCAGATGAATCCGAACTATGCATCACAGGTAAAGGCAGAGCTAGATAGGTTATTAAAGGTTAGATTTATTGTACCAGTAGAGCATGCTGAGTGGATATCACCCATTGTTATTGTGCCTTAAAAGAATAAGCAGCTATGAATATGTGTAGATTACCGAAAACTGAACGCAGCTACGGTGCCTGATCCATTTCCGCTACCTTTTCTTGACACCATGCTTGATAGAGTAGCAGGACATGAAATGTATTCATTCTTAGATGGATACAGTGGGTATAATCAAGTTAGAATGGCTGAACAGGATATACCAAAGACCGCTTTCATTACCAATTGGGGTGTTTTTGCTTGTACCGTAATGTGGTTTGGATTAAGAAATGCCCCAAGTACTTTTCAAAGGTGTATGCAAGAAATATTTTCTCCTCACCTTACCTCGTTTATGCAAGTATATCTTGATGATTTTGGGATTTTCGGTAAGATGATAGCACACCTGTTCCATTTACGGTGTTGCTTTGAGAAGTGCATAGAATACAGACTCTGTTTAAACCCGAACAAATCTATGTTTGCGGTTTCATGTGGAAAGCTACTTGGCCACATTGTATCTGCACAAGGTATATAGGTGGATCCAGTTAAAATTACAGCTGTGTTAGAAGCACCTGTACCCACTACACCTAAGGAAGTAATGCGCTTCATGGGCCAAGTAAGATGGCATGGCCGACACTTCGGTGGCTTGCTCATTTGGAAATACCACTGAACAAATTAATAACCAAGACTCCTCGACAATTTGAATGGACTCATGAATGTCAAGTTGCTTTTGATCGTCTAAAGGGATTACTAACACAGGTTCCAATCCTACAGCCTCCTGACTGGGATCGTCCATTTCATATATTTGTTGATGCTTTAGATATAGCAATAGGGAGCATTCTAATGCAACAAACCGATAAGTGGTTTAGACCAGTGTACTATGCAAGTCGAAGATTGGCCCCTGTTGAAAAGAATTACTCTGTAACAGAAAGAGAATGTCTAGGTCTAGTATATTCTGTCAAGAAATTCAGACATTATTTGTTGGGCCGTAAATTTACTTTTCATGTAGATCATGCTGCACTTGTCTATCTAGTTCGGCAACAGCATCTAGGAGGTCGATTAACGCAATGGGTTCTACTTTTACAAGAATTTGATTACGAAGTTATTCATCGGCCAGGCAGTTCACATGCCTTAGCAGATTTCCTTTCTCGTTTAGATTCCGGTGAAGCTCCAGTTGGTATAGATGACACAACGCCAGCAATTTATGTTTCTGAACCAACCTATGATGAAATTGCAGACCCACCTATGCCATCTACATACTATGATCAGATATTGATCTTTCTTACTGATGGATACCTTCCTTCTCAAGCTTCTCCTGCAATGCGTAGGAAAATTGCAGTGTACAGTCGCAAATTTCCGTTAATTGCTGGAGAATTATACTATATGGATTACACAGGAGTTCTACTTTGTTGTGTTCCACCACATGAAGTTAACTCGGTCATTATGTTGGCTCATTCAATTCCATCGGGCGGACATTTTACTGCAGATTTAACACACCGGAAAATTTTGCACAGTGGACTTTGGTGGCCTACTATGTACAGGGATGTATTACAGTTTGTCAAGCAATGTGATAGTTGTCAAAGATCTGGACAGCCCCTGCAACGTCATCTTTCCCTTCTACAACCTGTCTTGCCATTAGAGCCTTTTCAGAAGTGGGGTCTAGACTTTATCGGACCTATTACCCCACCAGCAATCCTTAGTAATAATCGTTATATTTTGACATGTACAGATTATGCTACCAGATGGGCAGAAGCCTGGGCTTTACGGTCTGCGACAGCGGTTGCAGTAGCAAAGTGTCTATTGAAAGATGTCTTTCAACGTTTTGGCTTACCGCTGGAACTTGTTACAGATCAAGGCACTCATTTTGTCAACAATTTAATGAAAGTACTCACACATTCGTTCCAGGTCATGCATAAGTTTAGTTCTCCTTATTATCCTCGTGCTAATGGTTTGGCTGAACGTACAAACAAGACCCTGTTGAATATGCTTCGAAAACACATTTTGGAAGCACCGGAAAGATGGGACCAACTGTTACCTGCAGTCTTATGGGCATACCGAACTACCTATAAGGTAGCAACAGGTCTAACACCCTTCAAACTAGCTTATGGATTGGAAGCTATAGCACCCATGGAAATTATTGTGCCAAGCTTACGTGTGGCTCTCACTCAAAACTTAATACCAGAAGATTCTTTATCATTCCGGCTAGATACACTCAGAAAACTGGATGAGCACCGATGGCAAAGTTTTCTAACTATGCAAGAAGTACAGCTAAGACAAGCTCGAACACATGATCGCTACCTAAAACCCCAGTTTTTACGGTGGGACAACTTGTACTATTTTACAATGCAAAGTCGAATCGCTCTGCTGGCAAATTCAAGTTACGATGGTTTGGTCCCTACCGGATTGCTGAACAAGTGGGCCCAGCAACTTTTCGGTTGACTACTTTGACCAAAAATCCTCTTCCGAAAGTCGTCAACGGTTCGAAGCTACGGCCGTATCAATAAACATCTAACCCGCACTGAAACGTTTCGCGGTGGTCGCGTCTTTTGGCGTTCTCTTTTCTTTCCTTTTCTTTTCTTTTATTTCCTTTTGTTTTGCGCACTTAAAATAATAAGTATGTAAATATCCACGTTTGATACCTAATTATGTCAAGCAGCCGCTGTGCATTATCGACTCTACTCATGCATGCCTACCGAAGTTATGAAACTATCATCTCAACATCGCGCCATGATTGCTGATTTCGATTGTCTCCCACTAAAGCGCATCTACTTAACCTTCTCTGTTTCGCCGAAAATCGCTATTGTGCTTGCGTGATTTATGTGACTGTGTATACCCTGTGCAATTGCGTTTTGTGCTTGCGTTTACTGTGTGCGCCATGGAAGCTCTAGCAAACTATGCCGCTTTTAGTGATGGACTCCCTACCAAGGTAGGAGAGTTCCTGCGCACCCGTGGGTTATCCAATTTCGCTGAACTGCCTTGGCATTTAGTGGAATCCCACCCGTTTTTTGCCCAGATTATCGCTGCTATCGCTAAAACACCTGCCAACGAGCAGAGTTGGCCGATCACCTCCCTACCATCCCATACCGTAATCACATTCCAGGCATTTGCTGATGCGTTTCGACTTCCTCGGCAAGGTCGGGAAAATGACCCGAATCTGCCAATGGCAACCATGATCAAACGGTTCCCTAGATACTCCTCAAATGAATACGCAATTCTCTGTCGCCCGGAACCTGAAAGATCCACGTTGCAATTCCTAGTAGCCATCCTTAACCTCCAGAAGAGAACTTATGGTATCTCTAGGCCCTTCTACTCCGCTATTGATTTAGCTGCCCGAGAACCAATCAATTTTGCATCCTACTTCTTCCACCGCATTCACAAGGAATGCGTTTCAATCATCTAAGAGGTAAACAAAGGAGGAATGCCTAGGTCGAGACTGCCACACATCATTTCTTTCCTTTTTCCAGCCATACTTGTAGCACAACCCCCACCTAGAGGACCGATTCTGCATCATGAAGAATCTGCACAAATCTTGGAGGACGATGAAGACGACGAAGAAGAACTCAATCAACTCTTCCGCCGAAAAAGGATTAGAATCAGTTCATCTGAAAGTGAAGCACAAGGTTCATCCAAAGGAAATAAAGAAGAAGACAAGGAAGAAGAAAAACAGGACGAAGAAACCTTCCACGACACCGCCACATCTATGCAGCATGAATCATCCGCGCAGTCATCTTCAGAAGGCAACAAGAATAGGAGGATCACACTGAAGCCGACACAAGCTCGTCAGAAGAGGCATCACAGCAACAATTGGAGCCGGAAAAACAAAGAGATGAAGAACAGGTTGTTAAGGATATTTTTGACGAACTGCTTAGAGCAGTAGAATCCACAATTGCTGATACCGCCGACACTACACAACAAAACGTAGATAAGGTAACGCAGTCTCACTCTGTCCTTCCCACTCCCCCACCGGAGCCGCCACTCAACCCCATTATCCCTATCCAACCCATCCACCCCAACGAACCCACTGCCTCTTCTTCCTCATCCCCCAACTACTCTCCATCGAACTCCCAGTAGCTGCTCACCGCGTCCTCATCCCAACCTCAAACTCAGCTGCCACTTCCTTCAATCCCTACGATCTCTGAACTTGCAAACATGGGCCAACTGTTAATTCAGTTATCACCGCAATTGCCAATCCAGATGAGAGAAGTCACTGATAACATTCGAAATGAGTTACAACACAAGGTAGATGTCCTAGAAGCAGATATCACGCCTCTACAGGAAGAGATAGATGCGGTCAAAGCAGAAAACCATCAGTTGCAATCCCAAATTACCCATCTCCAAGCCCAGCTTGCAGAACAGATTGCCAATCAGAGAGATACAGCACTGGTAGACCTCCACCAAAAGGACAAGTTATTAAGCGAAGCACAAGCCGAAATCAGTAAAATGAAGCAAGAGTTACAGGATAAAGAAGATGCAAGAATTGCATTAGGAAATCTGCTCGAAGAAACCAGAGTTCATCTAAACGAAGTAGTACAGCAAAGCCAAGAACAGCAGAGGCAGGCTAGAAACACAGAAGAAGAACTTCAAAGAACAAAAGAGAATTTATCAGATGTCAACAACATGCTCAAACACTATTTAACAAAGGAAGCTCAAACATAGAAGTTAATAACAGATCTCCGACATGAAAAGGATTCATATTCCAAAACCGTACAGTTTCAGAATCAAGAGATCGAAAGAAGGGAGAATCAGCTGGAAAATCAGAAGGAAAGAGTAAGCAAGATGGAGCAACAAGTGGCAGAAATGAAAGTTTCCAGAGATGCGGCGCTCTCGAATGAATTTTATTTACAAGAAGCCTTTCTGCAGATGCAAGCAGAAATTTTGTTGACCGAAGCTATAGCTTTAAGTTCTGTACGAATAGATGCGCAATTAGTAGAACCAGACACCCTCAAACAAATGTTAGAAACTTCAAAAAAGAAAATAGCCCGAACCTTTAGGCTAGCACGATCCATGTACTTAGAAGGAATTATAGATGAACAATAATTTTGTAAAACCTGCGGGTTCGAGTCCACCGTGCGTGCCAGTGTTAGTCGGCCAGCGGATTGGCAACTATATAACTGAATCTTGTTTCGTACGTGCGAAAGGTTGTTACACAGACATGTTATAATCTTTTATATAAAGCAATGGAAAAGAGACGCGCAAGTGACGTTCGAGAGATCACCAAACTGTCAGTTTGGGTGATTGAACGGAGCGCTACTGTAGTGTTGGTTTGTCTAATTCCAAGTGTTCGGAGTTTTCTGAGTATCCTGCGTGTATCTGTGTCTCGTCTTGTCTGTTGTCTGAAGTGAATCATCTGCGAATCCTTATTGCGATTGTTGTGGTAAGTTCGCGTATTGCATTAGTACTCGTTCTTGGAATGTTCTGCCAGTTGTTTGGTGAAGTCTGTGTAACTGTGGCAGTGTTTCTAACACTGTGCGGGATCGTGTTGTCTTCAGCATTGAGATCTATCATCATACGGTAAGGGTTAAGCTACAGTAAGGATTTCTTGGGTTGCGTACTGAACCTTCAGTACGGTGTATCTGAAACACTTGAATTCTCTGTGTCTTTGGATGTTGATCGGATTGTGGTACCTATTCGGTAAAGGTTGAACGATTACTCTTGTCTCTGGTATTTCCAGTAAGTTTATGTGCAGATGTAATATAGCATCTGAGTGTATTTGGTACCCGTTGGTTGAGCTAAACCCTGAACTGTAAATGTCTAAGTACAACATAATCTTGATAGAGCTATCAGCATCAGTATATTGTTGTGTGTAAGTGGTTAGTTTGGGAACTAAGTATAGGGCCTCTGTCTAATAGACCCCTTCCACTCCCAAGAACCCAATAATCATTTAAACGCACTTCTGACAGTTAGAATACAGCGTTTAATAGTCTTACCCGTGACTTTTTCATGATCATTTTTATAGTTGTTGAGTTAAAAGTTTCAATTCGAATTCAAACTTTTTGGCTCCCTCTATTCATGCTCCTAATCCCTAGGATATATTCCATCAATCAAAGCTAACTTTTCCACGAATTTCTTTTGGTAGGTGTTTGTTGGAGTTTATTGACCTCCAAAATATAGCTAGAAGTAGGTGGAACCCCCCAGGAACAAGATGACCTTCTCACTAACTTCATCATAGAAAACCAGTCATGCTTGTAGAGCTTACTATTCTCTATTGGATTAGAATTTTCTAAAACTCTTTTAACCACATATACTAGAGACTAAGAGCTTTTCAATGAGACAAAGAACACTCAATTTGGATAAATACACAAGGCGATATGACCTCTGCAAGTTTGAGGTTTAATGGAGACCTTCAGCAGGGGTGAAACCAGAGAACACACACTACTTGCAGCGAGTACTGCTCTCAGCTCACAAATCCAATGATTATGAAAATTTACAGGAAGAAAGGAGACAGTAAGAGCTTTCAAATGAGCTATCAAACATGTAATTGGGGTATATAATGAGGGAGATCCAAGCTCTGCAATCTCTACATAAAAAACTACAGCAGGATAGAGATACACATATGCCTCTCTTGGACTTCCCACAAGATCACGACTTTTCTCCTCTTTTTATAGCATGGGAAACTAATCTAAAACCTTCCTAATAAATCTAAATTCCTGGTAGACACTTGGGTGGAGATATTACATGACTCAAGTGCTCAAATAAGCAAAGTATTGATGGACTTTGAGAACTAGCTACATCGACCTTCCACTAGGACACCACTGGAGCTCCCTTGTGACTCACTAATTTGACTCACCATGTTCTAGAACTCACGTGGTATTTTTGCTATCTTTTATGAATAATATGAGCCTTCTTGAAGTATTTGAAGACTTCCCAAAGGTATTTACATAATTTGAAACTTGTACCCTACATAAAACAAATGTTCGCAACATTCTCCCCCTCAAGTTTCAAAGGGTATTTCCTTCATGCCAAGAATATAGTTGAATTTTTTAAGCTTTGGTCCATCCAAGGATTTGGTGAAGATATCTGCAACTTGATCCTTTATGGCCTTCTCTCGAACATAATGATAGTGAACCTCTATATGCTTTGTTCTAGCATGAAAGATAGGATTTGAGGTCATATGAATGCTACTCAAGTTATCCCCATATATCAGTGGTACATCAACTTGCACATTCAAGTCATGAAACAACTTTTTAAACCACATAACTTCAGTAGTAGCCAATGCTAAACTTCTATACTCAGCCTCTGTAGAAGATAAAGCAACTGTAGGTTGTTTCTTTGAACTTCATGTTAATGTCTTGTTTCCTGCTATTACCACATATCCACTTGTGGATCTTCTGTCATCTTTGCTTCCAGCCCAATTTGCATCACTAAAGACTTTAAGAGTTAGATCACCATCATGACTATAAAATAATCCTTCGTTCATGGTACCTTTCAAATACCTAAGCACTCTTTTCACTGAATGCATATGAGGTACTCTAGGTTCATGCATAAACTGTGACAATACTCCCACTGCATAGCATATATCAGGTCTAGTTTTTGTTGCATAAATCAAAGATCCTACCATGGATCTATATGCGTTCATATCATGCAACTCATCACCTTCCTTTGCACTCAACTTTACATTACATTCCATTGGAGTAGAAATAAATTTACATTTCTGCATACCAAACCTTTTCAGCATATCACATATATACTTTCTCTGTATCAACCACATACCTTCATTGCCATACACAATTTCAATCCCAAGAAAGTATCTAAGCAAACAAAGATCTGAAATTTTAAATTCCTTTCCCAAATTACCTTTTATCTCATCAATTGCTTTTGCATCATTCCCTGTAATCAACAAGTCATCCACATAAATGCATACATAGACACACATGCCATCTACATGTTTTACATAAAGTGAAGGATCAGCATGACTCGCTGTGTATCCTTGTAGCATAAGATACTTTACCAACCTTGCATTCCATGCCCTTGGTGCCTGCTTAAGACCATACAATGCCTTCTTTAACCTGCATACATGATTAGGACATTTTGCATCCACATAACCATTTGGTTGTGACATATACACTTCTTCATTTAACTCACCATTAAGAAAGGCATTCTTTATATTGAGTTGATATATATTCCACCTTTTACTTGCAGCTAAAGCCAACAAAGTTCTCACCGTTGCCATGTTTGCTACTGGCCTAAATTTTTTTGATAGATAGATACATAGATAGATAGATATATAGACACAAAGGCAAACAGACACACAGACAGATAGATAGATAGATAGATAGATAGATAGATAGATAGATAGATAGATAGATAGATAGATAGATAGATAGATAGATAGATAGATAGATAGATAGATAGATAGATAGATAGATAGATAGATAGATAGATAGATAGGTAGGTAGATAGATAGATAGATAGATAGATAGATAGATAGATAGATAGATAGATAGATAGATAGATAGATAGATAGATAGATAGATAGATAGTGTTGGTGCATGGCAATCAACAATTGATGTTTTGATGAAGAATTGAATTCAAGGACTAAAGAAAAGACCAAGTCATAAAGCATGAAGGAAGTGCATATCCAGGAGATAAAGATGTGTATACATGCGTACATTAATTTAGAGTCAGTTCATCATATACTTTTGTATAGTCATGAGCTTGTAAATATTTGCCTATATATACAAGGAAAAGTGTCGGTGCAAATATGAGAGATTGTCTAAGAATAAGTTTGGAAGAGTATTAGAGGTCATTAGACACTTTAGATGTGAATAGAATCTCTCTCATCACTCAGATGTAAATTTTCTCATAAATGAAAAATGTTGCACCCGATCTTTCTGAGTATTCTCCATCTGTGTTAAATCTTTTGTGAAATGCTTTTGTCCAAGTCTAAGTCTATAGTTGAATGACCTCTCTACAAATTTTCAACTTCTAATTGTGATTAGGCTGTGAGAATTAGGAGTAGGAACATTCATATGTGAAGAAGTGTTCACTGGTCTCTAAAATAGGTGCAAAATTCGATGTTAATGTTTTGGTCAGTTCTCCTTCCACAGTGTAAAGTTTTGAGCAAGCAAGCACTCAATCTTTAAGTTGGAAGGTAATATATCTATGGCTAAAAGCATTTGCATAAACGGGTTCTAGATTGAGAGAACCAAGTGTTAGAAGTTACAAGTGTCTGAATCGACTTCTCAGAAGAATAGTTTTAGACATAGGTGACTTGTTAAGTCCATTTCTCAAGTTCTACTGAGTCTTTTGGAATGATTTAACTTGGAGGTGGTGTGCAGACTATAAGCCACACCTTGTTCAAAGTTTTATAAAAAACTTTATACATTTGATAAGCCAATGAGAGAGTTATGTGCAGTAGACTTTCTGTAGAATCGTCTTCTTCACAGTTTATCCAAAATTTTCATTAAACCTCCAAATTAGTAAAGATTTTGAGTTACTCTTGATATAGAGGTGTTCTAAATTCAAGAGTAGCTTGTTCTTTTGGAGATTAACACTCTCCATCAGTGGTATCAGAGCAGGAAGTATCAAAATAGAAGGAAGGAGGGTCCCGACTATTGCAGACATAAAGAATTCAACAATTAAAGATTCAGAAGGTGAAAGCTTGAGAGCAAAGCTTGAGAAGGAGGCCATACGACATCAAGGATGACAAAAGGAGTATCATTCAAAGTAAAGTTATATCTATTACTCAAAAAGTTTGAAGAATTCAATACACAGGTGAAGAAAGGATGGGAGATTCTCTTCAGATAGAGAAGTTGGATAGAGAGAACTATCCAGCATGGTCAATGAGGATGGAAGCTCACCTTATGAACAAAGATTTGATAGGATACATCACAGGTGAAGAAGAAAAGCCTCAGTTCAGAGATCCTAGTGTTCCAACTAGGGAGGAATTATCAGATTTGAAGACTTGGATGAAGAAAGATGCTCAATCTAGGAGCATTATCTATATGGCAGTTAATGATTACTTGATACCTCACATTAGAGGTCTTGAAAGTGCAAGTGATATATGGAATGCTTCTCAATCCATCTCAGATTATGTAACAAGGATGAAGGACATTGCAGATGCATTAGGAGCAGTTGATGAAGACATTGAGGTGGATAAATTGGTAAGGCAAATCCTTACAAGTTTGAGAGGTGATGACAAATGGAAGCCATTCATTTTGTCTACTGAATTATCACTTGATCATTTCACTCCTTATTTAAATCAGTTGCTAGGACATATGCTTACCTTTCAGCAGGATATCAAAGGTGAAAGTGATAAGAGTGCAGGTCAAGCAATGTATTCAAAGGATAACAAGAAGAATAGCAAAGGGAAGCAACAAGCAAATGAAGATGAAGGCACAACTAGCCAAGCCAACTTCCTAAGAGGAAGAGGAGGTGGCAAAGATAGAGGAAGAGGTAGGAGTAATAAAGATGGAGTCAATGCTTGCTAGATTTGTGGTAAGACAAATCACTTAGCTAATGATTGTTGGCATAATACTCAGAATAATGGTGGATATAATCAAGATTTTAATTCAAAAGGAAGAGGTGGTAGAAATCAAAGAGGTAACTTCAGAGGTAGAGGTAGTAGAGGTTACTTTGGAAGAAATGCACGTAGAGGATTCCAAAGTCAACAATACAACAATACCTACTACAATTATGCTTTAGATCAGAAGGAGGATTCAACATTGATAATGAGTGCAACTTGTGAAAGGCAAAGTGAAGACCAAAGAGTCTTCTACATTGACTCAGGGTGTAGCAATCATCTGAGTGGCACATAGCTTTGATGACTGACTTGGATAGTAAGGTAACTAATCATGTAGTTCAAACAGGTGACAATACAAAGCATAATGTCAATTCAATTGGATCAGTAAAGGCCAAGGATGGAAGTACTCTCTTGAGTAAGGTTTTGTATGTTCCTACAATTCCTAAGAATCTGATAAGTGTAGGTCAAATTGTTGAAAAAGGTTATGAAGTTAGGTTCAGTAATGAAGGAGTGTTTGTGGAAGACCCTAGCAATGGGTATAAACAAATTGTTTCAGGAAAGAAAGAAGGAAGATTGTTCACATTGAAGATCCAAGGTAATGTTGGTCATGCTTTGTATACTTATGAAGGACATAAGATCTCTGAATTAGATCTTTGGCACAAAAGGCTTGGACACTTTAATGAAAGAGGTATCAAAGATATGGTTAATAATGGTTCAGTGCTTGGATTGCCTAATGTTGCAGGTCAACATATGACATACAGATGTGAGGCATGTCAATTAGGTAAGGCTCATAAGCAACCTTATTCCAAGCATGGTTTTATGTATTCAGAAAAACTTGAATTGGTACACACAGATGTGTGGGGACCATCAAAGGATTTCAGTATCAATGGTTCAAGGTATTATGTGATTTATGTTGATGATGCTACCAGATGGATCACTATATATGTGATCAAAGATAAATCAGAGGTATTCAATACATTCAAACATTATCATGTGTATGCATAGAGAATTACAGGTCATAAGTTGAAGAGACTAAGGTCAGATGGAGGGGGAGAATATTTCTCTAATGAGTTTAGGGATTACTTGTGGAATGCAGGTGTAAAAAGGGAAATTACTTGCAGGTACTCTCCTCAACAAAATGGTGTACCAGAAAGGAGGAATAGAACTCTTGTTGAGTTTGCAAGATCCATGATGAAGGAGAAAAAATGCCCAAATTATTTGTGGGTAGAGGCTCTAAAATACAGCTACTTATTTGGTTAATAGATTACCATGTAAAGCTTTGCAGGGTATGACACCATATGAGGCATGCTGGGGTAAGAGACCTACTCTAGATCATTGCAAAGTATTTGGATGTTTGGCATATGCATATGTGCCATCTCAATTGAGGCATAAATTGGAGCCTAAAGCTGAAAAATATGTGTTTATTGGATATAATGATGAGCAGATGGGATATAGGTTGTGGAGTCCATCCACAAAACAATTCCTTGTATCTAAGGACAGTTAGATTTGATGAGCAAGGTACTTGGTATGCAGGTACAATCAATATTTATGCAGGTGATGAAGAAATTGTGGATCAAAAGAAAGGTAAATCAAAGGTTCAGATATTTGATGAAGAGAAGAACAATGAAGTACAGGTTGAAGTAGAAGAAATGCCAAGGTTTGATACAGAATGTGATGAACCAGAAACCTCAAGAAGTGGAGAACTCAGAAGGTCAATAAGACATAAATGGCAACCTACAACCTATATTTATGACACTTCTTTTTTGGCTACCAAAGATTATGCTTATATGATAAAAGCAGATGAAGACCCTTCTACATATGAAGAGGCAAAAGGAAAGGAAAATTGAGAGAAAGCTATGCAAGAAGAGTATGATGCATTGATGGAGAATGAGACTTGGGATTTGGTTCCTAAACCAAATAGTCAGAAGATCATTGGATGCAAATGGGTCTACAAGACAAAGAGATTTGCAGATGGAAGTGTGTCTAGATATAAAGCTAGACTTGTTGTGAAAGGGTTTGCTCAGAAATATGGTGTAGATTATGATGAGACCTATAGTCCTGTGGCAAAGATGACAACTATCAGGACACTCATAGCCATTGCTGCATGTAAAGGTTGAAAATTATGTCAACTAGATATGAAGAATGCTTTTTTCAATGGTTATATTTCAGATGATGTTTTCATGGAGCAACCACAAGGATTGAGAGATGGAAGGTATCCAGATCATGTGTGCAAGCTCAAGAGATCTTTGTATGGTTTGAAGTAGGCCCCAAGGGCATGGAATTATAGACTTGTGAAGTTCTTAAAAGAACTTGGATTTCAAGTATCAAAGGCAGATAGTAGCTTGCTAATCAGAGCAAGTGATAATGGGTTCATTTACATGTGCATATATGTTGATGATATAATTCTTACAGGTACTGATGAGAAAGGCATTCAAAGCCTAAAGAAACAAATGGAGAAAGAGTTCAAGATTAGTGACTTGGGAGACTTGTCATATTTCTTGGGCATGGAGATCTCATACACTCAACATGGAGTGTATATAACTCAAGAAAGGTATTTGAAGAAGTTGTTGATCAAGTTTAAAATGGATGATTGCAAGGTAGCACCTACTCCAATGGAGGTGAATCACAAATTGAGCAGATATGGTGGAAAAGAGTTCAAGGATATGAAGCTATATCAAAGTTTGGTTGGTAGTCTGATCTATGCTACATTAACTAGGCCTGACTTATCATATGCAGTTGGAGTATTGTCTCAATTCATGCATTGTCCTAGGAAAGAACATTGGATTGCAGGTCAAAGAGTGTTGAGGTACATTAAGGGTGTGGAGAAATTTGACTCCAATACACGCAGCGGAAGTTAGAGAACCTCTTCTATAATCTGCCCTGTAAGACACATGCTTACTAAAACCTGATTCAGTCACAACTTAGAGATCCAATGGCTTTGAAATTTTGTCCACACATAGAAGACTCTTATAGCTTTCTAACAAGCTATAGAAAACTCCATTTGGAGCTCATATGACTAGGTAACCAAGTGTCCAAAGATAGACTACCTATCATCTCAGGTCAAGCAAAAATCTGAGGTTCACAAGAAATGCTCCAAGTAGCTATTGGAGAATGATCTGATAGAGATATTTGACATATAACGAGTATGGGAGATACGCTTTCCAAGAAGATATGATATGCAATAATTGGATAAGTAAATAGAGAGATATCACCTTGACAAGGTGGCTCTGTACAAAATAGGTATGCGGGTAGAATACCTTTGTGCCTTCTAGCATCCAAATGAGGTACCTTTTGATATCCATTGGTGAGAGAATGACCAGCATATGCTTCTACACCATCTCCTTGTCATCTCCACAAATTTTCACGTTCAAATGAGCTCTTTATATAGAGCTATGGGTATGGGACTTTTCACCTACCCTTCATCTTCTCTCACCTCGACTTTTCACTTCTTGGTCTTTGTCCTTCCATTGCCTTGGATGGCTTTTGGTGCTCCATATCACTCTATATAGATAAGGTCACAAATTTTTCTAGTATTCCATATCTCTATTTTTATTTTGGCTTTTATATAATCCATAAATACATTTGCCCTTTTTAATTCAACACTCTACATTAAGGTTATGAGTGTGCCCTTTATATTTTAGGGTCTTTTTTCATTTTGGGCTTACAACAAATACATAAATGATGAAGAGGTACATAATGAAGGGTGAGTATGTGTCAAGGCGCACAATTGGAGCTTGCACATGATCCATATTTTTCAACACTCCCCCTCAAGCTACGATTGGGAGTCCATGCTACTCTCCAATTCTCCTCCTCTTCTCCTCTTTCTTCTTTTGCCCTCATAGCTCTTCCTTTGATTTGTTGGTGATCTTCCTTCCTTGCTTTGAAGCTTCTTTGGCTTCTCTTCAGCTTCGTCTTTGCTTCTTTGGCTCTTTGCAAGAGCTTGTCTTCAATTCCTATCAAGGAACATGCTTCATACAAACTCATAGAATGAAATGAGATCACCTTGGTTGTACTTATCTTCATTGCTTCACTCTCTTCCTCTTTGATGTCCTCTCTTTGTAACTTCATGGTTTCATGGCTTCATGGCATCCATCTTCTTTGCATGCTTCTCTTTGATCCTCCTTTGTCTTTGGATCATCTTTGACTTTGTCTTTTGGTGCAATCTTTCCATCTCCTTTTGACGTCCTCATGGTTGTCATGCTTTCTTTCTTAAGAGTCTTCATGACTTCTTTTGTACTTCATGGCTGCTCCTTCCCTTCTAGATGCTCTTTCATAGAGGTGGCTCCTCCTCATGCTTTCAATTCACCTTTGATGGCTGCTCTTACTCTTTCTTTGGCTCTCCCAAATCTGAAATCTGATTTGACTTCACTTTCTCTTCATTCGACTCTTCTTGGATCTTCCAATCCTTGCAAGCTATTTCCCCCTTGCTTCATAATCTTTACTCCATTATTCATGGCTGATTTTAGGCCTGCAAAATCAACAATGGGCTGATCATACATGAACTCTTTCATGAGTTCCTCTTCATGTGAAGCATTTCTAGCTTCCACATCTTCCAAGCTTTCTTCATCACCTACAAAACAACACAAGAAATGTGAATGTGATCAATGGTGCCTCTTGCACCTAACAAGGGTTGCCATTCCTCTTGGGATGGTCTTACTTTCCCTTACATAGGCTTGCCATTTCTCTTTGAATGTTCTTACTTGCCATAGGCTTGCCACTCTCTTGGAATGGTCTTAGTTGCCATAACCTAGGCTTGCCACTCTTCTTGGTGGTCTTACTAGCCTCATCCTTTGACAATACATTCACATGATTTATGCTTGGAACTTGCCACCACACAATGTGGATTTTTCAAAACCTTTACCTAAGCCCTTAGAATTGCAAATGGTCTTCTTTTACCTTCCTTTTGGTTCAGCCAATATGTCAGACTTTGCATGAGTGACTCTTCCTTCTATCATGGCACTTGCTTGTGCTCAAACCATGGGGAGTATCCTCAAGTCCTTGTTGAGCCTTCAACACTTTATGGCAGCCCTTTCCTTGGAGTCTTCTACTCCTCCTTTGTTGGGAAGCTCAATCCTAAGCTTCACCCTTGTCCACCTTCAGCTTGGGTTCCAATCTTTCAAGTGCTCACACTATGTATCTTCTAGCTTGGGCTCGTTCCTTTGCTTTGGCTCCAAGCTTTGCATCTTCCTTCATCCAAGCTTTGTTCAACTAGCTTTGGCTTATATAAATAGGAGCATTGCATTCACTTGATGTATCTAAACTAAAAGATCAAATGATTTTAGTTATCATAACATACGCATACACATTTGCTTTTGGAAATTTACCTCAATGAGTTTTATCCACAACAAGATACATCCACAAACTTCATACATGGAAGCCTTGCATCTTACCAATCTTCATGGCATCCAAACACGTTTACTTTCAGCTCATATATGGCTGAACATGACCAACCTTTAGTGTTTCATATAACACTAACAATCACATATAATAATGCATGCAAATCATCAATCATTTGAGCATATATTCAGCTCACTTTGCGCCAATTCATATGGCTACATAAACCTACAAATTTTCAGCTTGCATAGGCTTTAGAAAATAGCCTATTACTCATCAACACATCATCAACATGTGTATAAATCATCCATGACCACATGTGCATACATTTGTGCATGTTAGACATCAGTCCATAACTTCAAATTCAAATTATATTCAGCCTACGCATGGCTGTCCAAACTTGTCATTCATATTGAGCATAACCTTTTACAAGCATGCATACATAAGCGTATACCAATGCATAAGCATATAATGCTACCATCAAGCTTACATAAAAGCTTTAACCTTCAGCCATTTACATAATCAAAGCTTGCACTTCATTCAATTGAGTGCACTATTAAGAGCATGCATACAATACTCATATGCAACTATATGTAGTTGCTCATCCAAGATTCTTTGCTTGAATCTTCATCTCCTTCTATTGGCTGCTCATAAGACTTCAGCCAAGTATTAATATCGCTCATAGCATGCTTCAATGAACAAATATCTTCATTATAGAGTAGAACAAGAGAGTGTATCACTTCAAATAGCATAAAGCAACAAAATGTTCTTACATACACAAGCTTCATCTCCATAGCTTTCAAATGAGCATGATAGCTCCAAGCTTTCCTTTGACATCTCTACATCTTCTTCAATATCTCTTTATGCATCCATGGGCTCAACTCCCAATGCTCTGCAACCAAAGCTCTGATACCAAAATGTGGAGAAATTTGACTCCAGTACACTTCAATACACGCAGTGAAAGTTAGGGAACCTCTTCTAGAATCTGCCCTGTAAGACACATGCTTACTAAAACCTCATTCAGTCCCAATGTAGAGATCCAATGGCTCTGAAATTTTGTCCACACACCGTAGACTCTTATAGCCTTCTAACAAGCTAAAGAACACACCATTTAAAGTTCATATGACTAGGTAACCGAGTGTCCAAAGATAGACTACCTATCATCTCAGGTCAAGCAAAAAACTGAGGTTCACAGGAAATGGTCCCAGTAACTATTGGAGACAAAGATATTTGACATGCAGAGAGTATGGAAGATAAGCTTTTCAAGAAGATATGATATGCATTAATTGGTTAAGTAGATAGAGAGATATCACCTTCACAAGGTGGCTATGTACAGAAAAGGTAT
>CM035442.1:6878360-6918360 GCA_020310875.1 Ceratopteris richardii | reverse complement strand
ACATATCATTTCCAAAGGACATAGGCCATTTCTTGGTGTCATTGGAATGCTAAGGAAGTCTACTAATCAAGTCTGAAGCAAAAGAGGGCTGGTACAAAGCAGGTTTAGCAGTACCTACTTAGTTTCCTAGATCATCCATCCATCTTTCCCAACAGTGGTATCAGAGCAAATAAGGTAAAATGGGAGATGGTTTTCCTTCATTTATTGACAAATTGGACAGGAACAATTATCAAGCTTGGTCTCTAAGAATGAAGACCTACTTACAAGGAAGGAGTCTCTATGGATACATCTCAGGAGATGAGGAATTGCCCTCATTCAAAGCAAGAGGTTTGCCAACCAAGGAGGAACAAGAAAAACTCAACACATGGTGTGCAAAGGATGCATTGGCAAGGTCTTATTTACTCAACTCTATATCTAACTTTCTTTTACCTCATATCAGAAATTGTAAGACTTCCCAAGAGACTTGGGAAACCTTGTCATCATATTTTTCCTCCAATACAAGGGCTAGGAAAAATCAGTTGTGGATTGAATTCACAACACTAAGGAAGCAACCTAAGCAAGCTGTTTCAGAATTTGTGACTAAGATCAAAGATGTTGCAGATCAGTTAGCAAGCATAGGAGAAGAGATTGAAGAAGAACAAATTGTGAGGCATGTAATCAATGGAATCAAGGCTGATGAAAAGTGGGAAAGCTTCACCACTGCAATGGATCTCTACATGGATATGCACACTCCAGATCTTACAACTCTTATGGGTCAACTATTTACACATGAAGCAAAGCTCACCAAGAATGGAGATACATCCAAAGGTAACAACTCTTCTGCCCTATACACTGATAAGAAATCTAAGGATAAAGGCAAGAGTAAGAAGGTGGAAGATGAAGGCTCTACCTCCCAAGCCAACTATGCAGGGAGAGGTAGATCTTCAAGAGGTAGGGGCAGAGGAGGTAAGCAAGGTAGGGGGAGACCCTATAACTCATCACCTTGTAACATTTGTGGTTTATCAAATCACACCACAGATGAGTGTTATAGGAATTACAAAAATCAGAGAGGAAGAGGCTACCAAAGAGGTGGATACTCACAGTCTAGAGGAAGGTTCAACCAACACCAAGGCCACAACAACAATTACAACAACAACTACAACAACAATTACAATGGCAATTACCAAGGGGGATTCAAAACTAGAAGGGACTACAAAAACTACACAGAAGAGCAGGATGACTCTCTACTGATTATAAACATGACTTCAAAATCAGGTACAAATGATGATCATCTCTTTTACATTGATTCAGGGTGTTCAAATCATGTGGCTGGTAATGTGGCACTACTCTCTGATCTTGAGGAACCAAAAGGTAAACACCAAGTCCAAACAGGTGATGATACAAAGCATTCTGTAGTTAAAGTTGGAAATGTGAAGACTTGTGATGGTAATCAGAATTTGTTGAGCAGGGTACTTTATGTACCAACAATTACAAAGAACTTAATGAGTGTTGGTCAGATTGTAGAGAAAGGTTTGCAGGTCAGGTTCAATCAATATGGAGCATTTGTGGAGGACCCAAGACATGGATTCAAAAGGATAGCTAAAGGAGAAAAATCAAGTAGACTTTTCACTTTTGAGTTGGAAGATACAAAGAACATTGCACTATATAGTTATAAAGATCAAACACTTTCAGAGCTTGAGATTTGGCACAAGAGATTAGGGCACATAGGAGAGAGAACCTTGAAACAAATGTGCGGGGATCAATGTGTGCTTGGGATACCTAATGTATCCAAGCAACATATGATTTACAAGTGTGGTGCTTGTCAATTTGGTAAGTCTCACAGGTTACCCTTCTCCAAGAAACGATATATGCATGAAGACTATCTAGAGCTTGTACACACAAATGTATGGGGACCTAGCAAAGACCCCTCAGTCTCAGGTTCAAGGTACTATGTGTCTTTTGTTGATGATTATAGCACATGGACTGTATTATACTTTATGAAGCACAAGGATGAGGTATTTAATTGTTTTAAGAAATATCTTGCACTAGTTGAAAATCAGAGAGGAAGGAATTTGAAGAGGCTAAGGTGAGATGGAGAAGGTGAGTACTTCTCCAATGAGTTTGAAAACTTCTTGTAGGACAGAGGCATCAAAAGGGAAATAACCACAAGGTATTCTCTTGAACAGAATGGGATAGATGAAAGAAGAAATAGGTTAATTGTTGAGACAGCCAGATCTATGCTGAATAAGAAGAAGTTGCCTAACTATCTATGGGCAGAGAGTGTTTCTACTGCCACTTACCTCATAAACAGGTTACCATCTAAGTCACTTGATGGTATGACACCTTATGAAGCATGGCATGGGAAGAGACCTTCACTTGACCACTGCAAAATATTTGGATGTGTAGCATATTGTTAGCAGCAGACAAGGAACTGAAGGACTGACGAGGCATGGCAGTCAGAGAAGAGAGTTAGAGGGGAGAGAAGGCACAAGCAGACAAGGGAGTCAACGACGATCTGGCAAGTAGGCCAATAATTTTCTTCATGAAGAAGCAAGTACGAGCATTCACGCAGATCTAGCACTAAGGCAACCCTTTAATTTTTCAAAATCCATACACAAATTAAAAGTGATTCTCATCACTAACAACCCCTGTAAATACCATGTTCACCTTTTTGTAGCTCCATTTTGTGCAAGCCGAGGAGTCCTCGAGCTTGAGGAGCCTTAGAAGTAGTTGCTTACCAATTTTCATAATTTTTAGATCTCGTTTGAGCCCTCAAATAAGCCCTAGAACCTAATTTTTAACTAGGCCGGACACTAGGTCTGAACAGGGCCAAAGCTAGTCAAAAACTATAAAAGGAGCTAGACAGCTCATTTTTGAGGTTAGATTGTAATTGAAACGAACTTGTAAGAGCTTTTTGACAGTAATCTAAGAACTCCATTGCTTCTCACTCTTTGTCTTGCCATGTGTGCGCGTGTGTGTGTATGTGTGTGCATGTTTGTGTGCTTCTCACTCATGCACTTGTGCCTCCACTTGCTCGAGGTCTTCATACCATTCTCACCTCTTCCCGGATTGACATTAAAGGAGGTGCTACTCATCACTGAGCTACACCAAATTTTGGTGCCGTTGCCGGGGACCGAACTTTGAGGACGAGCGTGTGATGGTAAGACGTAGAGTTGACGCGTTCGAGTTGTAGGTATTTTCTTCACTTTCATCTATTTTCTTGTTTTTTCTTCACCATCTTCATCACCATCATCATCATCACCATCTCCCACCTCCATCTCCATCATCGCGAAAATCTTCAGTTTTGATCATATCACCATCTCCACCTCATTTCCTTCATTCTACTTGTGAGAGAGAGCGAGAGAGCGATATTGGTTGCACTATTTTTGCATGTTTGTTGTGTTTCTTGCAGGTATCATCATCATCATCCCCGCCAGCACGCTGCGCAGGTACGAAACTCGTCGAATCTGTCTCGCAGTCGCTAGCCTCTGTCGATTGCGATCGACAAAAAATTCGATCATTTGGTAAAACAAAGTTCACCACTAGCACAAGCATGATGAGCACATCCCAAATCACCTAAAACAGTAGAAAAATTCCGTGTTTTTCTGTCAATTGCGACCGACAGCCTCTGTCAATCGCGATCGACAGACCTTGTCAATCGCGACCGACAGACCCTGTCGATCGCGACCGACAGACTGCCACGTAGGACCCTGTCAATTGCGATTGACACCATCGATCGCGATCGACAACCACGACCGACACCTCTGTCAGTCGCGATTGACACCGTCAATCGCGACCGACTGAAATTCAACGATTGATTGACTTTTACGCGTAGCCACGTGTCCATCGCGACTGATAGGCCCCCAATTGACTGAAATTTCGTCGAAAAACCTGGAAAACGTGTCGATCGCGATTGATACCGTCGATCGCGATTGACAGCCACGATCGACTCTGTCGTTCGCGATTGACACTGTCGATCGCGACTGACAGGCCCGACGGACACCTCTGTCAATCGCGATTGACAGACCTGTCGATCGCGATTGACAGGCTTTTCGGCCAAAAATTAGGGTTTGCTTTTGTTCAAAATTGGGGATAATTTTGGGGCAAAATAGTCAATCTATTAGCATTTTTGGAGGTTCCTACACTTGTGATTTGGGAGAAAATCCTAGGATCTGTCAGCCAGATTGAATCCTGTCTTAACCCCCTAAACCCTGAACAGTCATAACTTTTTCATACGAAATCAATTTTTTGAGCTCTAGGGCTTGTTGATTTTCAGATAGGGTATTTTGAAGTTGACCATACCCAGGGGGATCAAAGTCAGGGGTCTTTAGAATTGTTTCCCTAAAAATCACTATGCAAGTTAGTGTTTGTGCCACAAGGATGAAAATCATTGGTTCTGTCTTTAGAATTTAAATCTTAAAGCTAGCTTTGGAACTCTTACAGATCTATTGAGAGCATCGAAAGGCGTTCTAAGCAAGTGTAAGTGCAAGCTTGGGAACACACTTCCTGGGCATTCAAGGGCAACCAAGCAGGAAACAAAAGGTGGGAAATTCTCAACTCCCTGTGTCAATTCCTAGCTTAGGCTAAAAACGACTAGTGAGAGGAGTAAGCTAGGGCGGCGATAGGCATCTATCAAGTTGAAGGTTACCTAAATACTCAAAGTTCAAGATAACTACATAATCTTTGTATGATTGAGAATCCTAAAGGAAAAGAGTTTAACGTGGAACGATCAACCTAAAAGTACGAAGAACATTCAAGTATTCCTGACGACGTAATATCAGACAAGACCTTAAACACGATAAATAACTAAAAAGAATCAAGTGACTGATACCAATTGATCGGCAATGAGGTTGTACTCTGGGCAAAAAATCGGGCTACTTAACTAGGCATATGAACCTTAGATCAGGACGACATCTAGTAAGGGATAGACAAAGCCTTAGGTCTTCAGAAGCTAGTGTCAACCACACTGCTAGGTCTTGGGCCCAGCAGTTGAGTCACCACTCATACTACCCAAGTTCTGAGACTAGTGAATCCGAGATGTCTCAAGGTATGGAGAGACCTACAGGGAGTTCAAGAGTGCCATACCTGTACAGGGTAGAAGGCCCTTACAAAACGCAGTTGGAATACCTTAGGACCAACCGATTAGGTGCCAACATCTATGAGGACGGTCTAGGAAGATCTGTGGTACAGATTAAGAATCTTGATCAATCCATTGGACTAGAGCGCCCAGATGTCAAGTTTGAAAATGGAGCATACTTGGACAAAGAAGGAACCATATACGTAGTCACCAGTCACCCAGATAGGACGGACGAATTCGGGAATGTGATCTCAGAAGCGGACTTAGGGGACCTAGAGCAAGGAAACATGGGTACAGAACCTAGAACCCCTCGAGGCAAATCGGTTCTCACTAGGATCATCACCCCAGAGTGGATTCCTCAGGATAATAAGAGCATAGATTTGCTCCTCAATCGAGAAACTGACGAAGCCTTTTGGAGGTATAAATCTGATCAGCCAACTGATATAGGAACAATCATGATCTATGAGTTTAAGGATCCTAATAGCCCAGGCAGAGTGACCTACTTAGATCACGGTTCAGAAAGGATCTTTGTGGTTACGGAAAATGATAGGCATGCTTACACTTGCAAGGGTGAATTCGTTTTCCCCCAACCAAGATCGAATGTATCCTATGGTCACCCTGGAGCCGGAACATCCCAAGCTCATGGAACTCAAAGAGACAGACATAGAGAAAGGCCGGAAGTAAGCTTTGCGAACCCAGTGGGCAGAGAAAGAACGAGGACGGAAACAAATAGAGTAGAACCTGAAATACTTAGAGCTCACAGGAATCAAAGAAATGCGGATGAGTTCCCTCTACCACGACCTAGAGAGCACACAAGGACCTTGAGACCGACTCAGCTAGTTAAGTCCATGAAGAACTACTTCGATGGCACTGGAGATCCATACGATCATGTGGTTGAGTTTAGACAAGTCCTGAGAGCTGAACAAGTGGAGGATCTATTCACACAATATAATGCCTTTGGTCTAACCCTTAGGAACACTGCCCTGACATGGTTTCAGCCACTAAACGAGAGACAGTTCGAGAGCATAGACCAACTCCTAGAGGCTTTCATCATTGAATTTTCTAAGAGTGGCATAAGACATAATACCTCCTCACTGATTCAGAGCTTCAAGCAATATCTTGAAAGATGCCCTGTCCCTGAGTTACCCACACCAGCTAAGCAAGTGGCTTTATTCTTGGATGGATTGCTAAGTACCAAATTAAGATCATATGTGTACTTGAAAGACCCTAGGACCATAGAAGAGTGTGTACGCATGTGTATTGACATCGAGGATAACCTAGGGGAGGAGTTAGAGCTTTCCAAGATATACAAAGACTCGGATAGTGCCTCTAACCTCTCTTCCACGCAATCCACATCAATCGAGGAACTTGCAGAGAAAGTAGCTCAAAAATTAGGTGTATCTAGCAAACAAATCCCAAGGTTTGCCCCTGTGAAAAGGTGCTATACTTGTGGTGGTGACCACACGGCGAATGTGTGTCCCATTATGGCCCAACCCCAAGTTAATCCTAGTAGCCAGTACTGCACTATAGAACGAAGGTACACCAATCACACCGCGCAAGATTGCCCCTACAATAAGCAAACCGTGAGGCACACGTACCCACAGCCATACCCTCAACAAGGAAGATACCAGAACCAGTATCCACCTCAGCAGTATGCTAGGCCTCAACAAACCTACCAACCCTATCAAAACCAACAAAGGCCTCAGCCTGTGCTAGCACAACAACCCCCAGTTCCAGCTAATGTGATTCCGGTAAAGTATGCTGTTGCAGAAGAAAACCTGAATAGAGCTATAGTCCCTGTAACACCACTGCTTTCTGAAAGTGACCCCAGTGACCATAGCTTTGATTCTACACATGTTGATAGTCCCCAGGCTTACTACATGCAATCTCCTGAACATGGTGAGTCCTACTATAGTGAAGAACCGAGTGAACCTAGTTGGGAGTCAGATCACACAAACCTCATGTATACAAACCCCAATCCTAGGCCTCAACCTAGACAGGTAAGACCTCCATTCCCTAGAGGACCATGCTACAGATGTCAAGGAGATCACCTCATTCGTGATTGTCCCTTACCTCCACCTACACAACCCCAGTCAGTGACGATTCAGGGCTTTTGCCAAGAATGTGGAAAGGAGCATCTCTTACGAGATTGCCCAAAGAACCCCAATAATATGCCAAAAATCACTCCTATCAACGTTGTTGGGTTAGTGGTAGACTCCAGAGGGAGTATGACTTCCACTGCACCAGTACAAGTAATCACTAGAGCCCAAGCACTGCAACAAAACCAGGGTGTAGGTCAGGAAAAAAGCCCCGAAGTTAGTGAAACAGAGAGTACGACAAAGAAGAGGACTAGAGCATGGAAAGATAGTAGGGAAAGAATGAAAAGACAATGGGCTAAAAAGATGAGTGAACTTGAGGAAAGCATAAGAGAAACCAAAGCCAGGATAACTGAACTCACATCTCAAACTCTCTCTCACACTACTCCACCTCCACCATTCCCAACTCCATCCCACCCGCCACCTTCCGACCCGCCTCAACTAGTTCCACCACCCCCTAGAGTAGGATCAGTCCTAGCAGATCCCACTCCCGAAGACCTTAATATGATGCTTAAAGCATATCAGGCCAGAATCCAAGAAGGGCCAAACGTAACTGATCATGAAAAGTGCTACCCTAGAGCAGAATTAGAGCTTGAACGAACTAAAATTTGTGCCAAAATGGTGGAGTTGGTTCAAACCATGTTTGAGGCCAGTCGCCTCCTTAACATCTCAAGCTCAGCAAAGACGCAGTTGCACTTTGATGGACTGCTAGAAAGAATAGAGAAGCTGATTGCACAATCAGAGAAGGAACCTGCCTCTCAACACAAGGACAAGGCAAGTGAAAGAGTAAGCATTCCTGCTCAGGAAGCCTATGTGCCTGAAGCCTATGTGCCTAACTCTACGGAGCCAGACACATCATCTTCCATGAATCGATTCACACCAGAATTCCTACGAGAGATTCAAGAAGACAAATGGGCTAAAGAGAGTGAAGTCCCTCCTCCTATTGAACTTGTGGATGATGCACATGACCAATCCCCACAAGATATCCTATCCATTTATGAGGAGCAGGAGAGCACCCAATCTCAGGAAAGATTAGACTTTGAGTCTAACTCTCTTCAAGAATTACCCCACTTCACAGGCCCATGGGAAACTAAGTCTACTTGTATGAGAGCACCCACGGTCATGGTACGGAATGAGGACTCAGTCTTACCTAGGAACACAAAGGTAGTGAAAAACACTAAAGTGCAGTGCAATCTCAAGTTAGAAGAGCTACTCAAGATTAGACCTGAATTATGGAAACATGTCGCCAAACAAGTACCAGAAATAGCCAAACCTCGTTCCCAGGTAGGATCCCAGAGAACAGTGCCAGAAATACCCTTGGATAAGATAGGAGATATGTGTGAAGGTGAAGAAGGGAACACCTATCTTCCCATTACCTACCAAGAGTACACCACCAAGGCAATTTTGGACTCAGGTGCAGGAGTTGCAATTGCCACCACTTCCCTATGGAAGCATTGGGGCAAGCCAGCACTCAGGCCAACGAGAATGAAATTGCAGATGGCCGATGGTCATATTGAGAGACCCTTAGGATTGCTAGAAGGAATAACTCTCACTACATGTGGTGTTGAGTTCGAGCATACATTTGCTATATGCGACTTTAGCAAAAATCAGGCCTATGAGATGATTTTGGGAAGACCATTCATGCGACAGTTGCAAGTTGTATAGGATTGGGGAACCAATTCCTTGTACCTGCAGCACTTAGGTGTTACGACCAAAGTGAATCTCAAAGATTACTCTCATAGAGATGTACCTCCTATCCAATGGAATCCCATCCATAGAGCCAAAGATGATACGGAATCTGTGCATTCCATAGGCTCAGGATCCTCATGGATGCATGAAGACACCCACTTATGGATGTGCAAAGTAGCAGTAGACGAAGAGAAGAGAGAAAAAGCCAGAGATGAAGGTGCAAAAGAAACTCATAGATCAATCCAAGACCCAGCCTATGCACCTGTAGTTTTTCCAGACGAAGAATTCGAACCCCATGGCTGGGCAGAAATTTTAACAACCATGGATGTAGCCATCAATGAGGAACAATGGACACCTCACTGTGATGAGGATGGCTATGACATTTCAGTCTTTTCCATAGAGCCAATCATGGGAGAGGCAGTTCTAGAAGAATGTGAACCTAGCCCTGATGCATTTGAGGATGCAAGTGACTCCGATCTAGAGTCAATCATTATGAACCCACCATTTGCATCAGATGAAGAATACTTCCATGAAGTAGAATTTCAACCCCAGAGACATGGAGAGCTTACAAACGATGTAAGATTAGCCACACATGTGACCCCGAAGGAAGAAGGAAAGAAACGAAAGAAGAGAGAAGTCTCACCAGAAGAGGAAGAATCTTTGTTTGAGGTCCCGGAAAATTTTAAGAAGTATGAGATAGATGACAGGAGGGTCATGATAAGAATGCCTAAACGAGAGGCACAATCAGGAGAGGCCTATGATAACAAAGAAACCACCAAGAAAATAGTAGTGGCCCTAGAAGAAGGAGAGGAGAGATGCACGTACATAGGCCATGACCTAACAGAGGAAGAAGAGCATGCGTTGATAGCCTTGCTAAGAGAATACAGAGATGTATTCGCTTGGAGTTACAAGGATTTGAAAGGTGTTGACCCTGATATATGCTCACACACTATCCCCATGACCTCAGATGCTAAACCCTCTAAGCAAAAGCCCTATACATATAACGATAATTACACTGCTAAGATCAAAGAAGAGATAGATAGACTGGTTGAAGCTGGATTTATCTATGAAATTGAGCACACTGAATGGGTATCCCCCATCGTAGTGGTGCCCAAGAAAAATGGAAAGCTGCGTGTATGCATTAACTTGAAAAAGGTTAATGCAGCCACGATTCGAGATAACTATCCGCTTCCCATCACAGAGCATCTCTTAGAAAGAGTAGCAGGCAAGGAAGTGTACAGCTTCCTCGATGGATTTTCGGGCTACAATCAAGTAGCCATAGCTCTAGAAGATCAGCATAAGACAGCTTTTGCCACGGAGTGGGGCATATTTGCCTTTCGGGTAATGCCATTCGGGCTTACTAATGCACTTGCTACCTTTCAACAACTGATGTGTCACGTATTTAAAGAGTTCCTGAGGAAGAACTTAGAAGTCTATGTTGATGATCTTTGTGCTCATTCCAACATTAGACAAACCCATATTCCTGAACTCAGACAAATCTTTGACAAATGTAGAGAATATCTAGTCTGCCTGAACCCAGAAAAGTGCGTTTTTATGGTCAGGCAAGGCAAGATTCTAGGACACATAGTGTCAAAAAATGGCATATCCACTGATGAAGAGAAAGTGAGAGCCATAGCAGAGCTACCTAGGCCAAGGAATGTCAAGGAAGTACAAGCTTTCATGGGACATTGTGGTTACTACCGCCGGTTCATTCACATGTATGCTGTCATTGCAAAGCCCATGTACGGACTTCTGACTAACTTTGAGTGGACTGATGAATGTGAGAACTCCTTCCAGGAGCTTAAACGAAGATTATGTTCAGCACCAATCTTGACCACGCCAGATTGGAATAAGCCATTCCACGTTCATGTGGATGCATCCAATTATGCCATTGGATGTGTACTCGCACAACCTACCGGTGAAGGTAATATGGATCTTCCAATTGCCTATGCTAGTCGACAATTGAATGCAGCTGAACAAAATTACACCACTACAGAGAGAGAAGGCTTAGGCATGGTGTATGCAGTTAAGAAATTTAGACACTATTTGCTTGCAAACAAGTTTAAATTTTTTACTGATCATCAGGCATTGCTATACCTCGTAAACAAGCCATGCAATACAGGAAGATTAGTGAGATGGTTTCTCTTGCTAATGGAATATGACTTCGAGGTTGTGGTAAGGAAAGGTAGGACTCATTTAAGAGCTGATCATCTTTCTAGGCTCACATCTGGAGAAGCCCCACAAGGAGTATCAGATGACCTTCCTGACGCTTACTTGTTTAATTTGGAAGTGGTGCCGCAGTGGGCTAAGCCATTGGTACTAGTATTGACATACGGGCCTAACCATCCAGTAGTAAACACACAAAATAGAGAGGTTGTGAAAGCCCAAAAGTACCACATCATGGCAGGAAGCATGTACAAGCACACGGATCAAGGAATCTTGGCTTGTTGTGTGGAAGAGGACGAGTACAATAAATGGTTGCATTTAGCACATGTAGGTGCATTAGAGCAACACTACTCAAAGCAACGAACCTTACAGACGCTAAGGAGACTCGGAGTACATTGGCCAACTATGGAAGCTGATGTCCAAAGGTTGTGCAAAGAATGCCCAATCTGTCGCACTTAACCACCGGTGGAACATGCCACTCTGTATCAAGTGTCCATAGTGCCAGATTGGAGTGAACCACTAGTATCCTTCCTGAGGACGAAAACATGCCCTCCAGACATGACTCTTGCAAGGAAAAGGAGTTTAGAACAAGAGGCCCAGGATTACTCTCTCATTTGCGATAATCTATACAGACGTGGTAAAGACGGTTACTTGAGACTATGTGTCCATGAGAGCGAGTATCTCAAGATCTTGGAAACTGCTCACCAAGGTGTAGCAGGAGGACACTTTGGACCAGATTGGGTGATCAAGGCAGCACTATTTGTGGGCTTCTGGTGGCCGACCCTTCACATGGATGCACATACCTATGTGAAACGATGTGATGTTTGCCAAAGAACTCAGTATCCTATACGTAAAGATGAGATGCCACTGAAACCTATGATGGGTGGACGTGCATTCTCTAAGTGGGGAATAGACTTCGTAGGTCCTATTAATCCCCCAGCTAAGGGTTCCCATGCGGAATATATCATTGTTGCAACAGACTATCTAACTAAGTGGGTAGAGGTAAAAGCCACAACGAAGAACGATGCTCAGACAACTGCTAAATTCTTGTTTGAGAACGTATTCACAAGATATGGGCTACCTATAGAGCTTGTAAGTGATAGAGGCACTCACTTCTTGAACGAAGTGATTGAAAATCTACTCCAAGAATTCTTGGTAATACATAAGAAGTCTGCCCCCTATCACCCTCAAGCTAATGGACAAGCCGAAAGCACCAACAAGATCTTATGCAATGTACTGACAAAATTAGTGAACACTAAACGCTCTGATTGGGACAAACAGCTACACCATGCTGTTTGGGCATACCGAGTCGCCTACAAGACGGTACTCCAAGCCACCCCCTTTCAGATGGTGTTTGGCCAAAACGCCGTGCTACCCTTGGACTTCTTGATACCTACATTGAAAGTAGCACAAGAGCACGAATGGATGGGTCATGAACTCTCCTCTAGACTTTTTGACCTTGAACGATTAGGAGAAACAAGACTGAGAGCAGCTGCAGGGATATATGCAGCTAAGAAGAGACAGAAGGCATACTTTGATGCCCATGTGAAGGATAAGGGCTTGAAAGCAGGAGATCTAGTTTTAGTCTACACATTGAAACAACACGCAAGGGAGCTAGAAAAGAGAGGCTACGGACCTATGATCATCAATAGGATCTCCACGAGTGGAGCAGTGCAACTAGCCACTTTAGAGGGTGATGTTCTCCCAAACTATATTAGCGGATGCAGAGTCAAGTTGTATCAGGAACCCCTCACGGAGGAAATGCTAAGTCGACTCAACACTGCTAAGAAACGCAAAGAGGAAGAAAAGCAAATTCGAGAAGAAGCTCAAGCAAAAGCCCTAGAGCGCATCTGGAGAATGAAATTAAGAAGACAAGGTAAAGAGCACCCTAGGCAAGATGCCTATGTAGATCAAGGATATGACGTGGCTATGTGTGAAGTTTCAGGTGTTAGCTCACATAGGATAACTGATCGACGTCCTTTCATAACCTTAGATATAGGACAAGGAAAGAGTGCAAGGACTGTAAGAGCCTTGATTGACTCAGGTGCAGCCACTAGTGCTGTTAAATTGTCTTACTGTCTAGAGTTGCAATTAACTATCAATCCTGTGGAAGCATATCTCATAGGATTAGGAGGCGTGGAAACCCCTTGCATGGGCGAGGTGGAACTTCCCCTCTATATTCATGATGAGGCAATGACAGTTAAAGTACTAGTATGTCAAGATGAGGACCTCACGGAACCCCTTGTCCTGGGTCAAGACTGGATTTATGACCAAGCAGTCAACTTAAACCTAAGAAGTGGACTTCTTCAGGTATGGGTGAATCAGACTAGAATTACAATGGAGTTAAATAATGGAGCACTCAAGGAACTAGGAAAGGCACAGACTCCTGGTCCCTCCAGGGGTGCACATGAAGTTGACCATGCTGTTCTTGTCCAAGGCTATGTGATGCAGAAGAATGAAGATCTCAAAAAAGGAGTCAGAACCACAACGGAACTCCCTTCTTTTCCAAAGGCTAGAGGGAGGCAGCAACCAAAGGTGGATCAAAGGCAGAAGAAGCAGAGTACTACCTACGTCGGAGATCAAAAGTACCTGCGCAGCAAAATATCTCAGCTAGTGAAACAAGTGTGGGTGAGGAAAGGCGAACACCCGGTTGCACTCAACCCAACCACACGGGCAAAGCCTCTTATTCGTAACCAACGACACGACACTAATAAGAATTCTTTCCAAAGTTCTTCTGCTAACGTGAAGTCTATTTGGGTGCCCAAGAAGTCGATGAAGGCTAGCCCACAATCAAGACATTTGGGTGCCTAAGGCTTGTTTGCGGGCTCAAATAGCTACACCAAGGCCACACCCTAGACAGTGTGATCCATTCACTCGCACAGCCGACATCCACTCGTTTTCAACACTCAGGAACACACTAAGGTCCATGAACACGAACAGAATCACTGGTAAATGGGTCCCTAAAAGGCCTCATTTTCAAGCCGACTCACCTATAAAGCTCTCGAGAGTCTCTACGAAACCAAGAGCAAAACCCATCCACTGCATTTGGCAGCCTAAGACTTGTAACAAACCCCCGGATCCCATTTGTAAATCCATGTCAACCTACTAACCACATCACTATCACACTACATCATTCCACTTAGCTCTTAGGTCATCCGAACTCCTAACCACACACACACTCGCACCGAGCACTTACTAACCCATTAATCTCTCCCGACCCTCATGTTAATGTTGTAATGGGAACAACAACGATTCTCTCTTGTCCTGTACAATGTTAACACATGTTTGTATATTCTCACAGAGACAGGCAGCAAGAAGTAACATGGCAGATACGGTAGGAACTAGCTCCCAGGCAGGCACCAGCCCCCAAGTGGTGGACATCGAAAGCCTTCCTATCGAGGAGGAATTAAAGGAAAGACCAGCGGCATTAAGGGCATTACATGCCATACCGATTCAGAATCCTCCACAGGGTCACACAATGCCGGTGGGAAAAACCTCACACTGGTTCAGTGACGTTGCGGGACCTCTGGGTGAAGGCACATACATGTGGGAGTCCGAGGTAGAATTCAATGGACGTTGGGGCAGATACCACTTCTTTACCAGGGAGTTTGAAAAGCTACAGAATAACGAAGGACTGAAGCCGATATGGAAGAAGGCGGGGCTCTATGATTATTTCAAGTTCCAACTACCAAAGCCCGATTTTCTAAGCTGCTCATACTTGATTAGCACCCTCACTCCTGTGAAGAGAGATGGTGGATGCAATCCAAAGATGAGTAGGTGCCGCTACAACCAGCTTCACACCAGCCAACTGAGACTTCAGAGTTGATTAGTAGACCCTTTGAGCTTCCTAAATCCACCAAAATATCAGCCAAGTACTTTGGAACATGTATCCCAAAAGTTTAAGTCAAGACCGACAAGTTGCGAAATGACTAGCTCCCAAAACTTGCTATTTTTGAACATACACCTGCTGGAAAAAATGAACAGTGCTCTCAACCTGGAAGGAATTAGAAAAATTCCTTTTGGGCATAGCAAATAGACTTAGCAAGCTTCCTATTCCAAGTTAAAACACTTCAAATGATGGACTGAGCACTGAGAACAAGTTTCATCAAGTTCTGGAACATTCCCACAATTCTCGGGGCTCTGCAGAGATAGACCAGTAAGTAGTAAAATGCAGATATCTCCAAAAGTATAAATCCAATGACCTTGCAAATGTATATGTAGAAACTAGACAGTGAGAGCTATCCAACGCACTTTAAAACACTGAAAAAGGTTCAGTAAAACTCGAGATATGACCTTCTGAAGTTACTGCTCTGAGTGAGTATAGCAGAGAACAAAACAGAGAGGTAGATGATAATAAATGTATAGATTCACATATGATTACAACCACATTGGCAATGAATCTTTGCACAATGGGAGTAGAATGATAGAGCTATGGAGTAAGCTCTTCAATCTCTACAAAATGACATCAAGTGGTCACGTACAAGGCTTGCTAATCGCCTCTTCCTTCTTGCTCCTTTTATAGCTATTCTTGGAGGGAGTTTTGAATTCGAATTCGAATGGCTCCACCTAAAAGTGATCCCCAAAGTTAGGAGAGATTCCCTCAACTCAAAAATTCGTGATTTTGGTAGTTGGAGCCACGAATTTGCTTTTACATCATGGATGAGGTAAGCCATCCTTTTACTTTTTTCTTTTTCCATTTACAAGAGATAAAATGTACTCTTTTACAAGAGGTGTTCACATGACTACTCATGTGACTTACAAATGAGGATAATATCAAGCATATCAAGCATGTAGGCTTGGGCAAAATGCACCAACAGCTCCCCCTCAAGCCTAACATGCTTGGCCTCCAAATAAGTCTTCAATTGTCCTTGATTTCCTGCAAACCAATCATCAACTTGAATCTACTTAATTTCGTACCATCAAGAGCTTTCGTCAACATGTCTGCACATTGCATATCTGTAGAGACGTAGGATAGTTGAATATCCTTGCTCATTAGCTTCTCCCTTACATAATGGTAGTGGACTTCAATATGCTTGGTTCTAGCATGGTATACCGGATTAGCTGCTAGATGTAGTGAGCTTGTGTTGTCACCAAAAATGTGAGGTGTTGAAGAATGAAGTCCAAGATCTATGTACAAAGATTTTAACCACATGATTTCTTGAGTTGCATTAGCCAAACCTCTATATTCAGCTTCAGTAGAAGATAATGCCACGGTTGGTTGCTTCTTCGATGACCAAGAAATGATTTTTGAACCTGCAAATGATATATACCCTGATGTGCTTCTTCTATCATCTTTAGATCCGGCCCAATCTGCATCTGAGTAGACCTTTAGCTCAATATCTGAAGTAAATGAATAAAACAAACCTTCATTCATGGTCCCCTTTAGGTACTTGAGGACTCGCTTGGCCGCTTCCATATGTGGTCTTCTCGGCTTATGCATAAACTGACTCAATATGCTAACACTATAGCATATATCCACCCTTGTGAGTGTTGCATAGTTCAAACTTCCAACCAAGCTTTGATAGCTTGTGATGTCTTCAATTGGCTCTCCTTCATAAGCACTAAGCTTATGATTTTGCTCCATAGGTGTACCTGCACACTTTGTATTTTCCATCTTGAACTTGACGAGCATGTCATGGACATACTTCCTTTGTGTGATGTATATACCTGAATTTGTGTAGATCAACTCCAATCCAAGAAAATAAGTGAGTGGTCCGAGGTCACTTATTTTGAACTCCTCCTTCATTTGACTCTTTACCTGTTTGATTCCTTCAAGATCATTGCCTGTGATAATAATATCATCAACATACACACATAAATAGATCACTTCATATCCATTCCTCTTTATGAACAAAGAGGTATCCGCCTTGCTAGCTTTGAATCCTTGGTCCTGCAAATAAGTAACCAATCTGAAATTCCAAGCTCTTGGAGCTTGCTTCAATCCATACAAAGCTTTCTTTAGTTTGCATACATAGTTAGGATGATGTGCATCCTCATATCCAGGAGGTTGTGCCATATACACTTCCTCAGAAATCCATCCATTCAAGAAGGCATTCTTTACATCAAGTTGATAAAGATTCCAATTTCTAGATGCAGCAAGACTTATGAGAACCCTAATTGTAGGCATTTTTGCAACAGGAGAGAAAGTCTCCTCATAATCAATACCATGGGTTTGAGCAAACCCTTTAGCAACTAACCTTGCTTTGTGTCTATTTATACTTCCATCTGGATTCCTCTTGATTTTGTATATCCATCGAGATCCGATTATCTTCATAGATGGCTTGTTAGGTACAAGCTCCCAAGTGTCATTCTCCTTCAAGGCTTCCATTTCTTCATCCATTGCATCTCTCCAAGCTTTCTTGCTTTGTGCTTCTTCGAATGTGGTAGGTTCTTCATTGGTTGAATCCTTTGCAATGTAGATTGAGTGCTTGGTGACCAAAGAAGTATCATAACCAAACCTCTCTGGTTTCTTCTTCTCCCTCGAAGACCTTCTAAGTGGTTGATGTGAGCTCTCGGGTCCATATGTAGCATCCTGCATCTTTGCTTTACCTTTGTTCTTCCATAGCTTTAGTCTTTCCAAGTCTTCTAGGTCAATCTCCGAATCACTTTCTTCAATCTGCTTTGGCTCCTTTGGTTGAAGTGATGGAAAATCTTCATCCAAGTCATATGGCAGCTTCACTTTCCTGTCATCATCAAACCATGATTTGTTTTCATAAAAAATTACATCTCTACTCACAGAAAATCCTTTATTGGTTGGATTGTACAATCTATATCCTTTTTGGTTTTGATCATAACCAATGAATACACACTTCTCTGCCTTGGGATCCAATTTCCCTCTTACTTGAGAAGGAATGTGAGCATAGGCTAAGCATCCAAAGATTTTACAATGCTCTAGACTAGGTCTTCTTCCATTCCACACTTCATATGGAGTGGTTCCATCTAGTGACTTAGATGGAAGTCTATTTATGAGATATGTGGCTGTCGACACAGCCTCTGCCCATAGGTAGTTCGGCAATCCCTTTTCATTGAGCATGGACCTTGCAGCTTCGACGATAGCTCTATTCCTCCTCTCTGCTACACCATTGAGTTCAGGTGTATACCTTGTAGTGACTTCCCTTTTAATGCCTCTTTCATGCAAGAAGGCATCAAATTCAGAAGAGAAGTATTCTCCTCCACCATCTGATCTGAGTCGTTTCAAAGTCCTACCTATTTGGTTTTCAACAAGAGCAATATACTTCTTAAAGCAATTAAACACTTCATCCTTGTGCTTCATGAAAAACAGAATGGTCCACCTGCTACAATCATCTATGAAAGACACATAATATCTTGAGCCTGATATAGATGGCTCCTTACTTGGACCCCACACATCCGTGTGCACTAGATCCAAAGGATTTTGATACATATATCCTTTCTTATTGAAAGGTTGTCTATGAGCCTTGCCGAGTTGACAAGCTTCACACTTATAAATCATGTGTTGCCTTGTGATATTAGGCAAACCAAGTACACTTTGGTCCCTGCAAATCTGTTTGAGTGTCCTCTCACCAATGTGAGCAAGCCTTTTGTGCCATATCTCCAACTCTGTTAGAGTTTGAGATCCATAGCTAAACAAAGCTATGTTCTTTGTATCTTCCACTTCAAAAGTGAAAAGCCTTCCTGTCTTTTCTCCTTTGGCAATCCTTCGAAAGCCTTGCCTTGGGTCTTCAACATATGCTCCAAATCGATTGAATCTAACCTGCAATCCTTTTTCAACAATCTGTCCAACACTTATTAAATTTTTGGTAATTGTAGGGACATACAAGACTTTGCTTAAGAGGTTCATATTCCCATCTGATGTCTTCACATTACCTATCTTCTCCACTGAGTGCTTTGTGTCATCTCCTGTCTGCACTTCATGCTTGTTATGAGGATCTTCCAAATCAGAAAGTAAAGCCACATTTCCTGCTACATGGTTCGAGCATCCCGAATCAATGTAAAATATGTGATCATCATCCTTACCCTTCTTCGTTGATAGATTCATAATCAATAATGAATCTTCTTGACTTTGGTCCTCTGCATAGTTATTGTAGTCTCTTCTTCCTCTATGGCCACTTTGATAGTTGTTGTTGTTGTTGTAATTGTTGTTGTAGTAGTTGTTGTTGTTGTAGCCTCCATTGTACCTACCTCTATTTGATCCATAGCCACCTCTATTGAATCCTCTTCCTCTTGAGTTCCTCGGGTTCCTGAAACATTCTTCAGTAGTATGGTTAGATAAGCCACATATGTTGCAAGGTTGAGATGATTGGAATCTCCCCCTGCCTTGCTTTCCACTTCTGCCTCTTCCTCTAGCTCGTCCTCTACCTGCAAAGTTTGCTTGGAAAGAGCTTCCTTCATCTTCATTCTTCCTATTCTTTGACTTGTCCTTGACCTTAGCTTTATCAGAATATAAGGCAGAAGTTTGATTACCTCTTGAGGACTCACCACCTTTGCTAATCTTTGCTTCATGAGTGAAGAGTTGGCCCATGAGTGTGTTGAGGTCGGGTACATGCATATCCATGTATAAATCCATGGCTGTTGTGAATGACTCCCACTTGTCGTCTGCTTTGATTCCATTCATGATTTGTCTTATGATTTGCTCCTCTTCAATTACCTCTCCAATGCTTCCAAGTTGGTCGGAAATCTCCTTCATCTTTGTGACATAATCAGTCACATTTTGCTTCGGGCTTTTCTTCATTGTTGTGAACTCCATCCACAATTGGTTCTTCCTTGCTCGAGTGTTGGAAGAGAAGAAAGAAGCAAGTGCATTCCAGGTTTCTCTTGATGTCTTGCATCCCTTGACATGAGGTAAAAGAAAATCAGAGATTGAGTTTAGAATATAGGACCTTGCAAGTGCATCCTTCGAACACCAATTCGAAAGTCCTTCCACTTCTTCATGTGATGGTTGCCCTTTGTTCCTCATGGTTGGCATTGCTTCATCTCCGGATATGAATCCATATAGATTCCTTCCTTGAAGGTAAGCCTCCATCCTTAGAGACCATGCCGGGTAGTTGTTTCGATCCAATTTGTCAATTGTTGATGGAAATCCATCTCCCATGTTGCTTGACTATGCTCTGATACCACTGTGAAGAGAGATGGTGGATGCAATCCAAAGATGAGTAGGTGCCGCTACAACCAGCTTCACACCAGCCAACTGAGACTTCAGAGTTGATTAGTAGACCCTTTGATCTTCCTAAATCCACCAAAATATCAGCCAAGTACTTTGGAACATGTATCCCAAAAGTTTAAGTCAAGACCGACAAGTTGCGAAATGACTAGCTCCCAAAACTTGCTATTTTTGAACATACACCTGCTGGAAAAAATGAACAGTGCTCTCAACCTGGAAGGAATTAGAAAAATTCCTTTTGGTCATAGCAAATAGACTTAGCAAGCTTCCTATTCCAAGTTAAAACACTTCAAATGATGGACTGAGCACTGAGAACAAGTTTCATCAAGTTCTGGAACATTCCCACAATTCTTGGGGCTCTGCAGAGATAGACCAGTAAGCAGTAAAATGCAGATATCTCCAAAAGTATAAATCCAATGACCTTGAAAATGTATATGTAGAAACTAGACAGTGAGAGCTATCCAACGCACTTTAAAACACTGAAAAAGGTTCAGTAAAACTCGAGATATGACCTTCTGAAGTTACTGCTCTGAGTGAGTATAGCAGAGAACAAAACAGAGAGGTAGATGATAATAAATGTATAGATTCACATATGATTACAACCACATTGGCAATGAATCTTTGCACAATGGGAGTAGAATGATAGAGCTATGGAGTAAGCTCTTCAATCTCTACAAAATGACATCAAGTGGTCACGTACAAGGCTTGCTAATCGCCTCTTCCTTCTTGCTCCTTTTATAGCTATTCTTGGAGGGAGTTTTGAATTCGAATTCGAATGGCTCCACCTAAAAGTGATCCCCAAAGTTAGGAGAGATTCCCTCAACTCAAAAATTCGTGATTTTGGTAGTTGGAGCCACGAATTTGCTTTTACATCATGGATGAGGTAAGCCATCCTTTTACTTTTTTCTTTTTCCATTTACAACAGATAAAATGTACTCTTTTACAAGAGGTGTTCACATGACTACTCATGTGACTTACAAATGAGGATAATATCAAGCATATCAAGCATGTAGGCTTGGGCAAAATGCACCAACAACTCCAAGCAAAGACAAAAAAGGATACAACTCCTTTGTACTCCCATCACTCACAAGGGGCAACGAGCTGAAGCGTTTCCGCTTGACTATCAACTTGGTAAGAGAAGCTCTCGACATGAAAGGTATGCACATTCCTATGGAGAAAGAGACAATGGTCCCTGATAATATGAAGAACAGGAATCTGACGAAGTTAAAGGACATGGTCGCGATGACACCTACGATCGCCATTCACTTACGCATGGTCATGCAACATTTCGCATTCCCAACGCAGGAAAGGTTCACAATGCCTCCCAAAAAGATCTGGTTTAGCCTCTACTTAGCAGATGCCTTTGATTTGACAATCAATATGCCCCACTGGATTATCGACCAGATCCATTTGGCTCATCAAAGGTGGTATAAGAAACAAAAATTTGTACTGTATGGATGCTGTGCGCTTACCAGAATTGTGTATAGATGTCTCGCATATGATGTACCGGTGCAAAGAGCTCTCATTTGGACCAAAGCACAGGAGTTTCAACGCAGACTGTCAGCCGTAGGGCCTCCCTCAAAGAAGATGAGAGGCACCGTCCAGATGCCTTGTGCACAAGCCCGTGGTGCAACCCTAACACCTGAAACAACTCCAAGGCTTCCCAAACGAGTACAACCATTTACTATCAGGTTACCCAGGCACAGCACAGATGGCCCTAACCTTGTGTTTCCACCAGTACCTACTGATCTGGAATTTCCTCACGGATTCACTTTGGAAGATCTAACGGATGAAGAAGTTGCCAGAACCATTGAAGCTGTTAATGTGGAAGTCGAAGCAGAGCAGGGTAGTGGACAACAAACGGCCACAAAACAACCTCAGCCACGACAACCAGAAGTGGTGGAATTGGAGGATGAAGAAGAAGAAGGCCAAGAGGATGAACAGGAAGGATTTTCTGATGAGGAGGCGCATGACTATGAGCAAGAAGTTATACAGGAGCTAGAGGGTGCCCCAACATATACAAAGGAGTTGAAAAAGCTCTACGATACCATCAACAGGGTCCAACAACAACATAAGTTATCCCTTGCTGTAGGAAAGGCTATCATGCACCAAATCCTTGAGGAGGAAGGAGTTGACGAACAGTATCGTGCTACACTGGATATGATCTCTGATGCCTTAGGAGTACCTGAGGCAGTGCAGACGGCCCTGGCACAATCACGCAGAATGGAAAGAAGATACTGAAGACGTCCCCCACAAACAGGGAAACAAATGAATGTATTAGGATCAGGACCACAAGGCACCCCCACAACCACGGGCACTGCACACACCGCTCACGACACCGAGGAAGCCCATGTGTCCAGTCCACCCCCATCACCCCCCTTGCCACCCCCGCCTCCCACTCCACCACATTCACCTCCCCTTACCAATGTAACAACCACCGTTACCGCCTCCGAGTCCACCGCCATGACTGAAGCACAAACCGCCAATCAACCCACACACCCTCTCAACACCTCCCGTGTATACACCTCCACTAACACTATAATCCTAACGGCAGCTACTGACATCCCCATTCCCCCACTCACACTTTCGGGCAGTTCACATTCACAACTGCACACACCACTGTACACATTCACAATCACTGCACCCACCATTCCACTATTCAGAATCACTCCCACTACTGCTTCCACCATGGATTTTATGGACATATCACCCTCCACTGCACCTCTCCCTCCCCCCATACGGCCACAATCTCCCATTCCCCCACCACCCACTTCACCACTTTCCAGCACCGCATTCACACTTCCCTTCCCCTTTCCCTTTCCCTCTGCACTTAACACCCTCCCTGCATCCACCCCCATTAATAATGTGTTTAATAACATGTATCAGTGCATGTCTCAGTTACAACAACACTATCAGCACCTCGATGCTCTGCATACAAGTTTGTTCAGGAGTCATGAAGCATTACAAGGAAGATTCATTGACTTAGAGCAAGAGAAGACACAATTACAACAGCAGTTTGGTGCATTACAAGAACAACATGAGCAATTAGTGGCAAATCCACCGCAGCCAGATGCCGAAGAAAGACAACAAATGGATGATCTGCTACACTCCCAAATCACAGAGAACCTCAAGCTCCGCCGCAACATGGCTCTATTACGGAAACATATGTCTGCAGCCCTGGAAGAAAATAGATGGCTTCAGACACAAAGCGAAGAGAACTTGGAAGTAGCCATGGACGGTTCCCCACAAGAAATTGACCCGGAGAGGTTCAAGGCCATTCCCTCGGACAATATGCAAATCATATTGGAAACCCATGCTGATCTCCTCGAAGCCCATGCAGCCTTAGAAAAGGAAAGAGACGAACTACGAAGGCAATGGCAGCTCAACCAGCACCACCCAAAGAGGTCCCAACCACAGCTGACACAACTGACGAAGTAGCAGAGCTCAGAGCACAGCTCGAAGAATTACAAAAGAAAGTGCTTGTGTATGAACGCCAACCCTCCCCCTTGGTGGAACCAGAACCTGAAGACCTAGTACCCATCGAAGTAGAGGAAACCTTTGAGGACCCGTACGTTCCGATGCCAGCACTTGGAGGCAAGCAAACAGAGGAGGGCATGGACACCCTTGAAATAGAGGCTCCTGAATGGATGCAGAAATTGGAAAAGGTGGCCACAACACATGATGATAGGGTGGCAGTCCAGATAGCATTGATGTCACGCTTGGAAGAGGTGGTCATAAAATCGGACTATTTTAGGAACCTCTCTCATCACAGGTGGATCGGCACCTCCGACGACTTGTATGTTCCTTTTTGTGTCTTAATGGCGGACTATAATGCTGAGATCAAGCACCACACCTCACGGGAACCAACCTCTGCCACACAGTTTGCACCAGACGACATCCCAGAAAGTGCCAAGCAGGGAAATATTCGCCAACCGACTTGGAGAATTCGGCTGCTTGAAACCTACCCGGAAATGAATCGCACATGGAATAATATGCCCCTGTATATCAAGTACAATCCCTGCTACTGTCCTGTTTTCCGAAGAAGGTCGTGGCCGGAATACACAAAGATGGTGCCGACAACCAAAGGCTACGAGAAGTGGCTCAACTATGTCTACTTAGCACCACCTAAAGGTCAACCTACCGTAGGGTATATGATATCGACAATTCGGCATTGGGGTGTCAGGTTCAAAAACGTACCAGATGTCATGACACAGATGTGTCTTAAAATTTTTGAACTCATGATAGTCACCTTCCGGACCTTCAAGAATGTTAAGGAACCTCACCTCTCTGCGCTCGGATTTAATGAAGGCAATCAGGATCTTGTTTATGACATGAGCACAACGCCCTCTATTAATGTTGTTTATGCATGGCATGCCCGCATAAAGTACCTACCGGCCTGCTTCAAACAGACATTTGAAGAGATGTTTGTCACCGGGTTCTGGGAATACCACTCAGAGATCTTCATTCCCAGGCCCTCACATTTATTACAATTGTTTGCAGTGGAACAAGCTCTCCACTCAGATAAGTTACGTATGCCACATCCAGAGGTTCCCGGGCCGGTAGATTGGGATGCTCTACTCACAGACTTGGCCAAAGGATTGAGGATTGCCGAACATCACTTAGCGCAAGATGTCGTTGAGTACTACATCCAAAAACCCACACAACAAGGGTCTGTCAGGGACGACAGACGTGAGAGAGGGGGGGGTGTTAGCAGCAGACAAGGAACTGAAGGACTGACGAGGCATGGCAGTTAGAGAAGAGAGTCAGAGGGGAGAGAAGGCACAAGCAGACAAGGGAGTCAACGACGATATGGCAAGTAGGCCAATAATTTTCTTCATGAAGAAGCAAGTACGAGCATTCACGCAGATCTAGCACTAAGGCAACCCTTTAATTTTTCAAAATCCTTACACAAATTAAAAGTGATTCTCATCACTAACAACCCCTGTAAATACCATGTTCACCTTTTTGTAGCTCCATTTTGTGCAAGCCGAGGAGTCCTCGAGCTTGAGGAGCCTTAGAAGTAGTTGCTTACCAATTTTCGTAATTTTTAGATCTCGTTTGAGCCCTCAAATAAGCCTTGGAACCTAATTTTTAACTAGGCCGGACACTAGGTCTGAACAGGGCCAAAGCTAGTCAAAAACTATAAAAGGAGCTAGAGAGCATTTTTGAGGTTAGATTGTAATTGAAACGAACTTGTAAGAGCTTTTTGACAGTAATCTAAGAACTCCATTGCTTCTCACTCTTTGTCTTGTCGTGTGTGCGTGTGTGTGTATGTGTGTGCATGTTTGTGTGCTTCTCACTCACGCACTTGTGCCTCCACTTGCTCGAGGTCTTCATACCATTCTCACGTCTTCCCGGATTGACATTAAAGGAGGTGCTACTCATCACTGAGCTACACATATGTACACATTCCTTCTCAGATAAGAGGTAAGCTAGATCCAAAGGCTGAAAAATGCATTTTCATTGGATATGATTTAAATAAAAAAGGTTACAGGTTTTATAATCCTACCAATAATGGATTTATGGTAAGCAAAGATGTGATCTTTGATGAGAATGATTCTTGGTATGGGAATGAATGCAGGAAGGTCAAACTACCCTATGATTTGGAAGAGGAATTTCCAAAACTCACAAAGGAGGAACCTACTCAGGAGGAAGACTCAAGTTCAGATGATGAAGATACTATCAACCTTGAAGAGTTCAAGGCATGGAAGTCCAAGGGAAAAATGAAGATGAAGGAGCTTGAAGACATACCTGAATCTTCAACTCAATCAATCAGAAGATCTCAGAGAGAAAGCAAAAAACCTATCAGATATGGGTATGATACATCTCTTGTTACTAAACATTCAGTTTATCTTGCAAAGGATTTGTCAAATGAAGAACCAGGTTCATATGAAGAAGCAATTACCAAATCAGAATGGAAGGAAGCTATGGATGAGGAGATTTAAGCACTCAAGGAGAGTGATACATGGGAGTTAGTACCTAAGAAGGACTCCATGAAGGTAATAGGATCCAGATGGATCTATAAATTGAAAAGAAATTCTGATGGAACAATTAATAGGTACAAAGCCAGATTGGTAGCCAAGGATTTTGCACAAACCCAAGGCATTGATTATGAAGAAACATTTTCTCCTGTGGCCAAGATGCCAACAATCAGAGTGTTGGTAAGTGTGGCTGCATCAAAGAATTGGAACATGTACCAATTGGATGTCAAGAATGCTTTCTTGAATGGATGGATTTCAGAAGAAGTTTATATGTCTCAATCTCCTGGCTATGAAGACCCTAAGAAGGTAACTCATGTTTGCAAATTAAAGAAGGCTTTATATGGATTGAAGCAGGCACCTAGGGCATGGAATTATAGGCTAACTACATACCTCCAAGACCAAGGCTTTGTCATGAGCAAGGCAGATACTTCCCTATTCATTAAGAGAAGTAATTCAGAGGTAATATATCTTTGTGTTTATGTTGATGACATCATCATTACTGTTGGAGACCTCTTAATCTCCAAATGTTTGATCTATACTGATCTAAGAACACATCTATATCAATTATAGACCAAACTTTACACAAATGTTACTTTGATTTACCAAATCATTCATGAACAATTCTCTGAGTGAGAATTTTCCTTCTTCAAGAAGTCTGCTTCAGAAATTGACTTCAATACCTGTACATATCTTTAGATATCTTCAAACTAATGATGCTCAAGTCTTCACACTAACTTTGCGCAATCATATCAGCCATTGATTCTCCAAAAGAATCATTAAACCTTTGATTTGATCCTTAAGATCAAAGATATATCAAAAATTGTCTTCCAGGAATGGCGACTTTGACATGGTCAACTTCTTAAGTTGATTTCTCACAGCACAAATCCCGTTTTGCTAAATGATTTTAGCCATAGCTTCCTTATCTTCTAACTTAAATTTTGAATGCTAACTTATTCAAAACTTTACACTATACACTGAGATCTAAGCAAAACATTGACACAGAAAAGTGTGCGACTCTGAGAAGTCTGTCTGCAGATTTTACACACAAATGTTCCTATTGATCATTCTCACAGTAGGAAAGGAATTAGTCTATGAAACTTTGAACATAGCTTCATTAACTTTCAGAATAGATGTGTACAAAAGGATTTCTGATCCACATGATCAAACTGAGAGAACTCGGAGAAAAACCCGTCGCTATTTTCTGAGGAAAAAACTCTCTTCACATCTATCTCTCAAAAACTTATCTTCTAATGACTCTCATACATATTTCTTTACATCATTGACTTATATACATATAGTTGTAGACTTATCCCACGTCTATTACATTACTCCTTATCATCCTAAGGATTATCTATACTCAGGTTACAAGAATTTCCACCTATAATGTACATATGTATACATACTTCACTTCTAAGATGTCTTCACTCTCTCAAGTGTCTTCTTTCCACTTCAATCTGATCATAAGCTTGATTCAAGGTATTCATAATCATCAATTTGTGATTGGTTTGTTCCAACAGATCCCCCTCAATCACTAATTGTGATTATTCCATTCTTCTTCACTCCTGCCATCTCTTTGAATCTCTGTAGCTTAGGTCCATCCAAGCTTTTAGTCATCATATCTGCAACTTGTTCTTTTGTTGAAGTATACATCACTTCAATCTCTTTATCAAGTACCTTTTCTCTTAACAAATGATATTGAATTTCTATATGCTTAGTCCTGGCATGAAAAACAGGGTTACCTGTCAAATACAAAGAACTCATATTATCTCCAAAAATGATTGGAGTACTTTGATCAGTTCCAAAACTCTTCAACAAAGTCTTTAACCATATTACTTTTTTTGCAGCCTCTACCATTCCTTTATACTCAGCTTCTGTGGATGACAAAGCAACTGTATGTTGCTTCTTTGAGCACCAAGAAACCAATTTATCTCCAATATAATAGAGATATCCATGAGTAGACCTTCTATCATCTGAATCACCTGCCCAATCTGCATCACTAAACACTTTGATTCTTGTGTCAGAAGTAAATCCATAATACAAACCTTCACTTAGAGTTCCTTTGATATATCTGAGTACCCTTTGAGCTGCAATCCAATGAGTCTTCTTTGGACAATGCATGAATTGTGATAACACACCTACTGCATATGATAGATCTGGCCTTGTCAAGGTAGCATAGATTAAACTACCTACCAAACTCTGATATTTCTTCATCTCATTAAATTCTTCACCTCCATACCTGCTCAACTTATGATTTACCTCCAATGGTGTGCTTGAAGGCTTGCAATCCTCCATGTTAAATTTGACCAGAAGATTCTTCAAGTACCTCCCTTGTGTAACATATACTCCATGTGGAGTATACACAATCTGCATTCCTAAGAAATAAGATAAGTTTCCCAAATCACTTATCTTAAACTCCTTCTCTATTTGTTTCTTAAGTTCATTGAAAAGGTATGTTGCAGTATTGATAGCTTCTGCCCATAAGTAATTTGGACAATTCTTTTCCTTCATCATTGCTCTTGCAAATTCTACAAGAGTTCTATTTCTTCTTTCTGCAACTCCATTCTGTTGAGGAGAGTACCTGCAAGTTACTTCTCTCTTTATACCTGCATTCCACAAATAATCATTAAACTCTTTAGAGAAATACTCTCCCCCTCCATCTGATCTCAAGCTCTTAAGCTTTTGTCCTGTAATCCTTTCTGCATAAGCATGATAATGTTTGAATGTCTTGAAGACTTCTGATTAATCCTTGATTACATATAAAGTAATCCATCTGGTTGCATCATCAAGAAACAACACATAATATCTGGATCCATTTATGCTATAGTCCCTTGAGGGACCCCACACATCTGTATGAACCAATTCAAGCATATTTGAATACTTGTACCTTGATTTATTGTATGAGCTTTTGTGTGCTTTACCTAATTGACAAGCTTCACACTTGTACACCATGTGTTGCCCTTCAATTTTTGGCAAACCAAGCACCACTTGATTCTTTGACATTTCCTTTATAGCTCTCTCATTGAAATGACCTAGCCTTTTATGCCATAGGTCTAACTCAGACATCTTTTGACTTCCATAAGTAAATAAAGCATGTCCCACATTACCTTGAACTTTGAGAGTAAACAACCTTCCTTCCTTTTTACCTGCAATTATGTTTCTATATCCTTGATTTGGAGCTTGCACATAGACACCATCATTTCTGAATCCGACTTCATATCCCTTCTCCACAATTTGCCCTACACTTATCAAATTTTTAGGAATAGTAGGAACATAAAGTACCTTGCTCAAGAGTGTACTTCCACTCTTTGTCTTCACTGATCCAATGCTCTCCACTTTATGTTTGGTATTGTCACCTGTTTGAACTGTATGTCCATTCACCTTTGCTTCCATATTAGTCATCAAGGATATATTTCCACTCAGATGATTGCTTCATCCTGAGTCAATATAAAACACCCTTTGATCTTCTCCTACTGATTCATGAGTTGCATTCAAGATAAGAGTCATATCATCCTTCTGATATGATGCATACTTATAATAATTGTTGTTGTAGGACTGAGGTTGAAAACTTCTTCCACCTCCTCTAGCATATGATGTCCTACCACCTCTTCCTCTGAAATTGCCTCTTTGGTTTCTACCTCCTCTACCACTTTGATTCAAATTCCTATTATTGCTTCCACCATTTTGATTGTTATACCAACAATCATTTTCCTTATGATTGGTTCTGCCACAAATCCAACAAGCTTTAGTATTATCTTTGTTCTTACCTCCTCTTCCTTTACCTCTGAAATTCATCTTTCCTTTTGTAAAGTTAGCTTGGCTTGAAGATCCGTCATCATCAGTTGACTGCTTTCCTTTGCCATTCTTTTTCTTGTCCTTGGAGTACATAGCTTGACTTGCACTCCTATCATTATCTCCCTTAATGTCCTGCTCAAAAGTGAGCATGTGTCCTAGCAATTGATTAAGATCAGGATTAAAATGATCAAGTGACAATTCTATGGACAATATGAAAGGCTTCCACTTCTCATCTCCTCTCAGACCTGTAAGCATTTGCCTTACCAACTTATCCTCTTCAATGTCTTCATCTACTGCTCCCAAGCTATCTGCAATATCCTTCATCCTTGCCACATAATCAGAAATTGATTGTGAGCTCTTCTTCTTGAAAGTTGTGAACTCAGCCCATAATGAAGACTTCCTTGACTTCGTTGTATTTTGGAAATGCTCTTTCAAAGCATTCCAAACATCTATTGCACTTTCCAATCCTCTGATGTGAGGTAGAAGATAATCATTTACAGCCATGTAAATGATGCTCCTAGCTTGAGCATCCTTTCTCATCCAATTCTTCAAATCTGCAAGCTCTTCCCTAGTTGGAATACTAGGATCTGTAAACTCAGGCTTTTCTTCTTCTCCTGTGATGAATGCCATCAAGTCTTTGCTCATGAGGTGTGCCTCCATCCTCATGGACCAAGCTGGATAGTTCTCCCTATCTAGCTTGTCAATTTGCAAGCTTTCTCCCGTCCTTGATCTTTTGTGTCTGCAGTTACTATGGTTTATGAAAATAGAGTGTACCTTTGATATGAAGCTTTGATCCTTCTTGATCCTTCAAACTCGTGCTTTGTACTTCTGCAGATTATCTTCACAAATTTATCCTTGTCCACCTTCGATTAGAAAGACCTTCAATATCTGCAACAGTCGCGACTTCCACTGACTTTACTTCCCTTGTATGGCACCTTCATCTCTGATACCACTCTTGGAGACCTCTTAATCTCCAAATTTTTTATCTATACTGATATAAGAACACATCTATATCAATTATAGACCAAACTTTACACAAATGTTACTTTGATTTACCAAATGATTCATGAACAATTCTCTGAGTGAGAATTTTCCTTCTTCAAGAAGTCTACTTCAGAAATTGACTTCAATACCTATACATATCTTTAGATATCTTCAAACTAATGATGATCAAGTCTTCAAAATACCTTTGCGCAATCATATCAGCCATTGATTCACCAAAAGAATCATTAAACCTTTGATTTGATCCTTAAGATCAAAGATATATCAAAAATTGTCTTCTAGGAATGGCAACTTTGACATGGTCAACTTCTTAAGTTGATTTCTCACAGCACAAATCCCGCTTTGCTAAATTCTTTTAGCCATAGCTTCCTTATCTTCTAACTTAAATTTTGAATGCTGACTCATTCAAAACTTTACACTATACACTGAGATCTAAGCAAAACATTGACACAGAAAAGTGCGCGACTCTGAGAAGTCTGTCTGCAGATTTTACACACAAATGTTCCTATTGATCATTCTCACAGTAGGAAAGGAATTAGTCTATGAAACTTTGAACATAGCTTCATTAAATTTCAGAATAGATGTGTACAAAAGGATTTCTGATCCACGTGATCAGACTGAGAGAACTCAAAGAAAAACCCGTCGCTATTTTCTGAGGAAAAAACTCTCTTCACATCTATCTCTCAAAAACGTATCTTCTAATGACTCTCATACATATTTCTTTACATCATTGACTTATATACATATAGTTGTAGACTTATCCCGTGTCTATTACATTACTCCTTATCATCCTAAGGATTATCTATACTCAGGTTACAAGAATTTCCACCTATAATGTATATATGTATACATACTTCACTTCTGAGATCTCTTCACTCTCTCAAGTGTCTTCTTTCCACTTCAATCTCATCATAAGCTTGATTCAAGGTATTCATAATCATCAATTTGTGATTGGTTTGTTCCAACAATTACAGGCAATGATGTCAATGGAATCAGAAGCATTAAAAGCGAGATGATGAAGGTATTCAAGATCAATGATCTTGGATTATGATCAGAAAAGGTATGTACAAGATATGTTGAAGAAATTTCAATTACAGGCTGCCAAAGTAGCAAGCGCTCCAATGGAAGTGAACTAAAGCTAAGTTCCCATGAAGGCGATGAAGTCCAAGACATTACAGGTTATCAAAGTATGGTGGGTAGCTTGAACTATGCTACCTTAACTAGAATTGATATTGCATATGGAACTATTGTGCTAAGTCAATTCATGCACAAACCAAGGATACCTCACTTAGAGGCTGCCAAGAGAATCTTGAAGTATCTCAAGGGTACACAGAACCATGGTTTGTATTTTCCTTTCACTTCAGACATTGATATAAAAGTCTATTCAGATGCAGATTGGGCACGATGCAAGGATGATAGGAGAAGCACTTCTGGATATATTTCTTTTGCAGGTGACAAACCACTTTCATGGTCTGCAAAGAAGCAACCAACTGTGGCATTGTCTTCCACAGAGGCAAAGTATAGAGGGCTAGCTAATGCCCCTGAAGAAGCAATTTGGATTAAGCTTTTGTATACAAAATTGGGCTTATATACTAGGCCTCCAATTATCTTTGGAGATAACACAAGTTCTCTTCACCTTGCAGCTAATCCTATCTATCATGCCAGGACAAAACACATAGAATTTCATTATCATTATGTGAGGGAGAAATTGCTAAGCAAGGATATTCAACTGACTTATGTGTCAACCAACATGCAATGTGCAGACTTGCTGACTAAAGCTTTGGATGCAACAAAACTTTGCAGGCTCAAATCTATGATTGGATTGCAGGATATACTTGAAGACTAAGGATGAAGACTTAAGCCGAAATGTTTGGCTTGAGGGGGAGCTGTTGGTGTAAATCACAAGCCTACACATTTGGCTTGGAAGATATTATGAAGGATTTACATACATGAAGAACTATAGGAACATATGCTAGTGGTTTATTACCACTTTACTTCTTTGTAAAAGTCAAATTGACTTAGAATCTTATGTAGTCACCTACCTAAGTGATTCATGGAAAAGGTAGATCATTTGATTGAGAGAATATCCCACAAACATTAGGAGCTTGATCACTTCACTCCCGACCTTCATTCTACTGTAATTGAGTGTGTGTGAGGACTACATCATAGCCTACACCTCTCTACACCATTAGGCAATGCTAGTCATGCCAATGGGATTGTACACAAGTGCTAATTATTAGATACATTTATATCATTCATCTCTGTGTTCTTTGCTAGTCTACTCAAAAGTCTATCAACTTGTCAAGGGCATATCTCGGTCAATACTACTCCAAATTCAGTGATTAAAATCTTCTTGGATTCAGCTTGAAGTCTACTACATGCTCGTAAAAATTGAAGACATTCCATTCAGCTGATTCAGAGAAATCGTAGTCGAGGTGCTCACTGTTCTATTTCTGCTACAGTCCTAAAAAGTCGGGGGTATAGCTAATCTTGCTAAATTAATTTCTTTAAGCATAGTTTGTCTTTTTACATCATTCCACTTGCAAATGGTATCTTGCTAATCTAATTGAATACCCCTAGAAGGAATTTTATCAATTGCTACTGTGCTGGTCACATTAAGCAAAACAACTAGTAGGTGTCTAAACCAAAATACAAGGTTTTCTTGAGTTTGTGACTTCCAAAGTTATCTGTTTTGATTTAATCATTGCACATATCATTTCCAAAGGACATAGGCCATTTCTTGGTGTCATTGGAATGGTAAGGAAGTCTACTAATCAAGTCTGAAGCAAAAGAGAGTTGGTACAAAGCAGGTTTAGTAGTACCCACTCAGTTTCCTGGATCATCCATCCATCTTTCCCAACAATAGATAGGTAGATAGATAGATAGATAGATAGATAGATACATAAATAGATAGATAGATAGATTGATAGATAGATAGATAGATAGATAGATAGATAGATAGATAGATAGATAGATAGATAGATAGATAGATAGATAGATAAATAGATAGATAGATAGATAGATAAATAGATAGATAAATAGATAGGTAGATAGATAGATAGCTAGATAGATAGGTAGATAGCTGGATAGATAGATATACAGATAGATAGATAGATAAATAGATAGATAGATAGATAGATAGATAGATCCAATGACCAATAGATAGATAGATAGATAGATAGATAGATAGATAGATAGATAGATAGATAGATAGATAGATAGATAGATAGATAGATAGATAGATAGATAGATAGATAGATAGATAGATAGATAGATAGAGAGATAGATAGATAGATGGATAGATAGATAGATAGATAGTTGGATAGATAGATAGAGAGGTAGATAGATAGACACACAGACATGCACATACATAGACAGACAGAAAAACAGACAGATAGACAGACAAATAGATAGATAGATAGATAGATAGATAGATAGATAGATAGATAGATATGTTGGTGCATTTTGCCCAAGCCTACATGCTTGATATGCTTGATATTATCCTCATTTGTAAGTCACATGAGTAGTCATGTGAACACCTCTTGTAAAAGAGTACATTTTATCTCTTGTAAATGGAAAAAGAAAAAAGGAAAAGGATGGCTTACCTCATCCATGATGTAAAAGCAAATTCGTGGCTCCAACTACCAAAATCACGAATTTTTGAGCTGAGGGAATCTCTCCTAACTTTGGGGATCACTTTTAGGTGGAGCCATTCGAATTCGAATTCAAAACTCCCTCCAAGAATAGCTATAAAAGGAGCAAGAAGGAAGAGGCGATTAGCAAGCCTTGTACGCGACCACTTCATGTCATTTTGTAGAGATTGAAGAGCTTACTCCATAGCTCTATCATTCTACTCCCATTGTGCAAAGATTCATTGCCAATGTGGTTGTAATCATATGTGAATCTATACATTTATTATCATCTACCTCTCTGTTTTGTTCTCTGCTATACTCACTCAGAGCAGTAACTTCAGAAGGTCATATCTCGAGTTTTACATAACCTTTTTCAGTGTTTTAAAATGCGTTGGATAGCTCTCACTGTCTAGTTTCTACCTATAAATTTTCAAGGTCATTGGATTTATACGTTTGGAGATATCTGCATTTTACTGCTTACTGGTCTATCTCTGCAGAGCCCCGAGAATTGTGGGAATGTTCCAGAACTTGATGAAACTTGTTCTCAGTGCTCAGTCCATCATTTGAAGTGTTTTAACTTGGAATAGGAAGCTTGCTAAGTCTATTTGCTATTCCCAAAAGGAATTTTTCTAATTCCTTCCAGGTTGAGAGCACTGTTCATTTTTTCCAGCAGGTATATGTCCAAAAATAGCAAGTTTTGGGAGCTAGTCATTTCGCAACTTGTCGGTCTTGACTTAAACTTTTGGGATACATGTTCCAAAGTACTTGGCTGATATTTTGGTGGATTTAGGAAGCTCAAAGGGTCTACTAATCAACTCTGAAGTCTCAGTTGGCTGGTGTGAAGCTGGTTGTAGCGGCACCTACTCATCTTTGGATTGCATCCACCATCTCTCTTCACAGTGGTATCAGAGCATAGTCAAGCAACATGGGAGATGGATTTCCATCAACAATTGACAAATTGGATCGAAACAACTATCCGGCATGGTCTCTAAGGATGGAGGCTTACCTTCAAGGAAGGAATCTATATGGATTCATATCCGGAGATGAAGCAATGCCAACCATGAGGAACAAAGGGCAACCATCACATGAAGAAGTGGAAGGACTTTCGAATTGGTGTTCGAAGGATGCACTTGCAAGGTCCTATATTCTAAACTCAATCTCTGATTTTCTTTTACCTCATGTCAAGGGATGCAAGACATCAAGAGAAACCTGGAATGCACTTGCTTCTTTCTTCTCTTCCAACACTCGAGCAAGGAAGAACCAATTGTGGATGGAGTTCACAACAATGAAGAAAAGCCCGAAGCAAAATGTGACTGATTATGTCACAAAGATGAAGGAGATTTCCGACCAACTTGGAAGCATTGGAGAGGTAATTGAAGAGGAGCAAATCATAAGACAAATCATGAATGGAATCAAAGCAGACGACAAGTGGGAGTCATTCACAACAGCCATGGATTTATACATGGATATGCATGTACCCGACCTCAACACACTCATGGGCCAACTCTTCACTCATGAAGCAAAGATTAGAAAAGGTGGTGAGTCCTCAAGAGGTAATCAAACTTCTGCCTTATATTCTGATAAAGCTAAGGTCAAGGACAAGTCAAAGAATAGAAAGAATGAAGATGAAGGAAGCTCTTTCCAAGCAAACTTTGCAGGTAGAGGACGAGCTAGAGGAAGAGGCAGAAGTGGAAAGCAAGGCAGGGGGAGATTCCAATCATCTCAACCTTGCAACATATGTGGCTTATCTAACCATACTACTGAAGAATGTTTCAGGAATCCAAGGAACTCAAGAGGAAGAGGATTCAATAGAGGTGGCTATGGATCAAATAGAGGCAGGTACAATGGAGGCTACAACAACAACAACTACTACAACAACAATTACAACAACAACAACAACTATCAAAGTGGCCATAGAGGAAGAAGAGATTACAATAACTATGCAGAGGACCAAAGTGAAGAAGATTCATTATTGATTATGAATCTATCAACAAAGAAGGGTAAGGATGATGATCACATATTTTACATTGATTCGGGATGCTCGAACCATGTAGCAGGAAATGTGGCTTTACTTTCTGATTTGGAAGATCCTCATAACAAGCATGAAGTGCAGACAGGAGATGACACAAAGCACTCAGTGGAGAAGATAGGTAATGTGAAGACATCAGATGGGAATATGAACCTCTTAAGCAAAGTCTTGTATGTCCCTACAATTACCAAAAATTTAATAAGTGTTGGACAGATTGTTGAAAAAGGATTGCAGGTTAGATTCAATCGATTTGGAGCATATGTTGAAGACCCAAGGCAAGGCTTTCGAAGGATTGCCAAAGGAGAAAAGACAGGAAGGCTTTTCACTTTTGAAGTGGAAGATACAAAGAACATAGCTTTGTTTAGCTATGGATCTCAAACTCTAACAGAGTTGGAGATATGGCACAAAAGGCTTGCTCACATTGGTGAGAGGACACTCAAACAGATTTGCAGGGACCAAAGTGTACTTGGTTTGCCTAATATCACAAGGCAACACATGATTTATAAGTGTGAAGCTTGTCAACTCGGCAAGGCTCATAGACAACCTTTCAATAAGAAAGGATATATGTATCAAAATCCTTTGGATCTAGTGCACACGGATGTGTGGGGTCCAAGTAAGGAGCCATCTATATCAGGCTCAAGATATTATGTGTCTTTCATAGATGATTGTAGCAGGTGGACCATTCTGTTTTTCATGAAGCACAAGGATGAAGTGTTTAATTGCTTTAAGAAGTATATTGCTCTTGTTGAAAACCAAACAGGTAGGACTTTGAAACGACTCAGATCAGATGGTGGAGGAGAATACTTCTCTTTTGAATTTGATGCCTTCTTGCATGAAAGAGGCATTAAAAGGGAAGTCACTACAAGGTATACACCCGAACTCAATGGTGTAGCAGAGAGGAGGAACAGAGCTATTGTCGAAGCTGCAAGGTCCATGCTCAATGAAAAGGGATTGCCGAACTACCTATGGGCAGAGGCTGTGTCGACAGCCACATATCTCATAAATAGACTTCCATCTAAGTCACTAGATGGAACCACTCCATATGAAGTGTGGAATGGAAGAAGACCTAGTCTAGAGCATTGTAAAATCTTTGGATGCTTAGCCTATGCTCACATTCCTTCTCAAGTAAGAGGGAAATTGGATCCCAAGGCAGAGAAGTGTGTATTCATTGGTTATGATCAAAACCAAAAAGGATATAGATTGTACAATCCAACCAATAAAGGATTTTCTGTGAGTAGAGATGTAATTTTTGATGAAAACAAATCATGGTTTGATGATGACAAGAAAGTGAAGCTGCCGTATGACTTGGATGAAGACTTTCCCTCACTTCAACCAAAGGAGCCAAAGCAGATTGAAGAAAGTGATTCGGAGATTGACCTAGAAGACTTGGAAAGACTAAAGCTATGGAAGAACAAAGGTAAAGCAAAGATGCAGGATGCTACATATGGACCCGAGAGCTCACATCAACCACTTAGAAGGTCTTCGAGGGAGAAGAAGAAACCAGAGAGGTTTGGTTATGATACTTCTTTGGTCACCAAGCACTCAATCTACATTGCAAAGGATTCAACCAATGAAGAACCTACCACATTCGAAGAAGCACAAAGCAAGAAAGCTTGGAGAGATGCAATGGATGAAGAAATGGAAGCCTTGAAGGAGAATGACACTTGGGAGCTTGTACCTAACAAGCCATCTATGAAGATAATCGGATCTCGATGGATATACAAAATCAAGAGGAATCCAGATGGAAGTATAAATAGACACAAAGCAAGGTTAGTTGCTAAAGGGTTTGCTCAAACCCATGGTATTGATTATGAGGAGACTTTCTCTCCTGTTGCAAAAATGCCTACAATTAGGGTTCTCATAAGTCTTGCTGCATCTAGAAATTGGAATCTTTATCAACTTGATGTAAAGAATGCTTTCTTGAATGGATGGATTTCTGAGGAAGTGTATATGGCACAACCTCCTGGATATGAGGATGCACATCATCCTAACTATGTATGCAAACTAAAGAAAGCAATGTATGGATTGAAGCAAGCTCCAAGAGCTTGGAATTTCAGATTGGTTACTTATTTGCAGGACCAAGGATTCAAAGCTAGCAAGGCGGATACCTCTTTGTTCATAAAGAGGAATGGATCTGAAGTGATCTATTTATGTGTGTATGTTGATGATATTATTATCACAGGCAATGATCTTGAAGGAATCAAACAGGTAAAGAGTCAAATGAAGGAGGAGTTCAAAATAAGTGACCTCGGACCACTCACTTATTTTCTTGGATTGGAGTTGATCTACACAGATTCAGGTATATACATCACACAAAGGAAGTATGTCCATGACATGCTCGTCAAGTTCAAGATGGAAAATACAAAGTGTGCAGGTACACCTATGGAGCAAAATCATAAGCTTAGTGCTTATGAAGGAGAGCCAATTGAAGACATCACAAGCTATCAAAGCTTGGTTGGAAGTTTGAACTATGCAACACTCACAAGGGTGGATATATGCTATAGTGTTAGCATATTGAGTCAGTTTATGCATAAGCCGAGAAGACCACATATGGAAGCGGCCAAGCGAGTCCTCAAGTACCTAAAGGGGACCATGAATGAAGGTTTGTTTTATTCATTTACTTCAGATATTGAGCTAAAGGTCTACTCAGATGCAGATTGGGCCGGATCTAAAGATGATAGAAGAAGCACATCAGGGTATATATCATTTGCAGGTTCAAAAATCATTTCTTGGTCATCGAGGAAGCAATCAACCGTGGCATTATCTTCTACTGAAGCTGAATATAGAGGTTTGGCTAATGCAACTCAAGAAATCATGTGGTTAAAATCTTTGTACACAGATCTTGGACTTCATTCTTCAACACCTCACATTTTTGGTGACAACACAAGCTCACTACATCTAGCAGCTAATCCGGTATACCATGCTAGAACCAAGCATATTGAAGTCCACTACCATTATGTAAGGGAGAAGCTAATGAGCAAGGATATTCAACTATCCTACGTCTCTACAGATATGCAATGTGCAGACATGTTGACGAAAGCTCTTGATGGTACGAAATTAAGTAGATTCAAGTTGATGATTGGTTTGCAGGAAATCAAGGACAATTGAAGACTTATTTGGAGGCCAAGCATGTTAGGCTTGAGGGGGAGCTGTTGGTGCATTTTGCCCAAGCCTACATGCTTGATATGCTTGATATTATCCTCATTTGTAAGTCACATGAGTAGTCATGTGAACACCTCTTGTAAAAGAGTACATTTTATCTCTTGTAAATGGAAAAAGAAAAAAGGAAAAGCATGGCTTACCTCATCCATGATGTAAAAGCAAATTCGTGGCTCCAACTACCAAAATCACGAATTTTTGAGCTGAGGGAATCTCTCCTAACTTTGGGGATCACTTTTAGGTGGAGCCATTCGAATTC
>CM035442.1:6870860-6873360 GCA_020310875.1 Ceratopteris richardii | reverse complement strand
AGTAGCTTCCTTTTGGTTGATTGTCTTCTTCTTCTTTTGACGTTGATTCGTCCTTCAAGAGTGTAATCCTTTTTGTATGTTGATGATGAATCTTTCTTCAAGAGTATCTCCCCTTCAATTTGACGACCCTTTTGTATGGTTTTCTTTGTAATGTGTAAGCTTTACATAAGATTTTAAGAGCTTGATACATGAGCTCTTTATAATGATGATCATTTGATCACAATACATGATGGAAGCTTCAAACAAGTTACAAAGCTACAAACGTGCTTTATCTATGGCTTTTGCCATTTGTGTATAACAACTTAACTTTGTCAATGCAAAGTTCAGAGGTTGTGGTTTTTCCTCACTCATTTTGGAGCGAGCATTGCTCTAGCTCTAGAGCGATTCTATACCTTCACTTGTTTGATAGTTTTCATAAGTAAATGAAGCTAATCAAGATCCCAGCTTCTTGATTAATCTTCATTTGGCGATTTCACCTTCTATGTGTGTAGAACAATTTTGCCATAACTATTTATCAAGTGCTCACACCACTTGTATTGTACCTGACTATATGTGTTGGTCCTTTACATTGATGATAAAGGGAGTTTGATCCACCATGAATACCTTGACTATGCTTTACAAAGAAATGCGATTTGTGTGATAATATGCAGCCCTTGTATATGACTCTTAATGTGTGTGAGTCTATCCAAGCCTTGATTTTTGTAGATGCATATAAGTCATAGTGACTTATGAAAGCACATATGAAGTGCTTATGAGACTTCAAATAACCGTTTTTTACCTTTGTATGAGTGCGTTGAATGCACTTTCTTCATCTTCCTATTATGAGGAAGTTCACTTCTCATATTGGATGAATGTCCTTCTTCTTCTTCTTCTTTGATTGATTGCATTGGATGCACGTCCTTCTTCTTCTTGCTTTGTGGAAGTCTTCTTTTAGCCAATGGCTTCTTTTACTTCTTCCAACTGATGTGGAGAAGTGGGCTTGGATGTAGTCCTTTCCATAGGATTGGTAAGCCTTTGAAGAGTGGCTTCTATGATCTTTGCCTCGAACACTTTGAAAAATCTTGTTTCAAGCTTCTTGATGATGGAAAGAGTGCTTGAGTAGCGCTTGGCTACAAATACAATCTTTTGATGTGCTTGAATAGCACTAAATTCCAAGTACAAATTTCTTGCTATGTGTTCATAACTCAATAAAGAGAATGTGGAGCTTTAAGCAGTACATATCAATGGGCATAAGATCTATGTGATCTTCTTTGTGATACAAGAGTAAGTGATAGAGATTCACTTTACAATGGTGATAATCTTTCATGTAATAAGAGAAGGCTTAAGAGTGATTTTGATGCTAAAGAATGGGTATCTCCAAGATAGAACATGTATGATCATTGATCGTAACTAGTTTTAAGTGCACTCGGATCTTAGAAAATGAATACCATCAAGGAAGAACCTAAATTGATATACATTACCAAATGAATGTTTCTAATGAAGAATGCCTTCTTGATTGTTGAAATGAAGTCTTTGGAGAAAGTAGCTTCAACTCTTAGGAGCTTTACCACAAGTAGCTTTTAATCGTCCAATTCTCCATCCTTCAACCTTGTGAGTTGTGTAAGTCTTCATAATATCTTCACTTAAAGTCATTTGTGTTTTGATGTTGATCCTTGTCTTGAGCGTTGAATCCAAGCCTTCCTTGAAAATGGTCTTCAATGCCGGATATTGAGATTCCCTTCTTTATTCTATGCTTTTCTTCATAGCTTGATGATGATAGCCTCCTTTGATGCCGATTCTTCAAGACACTTCTTCACGACCTTTGACATCCTGAAGAGAGGTGCATGTAGCCTTGAATAGAAAGCTTGAGATATCCTTGAATCCTTGTATGGCTGACTTGCAACGAAAATGTCCTATATCACAGTTTGTTGTTGAAGTAGATAGCACATTATTTCCATTAATATGGAATCAAGCCAAGTTGCTTCATACTCTCCTTGTGTGACAAGGTAGATGAGTTACATAACATAAGATTCATAAAGCTTCATGAATATAACCTCCATGTGCCTCATGTACAATAGATACAATGAATGATTGTTTGAGGCCTCGGGTGAACCACTAAAAACATAATAGTATTTTGCAACACCACTTGAGTAATCATAGAATCATTTGCTCAAGAAGCAAATGAAGAAATGATAAGTAATCCCAAAAGAGTTTCTCATGATCATATGAGACCGACAAAGGTAAAGCTTATGTAGCTTGTTAAGCATGATAACCTAATTCCCAAGACAACAAGAAATGAAAAACATTGTTGTCTCCAACAAACGTGGAACTCATTTTGAAAGACATTGTCTGTTGTAGATTGATAAACAATCTTTTTGTTGATGGAGCCTGAAAAACAATCCTCCATTAGCTTCATGATCAATTCAAGTCATAATAAGATAAGCAATAGACTTGACAGTCTTAAAGAGAACATGACAAGCATGAATATATGAACATGTGCATAAATGTCTTTTAGTATAAA
>CM035442.1:6840860-6865860 GCA_020310875.1 Ceratopteris richardii | reverse complement strand
CTTGAGCTTCCAAATGATACCAAAATATGCTATATGTACTTTGGAAAAAGTTTGAGTACTAACTTGATCAAAACAGATAAGTTTGTAAATCACAAAGCTCAAAAACTTTCTATTTTTGTCATGATACCTGCTCAGTCTTTCACTCAGTATGACCAGCACACTTACAATTGGCAAAATTCCTTCTAGAGATATTCTATTAGCTTAGTAAGCTACCATTTGCAAGTGGAAAATGAGATAAAATGATAGACTATACTCAGAGAAATCACTTAAGCAAATTTAGGAACACTCCCGACTTTTTAGGAGCTCTGCAGAAAGATACCAGAGATCACGTCGAGCGCGATTTCTCCCAGATGGCTGATCCAATGATCTTCAAATTTTGTAGGCGTGTAGATGACTTTCAGCTGATTCCAACAAGCCTTGAATCACTTGATTTGATTCAGTAGATCCTGAGATATGCCCCTTTGAAGTTGACAGACTTGGAGTAGATAACTCAGAGAAACCAGAGATTATGAATGTGTATACTTCTATTGATTGATGTAGTTGTACAATCTCATTAGCATGACAAGCATAGCTAAATGAGGTGTTGTGGTGTAGGCTATGAAGTAGCACTAACACACACATAGTTACAATGGTGAATGCCTCGAGAAGTGAGCTCAATTGGACTAGCTAAAAAACACGACTTTTCAAGTACATTTTTTATAGAAGTTGAGTTGAGATTTGAATTTGAATTCAAATTCAAATCTCCTATAATCACTCCTCTAAAAGTAGGGAGATATTCTCTCCAATTACACCATCCAAATTCTATGACTAATCAAGTAGGTAAGTGATTACAAGTAAATGCCAAGTCATATAGACTTTTACAATGAGTAAAATGTAATAACACATAGGCAAGTGTTCCTATGGTTCTAGCTTCACATAGTGATATCCTTCAAGGGTTCCAAGCCAAAGGTGAAGGCTTGAAATGCACCAACAAAGAAGAAGGTACTTCAAACCAAAAAAATTTCATAAGAGGAAAAGGAAATGGCAGAAGTAGAGGAAGAGGCAGAAACAACAAAGATAATGCAAGAGCTTGTTGGATATGTGGTAAGACCAATCATTTATCTCATGATTGTTGGCACAATAATCAGAACAATGGTAATTATCAGAACTTTAATCAAAGAGCAAGAGGTGGTAGATTTCAAAGAGGAAACTTCAGAGGTAGAGGTGGTAGGAATTCTTTTGGAAGAGGTGGAGGAAGAAGCTTCCAAAATCAATCCTATAATAACACCTACTACAACTATGCATCAGATCAGAAGGAGGAGTCGACTCTCATTATGAATGCAACATATGAAACCTCACATGAGGACATGAGAGTGTTCTATATTGATTCAGGATGTAGTAATCATTTAAGTGGAAATATTGCTTTGATGACTGATCTAGATCATAATGCAATTAACCATACAGTTCAGACAGGTGATAATACAAAGCATAAGGTAAAGTCAATTGGTTCAGTCAAGGCTAAAGATGGGAGCACTCTTCTGAGTAAGGTTCTTTATGTTCCCACAATTCCAAAGAATTTGATCAGTGTAGGTCAAATTGTGGAAAAAGGATATGAGGTAAGATTCACCAATGATGGAGTATATGTTGAAGACCCTAGTCAAGGGTATAAACAGGTTGTTACAGGAAAGAAAGAAGGAAGGCTCTTCACATTGAAGGCACAAGGAAATGTTGGACATGCTATGTTCACATATGGAGAGCAGAAGGTATCTGAATTGGATCTTTGGCATAAAAGACTTGGACATTTCAATGAGAGAGGTATTAAAGAAATGATTAACAATGATTCAGTGCTTGGGTTGCCTAACATTGCAGGTCAACACATGACATATAGATGTGAGGCATGTCAATTAGGTAAGGCTCATAAGCAATCCTATTCCAAGCATGGGTTTATGTATTCAGAAAGACTTGAATTGGTGCATACAGATGTGTGGGGTCCTTCAAAGGACTTTAGTATAAATGGTTCAAGATATTATATGCAGAAAGAATTACAGGTCAAAAATTGAAGAGACTAAGGTCAGATGGAGGGGGAGAGTATTTTTCAAATGAATTCAATGATTACCTGTGGAATGTAGGTATAAAGAGAGAAGTTACTTGCAAGTACTCTCCTCAACAAAATGGTGTAGCAGAAAGGAGAAATAGGACTCTTGTTGAGTTTGCAAGGTCCATGATGAAAGAGAAGAATTGTCCAAATTATTTGTGGGCTTAAGCTGTTAATACAGCTACATATTTGGTCAATAGATTGCCTTGTAAAGCTTTGCAAGGTATGACACCATATGAAGCTTGGTGGGGTAAGAGACCTACCTTGGATCATTGCAGAATATTTGGATGTTTGGCATATGCATATGTGCCATCTCAATTGAGGCATAAGTTGGAGCCTAAGGCAGAAAAGTATGTATTTATTGGTTATGATGATAAGCAAATGGGATACAGGTTGTGGAGTCCATCCACAAAGCAATTCCTTGTATCCAAGGATGTTACATTTGATGAGCAAGGTACTTGGTATGCAGGTAAATATAATGTACATGCAGATGTTGAAGAAGTAGTGGATCAAAGGAAAGGTAAAGCAAAGATTCAATTACTTGATGAAAATGAGAATAATGAAGTACAGGTTGAAGTTGAAGAGAGGCCAAGATTTGATCCAGAATGTGATGAACCAGAGACTTCAAAAAGTGCAGAAGTTAGGAGGTCATCTAGGCACAAATGGCAACCTACAAGGTATAGCTATGGCACCTCATTCTTGACTACTAAAGATTATGCTTATTTGGTAAAAGCAGATGAAGATCCATCTACATATGATGAAGCCAAAGGCAAGAGAAATTGGGAAGAAGCCATGCAAGAGGAGTATGATGCATTGATAGAGAATCAGACTTGGGATTTGGTTCCTAAACCTAATAGCCAGAAGATTATTGGATGTAAGTGGGTTTACAAAACAAAAAGATTTGCAGATGGAAGTGTGTCTAGGTACAAAGCTAGACTTGTTGTGAAAGGGTATGCACAGACATATGGAGTGGACTATGATGAGACTTATAGTCCTGTGGCAAAAATGACAACCATCAGAACTCTCATAGCAATTGCTGCTTGCAAAGGTTGGAAGTTATCTCAATTAGATGTTAAAAATGCTTTTTTGAATGGTTACATTTCAGATGAAGTTTACATGGAGCAACCAGATGGGTTCAAAGATCAAGTAAGTCCAAATTATGTGTGTAAGCTCAAGAGAGCTTTGTATGGATTAAAGCAGGCCCCAAGGGCATGGAATTATAGACTTGTAAAGTTCTTGAATGATCTTGGATTTCAAGCATCAAAGGCAGATAGTAGCTTGCTAGTCAAAGCAAGTGAAGATGGATTCATTTATGTTTGTATTTATGTTGATGACATAATACTTACAGGAACAGATGATAAAGGAATACAAATGATCAAGAAGCAGATGGAGAAAGAGTTCAAAATCAGTGATTTGGGGAACTTGTCATTCTTCTTGGGAATGGAGATTTCTTATACTCAACATGGAGTATATGTGACCCAAGAAAGGTATCTTAAAAATTTGCTAACCAAATTTAAAATGGAAGATTGCAGGGTTGCACCCACACCATTGGAAGTGAACCATAAATTGTCTAGATTTGGAGGAGAAGAATTCAGAGACATGAAGCTCTATCAAAGTTTGGTTGGTAGCTTGATTTATGCTACATTAACAAGGCCTGATTTGTCATATGCAGTTGGTGTGCTTTCACAATTTATGCATTGTCTGTTGGTGCATTTCAAGCCTTCACCTCTGGCTTGGAACCCTTGAAGGATATCACTATGTGAAGCTAGAACCATAGGAACACTTGCCTATGTGTTATTACATTTTACTCATTGTAAAAGTCTACATGACTTGGCATTTACATGTAATCACTTTAATCACTTACCTACTTGATTGGATTCGTGGAAACGTGGATGGTTTAGTAGAGAGAATATCTCCCTACTTTTAGAGGAGTGATTATAGGAGATTTGAATTTGAATTCAAATTCAAATCTTAACTCAACTTCTATAAAGGATGTATTGCAAAAGTCGCGCACACTTCAGCTCATATCCCGAGGAAATTCTGTATCAACATTTGAGTGTGTAAGGACTTCTTCATAGCCTACACCTCTGAGTACCATTTGGCAATGTTTATCATGTCAATGGGAATGTACATCAATGTGAATTAATACATATCATTACATTCATTATCTCTGTTTTCTCTGAGTCATCATCTCCAAGTCTGTCAACGTCAAAGGGGCATATCTCATGATCTACTGAACCAATGCAAGTGATTCAAGGCTTGTTGGAACCAGCTCAAAGTCATCTACACGCCTACAAAATTTGAAGATCATTGGATCAGCCATCTGGGAGAAATCGCACTCGAAGTGATCTCTAGTATCTTTCTGCAGAGCTCCTAAAAAGTCGGGAGTGTTCCTAAATTTGCTTAAGTGATTTCTCTGAGTATAGTCTATCATTTTATCTCATTCCACTTGCAAATGGTAGCTTACTGAGCTAATAGAATATCTCTAGAAGGAATTTTGCCAATTGTAAGTGTGCTGGTCATACTGAGTGAAAGATTGAGCAGGTATCATGACAAAAATAGGAAGTTTTTGAGCTTTGTGATTTACAAACTTATCTGTTTTGATCAAGTCAGTACTCAAACCTTTTCCAAAGTACATATAGCATATTTTGGTATCATTTGGAAGCTCAAGGAGTCTACTAAGCATATCTGAAGCAAAGGAGGGCTGAAGCAAAGCAGGTCTAGCAGCTTCAACTCAATCTCTTGAGTGCATCCAACCATTTCTCCCAATAGTGGTATCAGAGCAAATAAGGTAAACATGGGAGATGGTTTTCCTTCATTCATTGACAAATTGGACAGGAACAATTACCAAGCTTGGCCTCTAAGGATGAAGATCTATCTACAAGGAAGAAGCTTATTTGGATACATATCAGGAGATGAGGAATTGCGCTCATTCAAAGCTAGAGGACTACCCACCAAGGATGAACAAGAGAGGCTCAACCAATGGTGTGCAAAAGATGCTTTGGCAAGGTCTTACCTTCTTAACTCTATATCTGATTTCCTTTTACCTCATGTAAGGAACTGTAAGACTTCCCAAGAGACTTGGGAAACTCTGTCAACATATTTCTCTTCCAACACAAGGGCCAGGAAGAATCAACTGTGGATTGAATTCACAACTCTTAGGAAGCAGCCCAAGCAATCAGTCTCAGAGTATGTGACCAAGATTAAAGATGTGGCAGACCAATTAGCAAGCATTGGAGAGGAGATTGAAGAGGAGCAAATAGTCAGGCAAGTAACAAATGGACTCAAGGCAGATGATAAGTGGGAAAGCTTCACCACTGTAATGGACCTCTACATGGACATGCATACCCCAGATCTCACAACACTTATGGGCCAACTATTCACACATGAAGCAAAGTTTACAAAGGCAGGAGATCAATCAAAAGGTAACAACCCCTCTGCTCTATATACTGATAAGAAGGTTAAAGATAAAGGTAAAAGTAAGAAGGTTGATGAAGAAGGTTCTACTTCCCAAGCAAACTATGCAAGGAGAGGTAGAGCCTCAAGAGGAAGAGGCAGAGGAGGCAAGTCAGGTAGGGGGAGACCCTACAACGCATCACCATGCAACATTTGTGGATTGTCCAATCATACCACAGATGAATGCTACAAGAACTACAAGAATCAGAGAGGAAGAAGCTATCAAAGAGGTGGATACTCTCAAGGGAGAGGCAGGTTCAACCAACACCAAGGCTACAATGGATACAACAATCAATACAACAACAATTACAACCATAACCACAATGGTAATTATCAAGGTGGATTCAGAAATAGAAGGGATTACAACAACTACACAGAGGAGCAAGATGACTCCCTATTGATCATGAATATGACCTCCAAGGCAGGTACAAATGATGATCATTTATTTTATATTGATTCAGGATGTTCTAACCATGTAGCTGGCAATGTGGCACTACTCTCTGACTTGGAAGAACCCAAGGGCAAACATCAAGTACAGACACGTGATGATACTAAACATTCTGTTGTTAAGATTGGAAATGTAAAGACATGTGATGGTAACCAGAACCTATTGAGCAGGGTACTCTATGTACCAACCATCACCAAGAATCTAATGAGTGTTGGTCAGATTGTGGAGAAAGGTTTGCAGGTCAGATTCACTCAACATGGAGCATATGTGGAGGACCCAAGACATGATTTCAAAAGAATTGCCAAGGGAGAGAAATCAAGTAGATTGTTTACCTTTGAGCTAGAAGACACCAAGAACATTGCTTTATATAATTACAAGGATCAAACACTTTCAGAGTTAGAAATATGGCACAAGAGGTTAGGTCACATAGGTGAAAGAACCCTAAAGCAAATGTGTAGGGATCAATGTGTGCTTGGGATACCTAATGTATCCAAGCAACACATGAGTTACAAGTGTGGTGCTTGTCAGTTTGGTAAGTCTCACAGGTTGCCCTATTCAAGGAAAGGTTTCATGCATAAAGATAACCTAGACTTGGTACACACAGATGTTTGGGGACCTAGCAAGGATGCCTCCATTTCAGGTTCAAGGTACTATGTGTCCTTCATTGATGACTATAGCAGGTGGACTATCTTATACTTTATGAAACATAAAGATGAAGTGTTTAATTGTTTCAAGAGGTATCTTGCACTTGTTGAAAATCAAACAGGAAGAAGCTTGAAAAGGCTAAGGTCAGATGGTGGAGGAGAATACTTCTCAAATGAGTTTGAAGATTTCTTGCAGGAAAGAGGCATCAAAAGGGAGATAACCACAAGGTACTCACCTGAACAAAATGGAGTAGCTGAAAGAAGGAATAGACTCATAGTAGAAACAGCTAAGTCTATGCTTAATGAAAAGAAGTTGCCAAATTATCTTTGGGCAGAGAGTGTATCTATTGCCACCTATCTCATTAATAGATTGCCATCCAAATCACTTGATGGTATGACACCATATGAAGCTTGGCATGGTAAGAGACCTTCTCTGGATCATTGCAAAATCTTTGGTTGTGTAGCATATGTGCATATTCCCTCACAGGTAAGGGGAAAGCTAGACCCTAAAGCTGAAAAATGTATCTTCATTGGTTATGATTTGAACCAAAAGGGATACAGATTCTACAACCCAACAAACAAAGGCTTCAAGGTAAGCAGAGATGTCATCTTTGATGAGAATGACTCATGGTATGAGAATGAATGCAGGAAGGTTAGTCTACCCTATGATATGGAAGAAGATTTCCCAAAGCTCACCAAGGAGGAACCAATCCAGAAAGAAGACTCAAGCTCAGATGATGATGATACAATTAACCTTGAGGAATTCAAGGCATGGAAGTCCAAAGGAAAGATGAAGATGAAGAAGCTAGAGGATATACCAGAATCCTCAACTCAAGCTATGAGGAGATCTCAGAGAGAAAGTAAGAAGCCTATCAGATATGGGTATGACACATCACTTGTAACTAAACATTCTGTATATCTTGCAAAGGATTTGTTAAATGAAGAACCAGGTACCTATGAAGAAGCAATTACCAAACCAGAATGGAAAGGAGCTATGGATGAAGAAATGGAAGCTCTCAAGGAGAGTGATACTTGGGACTTGGTACCCAAGAAGGACTCTATGAAGGTGATAGGATCCAGATGGATCTATAAGCTAAAGAGAAATTTAGATGGAACAATAAACAGGTACAAAGCTAGGTTGGTTGCCAAGGGTTTTGCACAAACCCAAGGCATTGATTATGAGGAGACATTTTCTCCTGTGGCTAAGATGCCAACTATCAGAATATTGGTGAGTGTAGCTGCATCCAAGAATTGGAACATGTACCAATTAGATGTCAAGAATGCTTTCTTGAATGGATGGATATCTGAAGAAGTCTACATGTCACAACCACCTGGCTATGAAGATCCCAAGAAGGTAAATTATGTTTGTAAATTGAAGAAGGCTCTATATGGTTTGAAGCAGGCACCCAGAGCATGGAATTACAGGTTGACAACCTACCTCCAAGACCAAGGATTTGTGATGAGCAAAGCTGACACTTCTCTATTCATAAAGAGAAGTAGTACAGAGGTAATCTACTTGTGTGTTTATGTTGATGACATCATCATTACAGGCAATGATGTCAGTGGGATTAGACACATCAAAGGACAGATGATGAAGGAATTCAAGATCAATGATCTTGGATTATTGAAATACTTCTTAGGTCTTGAGTTAGTCTACACCAACTCAGGTATATATATTACTCAAAAGAAGTATGTACAGGATATGGTCAAGAAGTTTGGCTTGCAGGATGCTAAAGTCTCAACTACTCCAATGCTGGTCAACCTAAAGCTTAGTGCTCATGAAGGGGATGAAATACAAGACATTACAGGATATCAAAGCATGGTAGGTAGTTTGAATTATGCTACTTTGACAAGAATTGACATAGCATATGGAGTTAGTGTGCTAAGCCAATTCATGCACAAACCAAGGGTACCTCACCTAGAGGCAGCAAAGAAGACCTTGAAGTATTTGAAGGGAACACAGAACCATGGTTTGTACTTTCCTTATACATCAGATATTGACATTAAAGTATACTCAGATGCAGATTGGGCAGGATGCAAGGATGATAGGAGAAGCACATCAGGTTACATTTGTTTTGCAGGAGATAAACCTATTTCTTGGTCAGCCAAGAAGCAACCTACAGTGGCATTGTCATCCACTGAAGCAGAGTATAGAGGGCTTGCCAATGCCACTCAAGAAGCTATCTGGTTAAAGCTTTTGTATACAGAGCTAGGCCTATACACTAGGCCTCCAATCATCTTTGGAGATAACACAAGCTCTCTTCACCTTGCAGCTAACCCAATATATCATGCTAGGACAAAACACATAGAGGTTCATTACCACTATGTGAGAGAGAAGTGGCTTAGTAAAGACATTCACTTGACTTATGTGTCTACAAATATGCAATGTGCATATTTACTCACTAAGGCATTGGATGGAAACAAGTTATGCAGATTCAAATCCATGATTCGATTGCAGGATGTGATTGAAGACTAAAGATGAAGACTTAAGCCAAAGTTCTTGGCTTGAGGGGGAGCTGTTGGTGCATTTCAAACCTTCACCTTTGGCTTGGAACCCTTGAAGGATATCACTATGTGAAGCTAGAACCATAGGAACACTTGCCTATGTGTTATTACATTTTACTCATTGTAAAAGTCTACATGACTTGGCATTTACATGTAATCACTTTAATCACTTACCTACTTGATTGGATTCGTGGAAAAGTGGATGGTTTAGTAGAGAGAATATCTCCCTACGTTTAGAGGAGTGATTATAGGAGATTTGAATTTGAATTCAAATTCAAATCTTAACTCAACTTCTATAAAGGATGTATTGCAAAAGTCGCGCACACTTCAGCTCATGTCCCAAGGCAATTCTGTATCAACATTTGAGTGTGTAAGGACTTCTTCATAGCCTACACCTCTGAGTACCATTTGGCAATGTTTATCATGTCAATGGGAATGTACATCAATGTGAATTAATACATATCATTACATTCATTATCTCTGTTTTCTCTGAGTCATCATCTCCAAGTCTGTCAACTTCAAAGGGGCATATCTCAGGATCTACTGAACCAAATCACGTGATGCAAGGCTTGTTGGAACCAGCTCAAAGTCATCTACACGCCTACAAAATTTGAAGATCATTGGATCAGCCATCTGGGAGAAAGCGCACTCGAAGTGATCTCTGGTATCTTTCTGCAAAGCTCCTAAAAAGTCGGGAGTGTTCCTAAATTTGCTTAAGTGATTTCTCTGAGTATAGTCTATCATTTTATCTCATTCCACTTGCAAATGGTAGCTTACTAAGCTAATAGAATATCTCTAGAAGGAATTTTGCCAATTGTAAGTGTGCTGGTCATACTGAGTGAAAGACTGAGCAGGTATCATGACAAAAATAGGAAGTTTTTGAGCTTTGTGATTTACAAACTTATCTGTTTTGATCAAGTCAGTACTCAAACCTTTTCCAAAGTACATATAGCATATTTTGGTATCATTTGGAAGCTCAAGGAGTCTACTAAGCATATCTGAAGCAAAGGAGGGCTGAAGCAAAGCAGGTCTAGTAGCTTCAACTCAATCTCTTGAGTGCATCCAACCATTTCTCCCAACATTGTCCTAGAAAGGAACATTGGATTGCAGGACAAAGAGTACTTAGGTACATCAAGGGTACACTCAGAGAAGGGTTGTACTATGGATTTACTTCTGATACAAGAGTGAAGATATATAGTGATGCAGATTGGGCAGGTAATGTGGATGATAGAAGATCAACACATGGATATTTGTGCTATGTAGGAGACAAATTGATTTCATGGTGTTCTAAGAAGCAACATACAGTTGCTTTGTCATCTACAGAAGCAGAATATAAAGGTATGGTGGAAGCTGCAAAGGAGGTAATATGGCTAAAGACACTTATGAAGAATTTTGATGTTGTTCAGAGTATTCCTATAATTTGAGGAGACAATATGAGTTCTCTATACTTGGCAGCTAATCCTGTGTTTCATGCTAGAACTAAACATATTGAAATACAGTATCATTTTCTGAGAGAGAAGGTCATTGATAAGGAAATTGAAGTTATGCATACACCTACAAAAGATCAACTTGCAGATATGATGACAAAAAGTCTAGATGGACCAAAGCTACAGAGATTCAAGGATATGGCAGGTATTAAGAAGATAGAGAAAAACCTCAATTAATGATTGAGGGGGAGTTGTTGGTGCACATCAATCATCAATTGAAGGTTTATGAAGAAATGAAGTCAAGAAATCAAGAAGAGGACAAATTCAAAATTTTGAAGGAAGGACATACTCAGAAATTCAAAGCTATGTACACATATGTACATTAGTTCAGATATAGGTGACTTACACTTTTGATTAGTCATAAGTTTGTACATATTTGCCTATAATTGTTTTGGAAAAGTCGGGGCATGTAATATAGAGAATAGGAAGAGAGAAATCATATGTAGAAAGTGTCATTGGACACATGAAAAGTTAGTTGAGTTACTCCCTCAATGTAGTTGTAACTTTTCTGCGTAATCGAAAAAAAACTTGCGCCCGATGTTTCAGTGTCTGCTACTTCTGTAGTTAATCTTTTGAGAAATCCTTCTGAACATATCTAAGTCCATAGTTAATCGATCTATGGCTAAAATTTGAGAATCCAATTTTAATCAGGCTAAGAGAATTTTGCATAGGAACATTCATAGGTGAAATGTTCTAAGTGTCTTCTGAAACAGGCACAGATTTAGTGATCAAAGAAATGATCAGTTCTCAGTACATAGTGTAAAGTTTTACACATGTGATAGCTCAAAATCTAAGTTGAAAGATAAGCCATCTATGGCTAAAAGATCTTGATCAAACGGGTTCGACATTGGGAGAACTATAGCTAAGAATTTGCAGGTGTCAAAGTCGCTACTGCAGAGAAGGTGTTTCAGACATAGGTAAAGTGTTTCACACATTTCTCACAGTATACTCAATTATTTTGAGAAATGTAACTTGGAGAAGTTGCGCAACCTTAAGGCGAAGCATTGTGCAAAGTTTTATTAAAAACTTTACAGGATTGATTAGTCAATGAGTGATTAATCTGCAGCAGACTTTTCTGAGAAGTTGAATTTTTCAGAATAATCAATTTTCTGATAAGATTGATGAATGTTCTCTAAATTTGGTGGAGTCTAAAGTTATTCTTGGTCTAGAGGTGGTCTAATACCAAGGATAGCTTGTTCTTTTGGAGATTAACACTCTCCATCAAAGATGAGCTTCCATTCTCATTGACCAAGCTGGATAGTTCTCTCTATCTAACTTCTCAATTTGGAGCCTATCTCCCATCCTTTATTCACCTGTACTATCAAATCTTTAGTCCTTATAAAGAATAAATGTACCTCAGCTTCGAATGTTGCTCCTTCTGATCCTTTTGATAACCTTTATGTTTCTTCCTTCAATCTTTCTTTCACACTTTATCCTTTTGAAGCTTAAAGATGTGAAATTTGTATGTCTGTAGTAGTCGGGGTCTTCCCTTCCTCAATTTTGATACAACCTGCTCTGATACCACTGATGGAGAGTGTTAATCTCCAAAAGAACAAGCTATCCTTGATGTTAGACCACCTCTATATCAAGAATAACTTTAAATTCCAACCAAGTTTGGAAGACATGCACCAAACTATCAACAAATTAGTTAATTATGAAGAAAATCATTTCTCAGAAAAGTCTGCTGCACCTTAATCACACATTGACTAATCATTTGTGTAAAGTTTCCGATAAAACATTGTAGAATGTGTCGCCTAGAGGTTGCGCACCTTCTCCACGTTAAAACACTTCAAAACCTTGAGTAGATTATGAGAAATGATTCAAACGATCTACCTATGTCTGAAACTGTCTCTCTGTAGAGTCGATTTTGACACCTGCAACTTCTAAGACATGGTTCTCCCAAACTAGAACCCGTTTAAGCAAATGCTTTTAGCCATAGATGGCTTACCTTCCAACTTAAATTTTGACTCCTCATTTGTGTAAAACTTTGTTGGTGTGTGAAACACCACAAGAACTAAACTAATGTGGTATTAGAAGACCTCCATAACCACCATTAGCTTAGCAATACTCACATTATGAGTCTTCATCTCTGAACTTAGTGAAAATCAAAAATTTCACTTCACAGAAATCTGTGCCTTTTCTTCAATCCTTCAATCTGACCTGTACTAGCTTAATCTTTGCCAAATATTTTGATCACTTGCTAGGAGAAGTTCTTGCTAATGTTAAGCAACACATAACAAACAAAACTTTCAAGTAATAACTTCAAAATCTTCTGATTTTGCTCCAACTTTTGCACTATGTCTGAAAACTGAAAATGTACTTCATCGATTTTACATACCTTCACTCTTAAGCTGATTTCTCTGAGTACGCGTCCCGTTTCTCAAAGATCTTTTGACCAAATGTAGTTGAGGATAATAGCTTTCAAACGAGCTATTGCTTACAAAAAACTTTACACCATGCTTCGAGATCTGATCTTCAGAAGATCAGTCAAATGTGCGCCAGAAAAGTCGTAACTGTCAACTAACTTTCATAGTCATATGAAATGACTTAGAACTCAATGTACAAGAAGAATTAGACTAAATCCTTCTACACAAACATGTGTTGATTATCAGAGAAGATGTGTACAAAATGGCTTGGCCTAATTTTGCTCACAGCCATGGAAAACTCTCTCAGACTCAGAAGTTTTCTCTCACCATCTCTCTCAGAAATTACACGACTTTTCTCTACTCACTCAGATTACAAAATTGAGTTCTCTCCTACATGTTTCTGACTCAAATTAACTTATATACCTATAGTTTACATTCATCTAGACTTGAACTCATAAGTTCTGAAGATCAAATACAAATCTAGACTCTAATTTTGAACTAATTTACAATAGTGAAATTCTCCCTTCACTTAGGCTTGATTTTCTGTAGGTCTTTTCTTCACTTCTTCTTTCCTCCAACATATGTCTTCATATGTCTTCATATATCCATGCCTAATTAGTGAGTGAAGCCCCAACAGCTCCCCCTCAATCACTAATTAGCATGCTTTGACTTCTTTACACAATCTTCTTCTCTTTTATTCCTGCCATCTCCTTGAACTTACTTGTCTTTACTCCATCCAAGCTTTTTGTCATAATATCTGCAATCTGATCTTTTGTAGAAGTGTACACCACTTCAATCTCTTTCTCTATTACCTTTTCTCTAAGAAAATGGTACTGTATCTCTATGTGCTTTGTCCTTGCATGAAACACAGGATTTGCTGCAAGATATAATGAACTCATGTTATCTCCATGAATGATGGGTATACCTTGATCAATTCCCAAGCTTTTGAATAATGTCTGCATCCATATGACTTCTTTTGCTGCTTCCACAAGTCCTTTGTATTCAGCTTCTGTTGATGATAAGGCCACTGTGTGTTGTTTCTTTGAACACCAACTCACAAGCTTATCTCCAATGTATATCATGTAGCCATGTGTAGACCTTCTGTCATCTTGACTTCCTGCCCAATCTGAATCACTATAGGCTCTCAACCTTATATCTGATGTAAAAGGATAATACAATCCTTCTTTCAAAGTTCCTTTGATATATCTAAGAACTCTTTGACCTGCAATCCAATGTGGATCCTTTGGACAATGCATGAATTGAGAAAGAACACCAACTGCATAACTAAGATCAGGCCTTGTTAGAGTTGCATAAATCAAACTTCCCACTAAAGATTGATACTTCCTCATGTCTTTGAATTCTGCACCATCATATCTACTGAGTTTGTGATTGACTTCTAATGGTGTAGATGCCTCTCTGCAATTCTCCATGTTAAACTTCTTTAGAAGATTCAAGAGATACCTTTCTTGTGATACATAAATACCATGCTCTGCATAAGTGATTTCCATTCCAAGAAAATATGACAATTTTCCTAGATCACTTATCTTGAATTCTTTTTCAAGTAGCTTCTTCACCTCCTTGATTCCTTCATTTGAGGTACCTGTAATTATAATATCATCTACATATATACAAATGTAGATCATACCTTCATCTGTTCTTTTGATAAGTAAACTTGCATCTGCCTTTGAACTTTGATATCCAAGATCATTAAGATACTTTACAAGTCTATAATTCCAAGCTCTTGGAGCTTGCTTCAAACCATAAAGGGATCTTCTCAACCTGCAAACATAATTTGGAAACTTATGATCTGCAAACCCTTGAGGTTGCTCCATGTAAACCTCATCTGATATATATCCATTCAAAAATGCATTCTTAATGTCCAATTGACTCAATGTCCATCCTTTTGATGCTGCAATAGCAATGATTGTCCTTATAGTTGACATCTTTGCTACAGGACTGAATGTTTCATCATAATCTATGCCAAATGTTTGAGCATACCCTTTAACCACCAATCTAGCTTTGTATCTGGCTATAGTTCCATCTGCATGCTTCTTAACTTTGTAAACCCATTTGTTTCCAATCACTTTCTTACCATTAGGCTTTGGAACAAGTTCCCAAGTTTTGTTCTCTTCAAGAGCATCAAACTCTTCCTTCATTGCTACTTCCCATTGTCTCTTACCCTTTGCTTCATCATAGCCTTGAGGTTCTTCATCTTCCTTAACCATGTAAGCATAATTTTTCTGAGTCAAGTAAGAAGTGTCATATGAATACCTTGTAGGTTGCTTCCTCATTCTGGTTGACCTTCTTGGTTCACACTCTTCATGTATATCTGGATGTACTTCTTCATCAAATATTGGTCCATCTTCATTCCTTCTATATGATCCAACTCTTGATGTGCTTGCTTGCATATGTTCTTCATCTCCATCTATCTGCATATGTGACTTACCTCTTGCACTCCTTCTTATCTCTTCTTCAAATGTTTCAAGATCACATTCTTTATCTGCATACCAACTCTTCTGTTCATCAAAGGTCACATCTCTGGAAACAATAAAATGTTTAGTTAAAAGACTCCATAGCCTATAACCCATTTGCTTTTCATCATACCCAATAAACACATATTTTTCTACCTTTGGTTCAAGCTTATGTCTGAGTTGTGATGGTACATAAGCATAGGCAATTGACCCAAACACTTTACAATGGTCAAGTGTTGGTTTCTTACCCCACCAAGCTTCATAAGGGGTCATACCATTCAAAGCTCCACATGGTAGCCTATTCACAAGGTATGTGGCTGTATTTACAGCCTCAGCCCAAAGATAATTAGGGCAATTTTTTTCCTTTAGCATTGCTCTTGCAAATTCAACCAATGTTCTATTCCTCCTTTCTGCCACCCCATTGTGTTGAGGTGTATACCTGCAAGTTATCTCTCTCTTGATACCTGCATTCCAAAGATAGTCATTAAACTCTTGGGAGAAGTACTCTCCCCCTCCATCAGACCTTAGCCTCTTGAGTTTTTGACCTGTAACTCTTTCTGCATAAATGAAAATGTTTGAAGGCTCCAAAGACTTCTGACCTTTCCTTTAGAACATAAAGGGTTATCCACCTTGTAGCATCATCAATAAACAAAACATAATACCTAGATCCATTTATTGAACCTTCTTTTGTTGGCCCCCATACATCTGTATGTATGAGTTCAAGCAAACCATCATGCTTGAAACCTTTCTTCTGAAATGGTTGTCTATGAGCTTTTCCCATCTGACAAGCTTCACACTTGTATATCATATGTTGATTCTTCACATTTGGTAGTCCCAATACAGATTGGTTTTCCACCATAGTTTTGATTCCTCTTTCATTGAAATGTCCCAATCTTTTATGCCAAAGATCTAACTCTGTAATTACTTCATCACCATGTGTGATTAGGGCTTGACCAACATTTCCTTGCACTTTGAGAGTAAAAAGTCTACCTTCCTTCTTACCACAAACAATGGGTTTGTATGCATCCTCTGGATCTTCAACAAATACCCCTTCATTTGTAAATCTAACTTGAAAACCTTTTTCCACTATTTGTCCAACACTAATCAGATTCTTTGGTATTGTTGGAACATACAAAACATTTGTTAATAAATCAGCTCCACTCCTGCACTTCACTTTTCCAATTGAATGCACATTATGTTTTGTATTATCACCTGTTTGTACTGTATGACTTGAATTGCCTTCTTCCAATTCTGACAACAATTCTATATTACCTGATAAATGATTTGAACAACTAGAGTCAATATAGAATACCTTAAGATCCTCCTTCTCTGATGAACTAATTGAATTCATCATCAATGTTGTATGGTTGTCATTCTGTGTATCATTTGCATAATTGTAATATGTGGTGTTGTATGATTGGTTCTGATTCCAATTTCTTCCACCACCTCTACCAAAACTTCCTCTTGAATTATGTCTTCCTCTTTGAAATTGATTCTGAAACCTTCCACCTCTTCCTCTGCCATTGTTGTTCTGGTTTTGGCTTGCTCCTTGTTGATTGTGCCAACAATCATATGCTAGATGATTGCTCAATCCACAAATCCAACATGTCTTCTTGTTATTGTTCTGATTACCTCTACCTCTTCCATTACCTCGACCTTTACCTCTGCCAAAACCTCTTCCTCTTGCATAATTTGCTTGAGTTGTTGACTCTTCTTCATCCTTTGCTTTGCCTTTATCTCCTTTCTTTTTGTTCTTCACATACATTGCAGAACTTTGACCTTTGTCTCCATCTGACTTTAAATCTTGCTCAAATGTGAGCATCAATCCAAGTAATTGATTTAATTCTGGCACATAATGGTTTAATGAGAGTTCTGTTGAAAGTACAAAAGGCTTCCACCTCTCATCACCTCTTAATCCTGCAAGTAATTGAGCTATCAACCTATGATCTTCAATATGCTCATCAATAGATCCAAGGCTATCTGCCAAGTCTTTCATCTTAGTGACATAATCACTAATGTTCTGATTTTGCTTTTTCTTGAATGTGGTGAACTCTGACCATAAGCTAGCTTTCCTAGCTTTAGTAGTGTTTTGGAAGTGGTCTTCCAAAGCATTCCAAATATCTTCAGCTGTTTCTAAACCTCTGATATGTGGCAACAAATGATCTGTAATAGTGTTGTATATATAAGCTCTTGCACTTGCATCTCTCTTCTGCCATAGCTTCAAAGCTTCTAGCTCTTCCTTCCTTGGATGACTTTCATCTTCAAATTTAGGCTTCTCCTCTTCACCTGTCACATATACCATTAGATCCTTACTCATAAGTAAGGCCTCCATCCTCATTACCCAAGCAGGATAGTTATCTCTATCCAATTTGTCAATGGACACATGATCTGCCATGGTATCCTTGCTTCTGCTTCAACCTGTAAGTGTAAGGTTAAAGAATGATACCTTTTGTAGACCTTTACCCTTAGAAGTGACTTCGAAGTAACCTTCTGATGACTTTTGTTGTTGAACACCTCAGCTTCCTCCTTCTTTGATAAAGAACTCTTCAATTCTTCTTGTATCTGCTCTCCCTTTACTCTCGAGGACCTTATCTGCTCTGATACCACTTGTTGGTGTGTGAAACACCACAAGAACTAAACTAATGTGGTATTAGAAGACCTCCATAACCACCATTAGCTTAGCAATACTCACATTATGAGTCTTCATCTCTAAACTTAGTGAAAATCAAAAATTTCACTTCACAGAAATCTGCGCCTTTTCTTCAATCCTTCAATCTGACCTGTACTAGCTTAATCTTTGCCAAATCTTTTGATCACTTGCTAGGAGAAGTTCTTGCTAATGTTAAGCAACACATAACAAACAAAACTTTCAAGTAATAACTTCAAAATCTTCTGATTTTGCTCCAACTTTTGCACTATGTCTGAAAACTGAAAATGTACTTCATCGATTTTACATACCTTCACTCTTAAGCTGATTTCTCTGAGTACGCGTCCCGTTTCTCAAAGATCTTTTGACCAAATGTAGTTGAGGATAATAGCTTTCAAACGAGCTATTGCTTACAAAAAACTTTACACCATGCTTCGAGATCTGATCTTCAGAAGATCAGTCAAATGTGCGCCAGAAAAGTCGTAACTGTCAACTAACTTTCATAGTCATATGAAATGACTTAGAACTCAATGTACAAGAAGAATTCGACTAAATCCTTCTACACAAACATGTGTTGATTATCAGAGAAGATGTGTACAAAATGGCTTGGCCTAATTTTGCTCACAGCCATGGAAAACTCTCTCAGACTCAGAAGTTTTCTCTCACCATCTCTCTCAGAAATTACACGACTTTTCTCTACTCACTCAGATTACAAAATTGAGTTCTCTCCTACATGTTTCTGACTCAAATTAACTTATATACCTATAGTTTACATTCATCTAGACTTGAACTCGTAAGTTCTGAAGATCAAATACAAATCTAGACTCTAATTTTGAACTAATTTACAATAGTGAAATTGTCCCTTCACTTAGGCTTGATTTTCTGTAGGTCTTTTCTTCACTTCTTCTTTCCTCCAACATATGTCTTCATATGTCTTCATATATCCATGCCTAATTAGTGAGTGAAGCCCCAACAAACTTTACACTATGCACTAAGCACTGTCCATCTCTTTGATCATCGAATATGCGCCTGTTTCAGAAGAAACTCAACACTTTCTCACATATAGATGTTCCTATCCAAAATTCTCTCAGCCTGTTTGCAATTGAACTCTCAAACTTTAACCATAGATAGATTGACTATGGAATTAGATGTGTACAAAAGGATTTCTCATAAGATTAAGCACAGAAGGAGAACTAGAGAAAAGATCGACGTGCAATTCTCTGAAAACTTTTTCTCATCTTAACTTTCCATACATCTTATGGATGATTCATACAATGTTCATCACGGACAGACAGATAGGCAATCATACAAAATGACAAAGAGAGACATATAGAGAGATGTAAAGAAAGACAGATAGACAGAGAGACAAAAACGGAGATAGATAGATAGACAAGTAGATAGATAGATAGATAGATATATAGATAGATAGATAGATAGATAGATAGATAGATAGATAGATAGATAGATAGATAGATAGATAGATAGATAGATAGATAGATAGATTATTACAAAGTTCTTTTGTGTTCTTCTGCCTCGATCTGCATCCGCGAGCACACACAGAGAGTTGATCGTTCGAACCTCCCAGCCACGTCCGAGCTGCTCATTACTTATCTTCTCTCATAAAAGATCATAGTCTTACTTAGATACTCTCTCATATATGAGATCTTCTTAGTCTCTTCTACCATATGATATTACTCCCATTAGATGCCATGTGGCATGAGTGCCACCTCACCCAAGAGGATATACATCCATAATATGACATTTCCTTCCCCTTGAAGCATTTTCGTCCTCGAAAATGTAAATGAAATGTCCATAATGGTAGAAGAAAGTGCTCGGACTCCCCTGAACCCCATGTACTCTATGTACATGGTCATCTCTGTGTGTTGTTTCCCCATATCCTTCCCCTTAAGAAGTCTCATATGAGATCATCTGAAAGGTGGGAAACCATCTGAGTGGTGCCTATTATCTCCCATGTACACTCACCCTCCAAACTATCACTCCCATAACATACAACGTCATCCAAATGACCTTAGTCCATATGATGTATCCTCAATGGAGTAATAATTTGAAAAGTAACTGCAAAGTGCCAAGCTCATAAGTTTGACCATACTATAATGGAGATAGTAAACCATAGAATCCTCTGAAGTGTAGAACAAAGTCCCATATCAAGTGACTTCAAACCCATCTAAGACTAAATGATAGATCGCCCTCATACCACTCTAGGTCTTCCTAACCTCGAGTGTACTCAAGTAATAGTTTAACCTAACTACCTTGTGAAGTATGCAAATCCATCATCTAGCTCACGGTAGTAAAATGCAATCTCTACATTTCACCAACCAAGAAGTCTGTGGTTTTTCGTCCATTACCTGTGGACTAAGTTCTATTGGAAGAGCATCTATTGGCACTTGTGCAAACTCTAATATTTCTCTTCCCTCTAGTTTGCCATATGAATGCAAAAGCATTCCCTTTTTGATTCAGATAATCCCTAAGTACCCATCCTCCTAACTGATGTTTACTCATCATACTCATGATGTAACACCAACTAAGAGTTTGGTACCCTAATAGGTTAGATATATCCCTATCTCCTGGAAACTCAAAAGAGAAGTATCATCAATCTACTCCCAGGCTAACTAATGTCAATAACTAGATCATCTCATCTAGTCAAAGACCATCACTGGAAATAAACATAACTACTTCTCTCTAGAGTCTACAAGTGAGACTCAATCTAACCATCATGACTAACTGATCTCTCTCTTGTGTTTGATAGAAGAGTGCCACTTCTATCTAGACAACCTAAATGAGAAAGTGAAACTCTCTCCATGTCTATCTCTGTAATCTCTTCCAAGGAAAAAAGCTCTAGCAGTGGAAACTATTCCACTTTCCCTTTCCCTTTGAAAGAGATTGTGTTGAATCCATTTTCTCTACTCATCCATAGGTGAGAACATGCACATAAATTCTCATACTTTTCCTTCGAAAATAGTGGAGAATCATACTCCCATATGAAGGAAAATTAGATGGAAAAGTAGAGGAAATGAATTCCTCCTCAAATATAGATTAAGAGATGTTTTCAGAACACCTCTTCTATCTAAAGAAAAACATACTCTATTCTTCCCCTATGAAGAAATTATGTTTTGCTTTCCTTCTTTCTCTCCCAAGGTATAGGAGCTAAAGTGAGAGTACTGAACTAAAGTAAGATCCCTCACGGATCTCTGAGCTGATTCCCACTTTCTCCTTACCTTAAAAGAGAAACTCATGAATTTATTTAGTCCTCTCTTCCATAACTAATGCATAATCCCTCATCACATAATCCGCTAACTAATGAAGGTGTATGTAGTGAAGAGTGGAAAAAAATAAATTCCTAATAAGGGCCAAAGCCCTCTACTAAAATGGTCAGCAATGATGTGACATGATACCGTAAACATATATGTATCCATAGTGAAGAACTATCTCTGCCAACCATACTCTTTGCATGGATCTATACGATCCAATCAACTAATGGAATTATCCTTCCTGAAAGCACAACATGAGTATGTGATATCCATGGTGATAAAATCACCTACCACATTCTCTACTGGAAGAATAAATCTTCCCATACTGTGAAAGATAACTCCCAATCTTAAGGAGATGTCTACTAAGAGCTCTCCTTTGATCTAGTGAGACATGATGCCATGAATGATGAGTCCTTTTCTTCCTGGCCATAGAAGAAGAGTGCTCAAAGGGAAGTCGTTTCCACCGTCCCATACCAGTGAAAACTTCTTCCAATTCACGGTGTCATACCTACACTAAACCAAATATCTATTCCATATAATGGAATATATATAGGTGGACTCCAATGAATCCCATATACTAGAATCATATCAGTGGACTGAAATGAGTCCCATGTCCTCAAACTAGTTAGTTTGGTTCTAGTCAATGTATGACAATGGATATCCCTTTCTGTTCCAAACCAACTTGTTCCTAGGTACAAAGACTGAGTCTAAGTACCTCTCTATAGATCCTGATATACATATATATGTATTGGGTACCCCAATTATTCCTGAGTAAAGGATCTATGCTCTATGCCATAGAGCTAGTGCCATGCCTATGACCTTCCTAACCATCACTCGAATCACATAAGCATCCGTCGATGCTATCTCATGAAACCCATCTTTATGATCCCATCCATTTGGTTTCCTTAGTAGTGTAGCAAAAATGCTTCACTACTTGGTCAAGTGATGTGCATGAGTGAAACTAGTCACTCTTTGGGTATTCATCATGATACCTCATAATCTCCTAATTCTACTGTGAGACTCTTGTGAAGATAAATAAATCTTCACTACCTTGGAGATTGTCCTAAATGTATCTCCCGAGCCTGAATGCAACTTCCTGAACCTATAGGATTGCTTGTGCACATTACTAATGGTGAAGGTGTAGCTCCTTCCGTTAGCAATCCTATGGTCTAAATCCATAAGGATTATATATAGGGATCCTGCTACTACCGAAGTTGCCTTATATATAATACTCTGATGGTCCTAAGTCCATCAAATACATGCTTATAAGCATGCCTAAAACTTATTGATGTTTGCAGAAAGGGCATGCTACGATGCCATAACATTCCTACCTAAAGGCAAGTGCGTATATAACACCATGCGGTAGGAAAAATTTCGACAGCATTTCCCCAGGAAATGGAATCCCAAAAAAAATTAAACCATAACTCAGTGGCACTCAGGCCACCCAAAAACATAGGGCTTGACAGGCCCATGGCATGCACGCCATAAACTTATATATGGATTCCATGACCTGCAAAAACACAAAAGTATTTGCTAGCAACCATTCCCGGTGTTGCATAGCCATATGGTTTCTGTAATCTTCTTTCCTGCAAACAATCAAAAAGTATACTTCCTGCATGTTGATCCATACTTTAAGAGCTTAAACAATGATCAACACTTGATGTATGCAATCCCATTCATGCATGTAGATACAGAACATGCCATAACATAGATAAAATGCCAGAAAGCATAAAATATACGTCCCTGAGTAGTCTGATTTTGGAATTGCATGCATCCAATCGCTCTTGACAAGCTTCGAGACCTCTGCACCTTCCTCCTCAGGTCCTAACATACACTTTGAAGTGTCCGAAAATATCGGAGCACTCCTCAAAACATAAAGCATGGTCAGGCGATTACAAAAATAATGCAAATTTAACTCAAAAATGCATTAGTAATCCTTCTTTAGACCTGCAAAAACCACTTTAGGACCTGCAAATTTTCATAAACTGAAATATAAAGCATGTGCAAATAGGTCCAAGTGAAATTACTCAAATCGCCTTCCCGGTTTGAAAAATATGGCTCCCGGAAGGTAGTCGCCAAAAACTGTTTAGATTTTGCAGAGCTGTTCAGACCTGCAAAAATACTTATTTTCCAAAATTTTTTTCTCATAAACTGAAAGTAGACCTTGTGCTCTTCAAAACGAGCCGTAGCACGTCCAATTTGGAGTTTCCTAGCTCAAGATATGGCCATTCCAAGTGGGACATGCCAACCTAGTGGACTGTTGGAGGGGCTGGAAAAAGTGTGAAAATGTAATTTTTGGGGTGTCCAAAAGCATTCTTCCATCATGCAAATCCTAAAATTCTCTCCATAATCTCAGAGAGTGGCATATGAAGATGTTTAGGCCTAGTTTCACCTTTCCAAATCCTCCCTTCGTGCATGCTAATTCACTCCCCAAAAGAGGCCTAAATCAAGATTTTTGCTTTTATACAAAAACTTGAATGGGAGCTCTTAGCAAGCTTTTAATCCACTCTAAGTGTGGATTTCTCTTGGATAATGCACAATAATCCATGGGAAGCCTCTAAATGATCTTTTTCTTACTCCAAGAAGTGGAGTTTGGCAAAAGATTAATTTCTGAAATTTTCCAAAAAGTGCGGGAAGGGGGTCTTTGAGGAAGTAAAATTCCTCCTTCACTTATTATTTTAATGAATCTAATGATTCTCCTAAGACGTCCATTCACCATACTCTTAGTAAATATACTTTTTCCCATCCATCCATAACTATCGCACCTCTTTTTCCCTCTTCCAAAATGGGAATTTTTCAGATTTAGGTGCTGAAATTTTTGTCAAACTGTGATGGAAGGGGGTTTTGTGGAGCTTCAAACTCCCATCAAACTGAGGTATCTTTTGGATTTCTTGATCTTGCATGGAAGTCAATGCACTATACTATAAGTGTGCATGGTTTTTTTCATAAATCTATGAAAAATACCTCCTCTTTTTGCCTTCCCAAAATGGCTATTTATCCAAAATAGCTCCTGAAATTTATGCAAAAATCATAAAAATAGAGTATTTTAGAGATACTCTAAACTTGGCCTTCTTGTATTTGGAGGGAATCTTTGATCCTAGATGAGAATATATATACCTCATACTCTCCGTACATGTGATTTCCCTCCCGGATCTTGGCCTCCTAACAGTTCATGGTGCTTCTCGAAAATGCAAACCTCTCAAAATTGAAATAATAATACCTATGATTAACATGAAGCTCCATGCCTGTAAATTTGAAATCAAGACCTTGGACAAGTCCTGGAGTATATGCTCTTCATTCGCAGACTCTTCATATGCAGCAGGTGCATCCCATCTCTCTCTCTTGTTTGTTCTCGATCTTCCTCCTCTTTTATGGTACTTAATGATGTTGATGGGGTTCAATCTCCACACAATGAAGTAAGCTACATTTTCTCTCGAAAGTAGTCTAATGACACTTCCAATTGATATTTCCCTCATCCTTCATGCATAGCTCCTGATTCCTCTCGAAGGGGATGATCACACGGTTCTCTGGAGAATATCCGAGCTCGGACTGATTTGCCATAGCGTTTCTTTGTACATCGTGAGTCTACCCACACACTCACACGCATTCAATTGGTAACCCTATGAGTGATAG
>CM035442.1:6800860-6830860 GCA_020310875.1 Ceratopteris richardii | reverse complement strand
CCCGTTCCCCAAATCGCTTACTTTAAAAATTAAGCTAATGTGTCTTTTTTAGTTTGATTTTTAGTTTATTGTATTTTTTCTTTATATTTGTTAAATTTTAAATTTATATATTATATAAAAGTTTCTTTTTTTTAATTTGTAATATCCATTTTCCTCATTTTTATTTCCGCTACCAAGGAAAAGGATAAATTCAATGATAAAAATTTTATTTTTGTATTTGTTATATCCATTTTCCTCATTTTTATTCCCCTGCCAAGCAAAAGGATAAATTTTGGTTTGTGAATGATATATCTTCTATGGCTGCAAATTGCACTTCAAGTGGCTACGTTTTCAAATTTGGAGTGATTTTCATGTCTCGTGACACCCTTGAATGCATTTTTTATAATTACTTTCATTGAATTCTATCCATTTGTAGTTCTTTCAGTCAAACCTAATATAGTTTGCACACATTCAACTTGTGATTCTCACGTACACGTGTTTCATGTGGTTCATTACCTTTCTTCACATGTATCAAATTTTGGATGGGTATCATATGTCTCGTCTACGTTTTTGGAAATTTTCCCTACTATGGAACCCCACATCTTGCTCACTGCCCCTTATTTTATACCAAATCCCAGCCCTCCCTACCATTTCTTCATTAGCACCTCATCCATCTGTGTTGTTTCCTTATTCTCCCCTCACCCAAACCTGCTCTTTATTCCATTTTCAATGCTCACTCTAGATTTAAGAGTCGAGTTTTGATGTTCCCTTGTAGCTATTTTTCTATCCTTCTTGTGTTGGATTTTTCAATTGTTCTTTTCAAGATTCTACCTATTTTGGTGTTGAGGTGGCAATTCTTTTCTTGTGGTTTAGATTCTCCACCTTCGAGACAGAGAACCCATTAGTGGGGGCAATTATTGAGAGTCAATGTGGTGACTTAGCAAAGTAGTGCAAAGGTGGTGCACAAGTGGCCAAGGATATGGGTGTACAAGTACTCCACAACAAGTTTGTTCACAATGGTCTTGTTGTAAAAGTTAAATGAACTTTGCAAAAAGGTCTTTTCGAAGGGTGTTTTTTAGGCTTTTAATGTGGTATGCAAGGTCTAGGGGAACCCTCCCGTATGTGCACAATTTTTACAAACTAAGGTCAAAAAGTGGAAAAGAGGATGTGAAGATGATACACAAGACCTTAAAGGGATCGCTTCCTTGGATTTATTCTTCTTGAGGAGGCCGCACATCTCTTTAGTAGGTTTGTATGCCCTATTTTCCCACCAATCTTTAAAGTATATTTGTAAATTATTTCTTTGAATTTCTTCTTCGTGTCTCATCATGGTTCTGATTTTTCAGAGCCGTGTCTAGTATTGCAAGTGGCCTTTGTTGACTTCTACCTCTAAACACTTCAACCTTTGAGAAATATTTTCCCTTCTAGTACAAAGAATGATTTGAAGATTCTACTAAGCCTTGACGAGGATGTGATGAGTCTATAGGATCACCTTCCTCCAACATGTGTTCGGTGAGGAGCAAGAGGCAAAGGCCCTATTCCAAGCAATAACAATCTCCTACTAGACCGAGGGGAAAGGGAAAGTTGTCAGAATTGCATGAAACCAAGGGGATTTCTTGAGATTCCTGGTCAGCTTGAAAGTAAGCACAATCGGGTAGTGATCAAAGAGAACAAGGTCCATACTTTGGTAGAAGGAAGGGGGCCCCAACTATTGATGATATTCTACATGATATAGCTCTTATCAAGTCTAGATTTTCTCAAGTCAACTCCAGCTTGGAGGTTTAATCAAGAGAAATGAAACTTTAATCTCTGCAAAATCAAGGTAGAGCTTGACTTGGTCCCAAACTTCCTTCTCTTGACCATTAATCACCCACCCCTTCCTCCCCAATCTATCAAAAGGAACCTCCACCATATTAAAGTCCCCACAAAGAACTATGTTGAGGGGTAGAGATTCCAATGAGTACCAAGCAGAAATTGTTTCTGAGTCGATATTAGAAGCATATATGGAGACAATGGAAAACTATAAAGTATTGATATATTTAGGTAGTGATGTTTTTGAACACACCAGGACCACCAAGGCACTTTTTTCCCTCTTAAGGAGGTTCTTTTCCCCCGGCTTGTATATATGCTAATAACCCTAATGGGTCACTTATCTTTGTACATTCTAGTGGTAATACATTCTATATTGTATGTTGTGCTCCAAACTTCTTCTTCTTCCTTCTAGTGTTCGCATGCTTTTGCAAACCTCAAACTCCAACAATCGGTATGCGAGAAGGTCGTCCCTTCATCTAGGGTGTCCTTGACACCCCTCCCATCATAGTCTCAAAGTCGCATAGAATTTGGTGACCATACTGAGGGTGATTACAAGATCAAAACGGCTTTGCTTTGTGGTGCTAAAATCATGATCTGAGCTCATTTTGTCCTCTAAACACACTATCATAGCACTTGTGCAGGCAATTTCATGTTTTTTGTGCAAAAGACATATATAGGTTTGGGTTTGCCAATGTAAGCATCTCAAAGTCTACTACAGGTTTAGTAGAGCTCGACAAGGTAGTTCTATTCAACTTTTTGAGATACAATTATTTTTCTCCGTGAAGATATTTTAGAAAATGGCCATGGTTGAAAATAGTGATGTATTCCGTATGTTGGTTGTTGAGGTTAAGTTGGACGGTACCAATTACCCATAATGGGCTTATATGCTGAGACATGTATTGGTTGCAAAAGGATTGTGGAATACTGTGTTGGGTGTTGAAGAACATCCTATTACACCTGCAAACATAGTTGTTGAAGGTGATGGAGATGGCATTGAAGACGGTGATATTCTTCAGGTTCATGTTTGTGTTGTGGTTCCTGTTGCACCTACTATAGAGCGAATTCATTGGAATGGAGGAGATGCTCAGGCACATTCATTGATAGCCTTGTCTATCAAACATGCCATTATTCCTCACATTTGCTCTTGCAAAAAGGCTAAGGATGCTTTGATACACTTACTACTTTATACTAGGCAAGGAATGAGGCTCATGTTGCTTATCTCCAAAAATAGTTGGAGAGTGAGCACATGAATGAAGGAGATTCCATGGAAATGTTTCTAACAAAGATCAAAGATTCGAAGGAACAATTGATTTCTATTGATGAAGTCTTGCCTAAGATTTCACTTGCATAGAATATTTTGAATGGCCTTCCCAATTCATATTAGAGTTTTGCTTCTACTCTTCATTTGATGATGAAAGGCAATCAAAATGCCTTAACATTTGAGAAGTTAGTCTCTATTCTGTTGCAGGAAGATCACTCTAGGCAGAAGAGGACCATTATGCGTGTTGTAGATCAATCTTTCTTATTTATCCAAACTAGCTTTTCTGAAAGCAATAGCTATGGTTTGTATCATGCATAGACTAATGCATTTTGGTTAGCTAAGAGATTGTTTTTGTGGAATATTCCATTTAGCCATTACCTTCATGTACTAAGGAGACATCTATTAGCTCCAAAGACATATCTGATACTTTGCTGCCTCTTTTTATAGGTGGTCAATCTAGTGCTAGTCCTAATGAGGCAACTTCTTAGCCTTTAAAGGTTTCATGTAATGATGCATATCATTCCATTTTTTATGCAAATTTATATGATGCACTTGTTGATGAGAGATCTGATATTGAGGGGGAAAAGACTATGCCAAAATGGTTGGTGCAAACTTTGCGTGATAGCAAATTAAAAATAAGCCCAGCTACGAAGAAAAGTACAAATCCTACTCAACATTTGTATCGCTTACGGTGTAGAAATGTGGGCCATATCACTGCCGACTATGCACTCAATCACGTATATTGTGCTATCTATAATAAAAACAATCACAATGTGGAGGAATGCATATTTAATGCAAAAAACACATTAGTGGCCTTAGCACAAGCAGACTCTTATCCGTGGAAGGGTAACTTGACAGGCTATAATACTCCAAGACAATCCGGACAATGGATGGAGAGCGAGGATGTAAGGGTATCTGGACATACATAGTATACAAACCCATAGTAGTTTCTCGACCAGCGTAAATTCTCTTGCCCAAACGTTCAAGAATATGGATGATGTCATCTGTTCAAGCCACCTAGATTGGGCAATTTTAGAAATCGACCTATGCAGTTTCAATTTTTCCTATAGTATAAACATAGGAGGTTTGAGTGCAAAGAATCCAAGGAATATGATTGGAGGAAAAAATGAAGCTAAACTCAAAGCACCTATGGATAATGTTGTAACTCTAGAATATTTGGATCCATCAGTAGCTCTCATTAGAAGGTCGTGGTAGGAATACCAAAACTTAGAGCAAATAGATCATCCTGCGCCAACCGAGCAAAAGCAAAGAGTAGAAGAAAAGAGTAGAAGCAAAGACTAAAGAAAGTAGTTCAATGGGCTCAAAACTCATTCTGGCATTCTAGGAAAATTTTTAAATCAATTAGAGAAGAAATATTCATTGGCTCAGATGCTAGAACGGATGGTTAGTATGGTAAAAGATGTTTCGAATAGATAAATGGATTATGTAGTTCCCACCATCACGGTATGGTATAGAAACAAAGCCATCCCCCAGGTTGTGATTGATGGCGGATCAAGCAGCGGATCAAGCATAAACATTGCTTCAATGACTACCTATAAACAAATGGGTTGGAACAATATTGAAGTAGCCCCATTTTTCATCCGGATGGCAGACAAGTCATGAGTGCAACTTGTGAGGTTGATCAAAGATATCGCTATCATAATTTCGTAGGTGGTGTTTCCTATTACATTCGTAGTACTAGCACTCAAAGGAAAGAATCTGGACTACAATCTACTACTTGGAGGACCCTATTTAGGGAAGGCCAAGGTACGATAGAATTGGGATGTGAAAAATTTCAGATGGCACTGATTGCTCTACTGCAACAGTACAAAGACATGTTTGCATGGCCATATGCTGATATGAAGGGTCTTGATCCAAAATTATACCATCACTGAATTTTACTTAAATCAAACACTACCCTAGTAATGCAGCAAAGATATAGAATGAATCCGAACTTTGTGGAGCATGTTAAGTATGAGTTAGATCGATTAATCAAAGTCGTTATATTTTTCCCATAGAAAATATAGAATGGGTCTCCCAAATAGTCATTGTACCCAAGAAGAACAAGCTATTGCAAATTTGCGCAGACTACAGGAAGTTGAATGCACCAACAATACCCGATCCTTTTCCACTTCCATTTTGGGATAGTATGTTAGATGTGGTGGCATGCCAAGAAATGTATTCTTTCATAGATGGTTTTAGTAGCTACAACCAAGTGAGAATGGTCGAGGAGGATATACCTAAAACCTCATTCGTTACAAATTGGGGGGTATTTGCATGCACCATCATGTGGCTTGGATTGGGGAATGCACCAAGCACTTTTCAGTGTCGCATGCAAGAAAGTTTTGCTCCATACCGTGCATCCTTTATGCGAATTTTCTTGGATGATTTCTCAATTTCTGGTACAATGGCCACACATCTGGAGCACTTATGTGCATGCCTTGATTCATGCACGAAGGTACATCTCTGCCATAACCCCAACAAATCAACATTTGCAGTCAAATGTGGAAAGTTATTAGGCCACATCATTTCGAATAATGATATTGCGACAAACCTAGATAAGGTTAAGGTCATATTGGAAACCCCAAGGCCCCAAAACCTGAAAGACATTTTACAGTTCATTGGGCAAGTACGGTGGGCTGGCTGGGACCTATGCGGACTGGCACATATTGCCATACCACTGAACAAGTTAGTGCATGTCCGATCCACAGAGTTTAAATGGATAGAGGAAGCCCAACTTGCTTTCGAATGCTTACAAAAGATGTTAGCTACTACACCTATCCTCAAAGCTCTAGATTGGACAAAACCCTTTCATGTCTTCCTCGATGCCTCAGACAAGGCCATTCAAAGTGTGCTTATGTAGAAAGAAGGGCGAAACTAGTTCAGACATGTTTATTATGCTAGTCAAAGATTAACATCGGTAGAGTAGAATTAGTCAACCACTGAACGTGAATGCCTCGACTTAATCTACTCCATAAAGAAACATTGGCATTAATTACTAGGAGGTTCGTTTATTTTCCATGTGGATCATAGTGCCTTGTTGTACCTAGTAAAGTAGCAAAATTTCATAGGATGCCTAGCCAGGTGGGTGCTCTTTCTTCAAGAGTTTGAATATGACATTTTCCATCACCTAGGAGCAAGCTACACAATCGCTGATCTTCCATTCGAGCCCTTTCAAAAACAGGGTTTAGACTTTATTGGTCCAATCAAACCACTAGTAGTGAAAACGTGCGCATTTTATATTTTAACTTGCACAGATTACTGTAGCAGATGTGTAGAAGCTTGGGTGACTAAACAAGCTACAGCTTGCACAGTAGCTAAAAACCTTCAGAATGAGATCTTTCCATGCTATAGTCTCCCTTTTGGAATTATTTTCCGATTGGGGCACTCACTTCTTGAATTAGTTGATTTCAGAACAAACCTCTGAATACTAGATAAAGCACAAACTCAGTTCTCCATATTATCCCCGAGCAAATGGATTAGCAAAAAGCACCAATACAGATTTGCTGCACATGTTGCAAAAGTTGTTACTTGAATCCACAGATCAGTGGCAAAGTTATTCTCCCCACCGTGTTTTGGGCATATCAAACATCATACAAGTGTCAGTTGGCAGCACCCCCTGCAAACTGCTTTACGGACAAGAAGCGATCCTTCCATTCGATTTTGCAGTTCCAAGTCTCCGGATCATGGTCCAGAAGTGATTTGGTACTAGAGGACTCATTCAGTTATCGGATGAATCAGTTGCGACAACTAGGTGAGCATCCATATCATAATTTTCTATTAGTATAAGAGGTACAAAGCCGTGAAAGATGCGTGCACATAACCGTGCATGCTCATACACATACACATGTATATATATATATATATATATATATATATATATATAGAGAGAGAGAGAGAGAGAGATGTCTGTGTTATATATATATATATATATATATATATATATATATATATATATATATATATATATATATATATATATATATATATATATATATATATATATATATATATATACATACATACATATACACATACACACACCTACACAAACACAACATGCACATATGTACACACACATACACATGGCACATACACTGACAGATACACATGCACATACATACATATACAAACATATACATGTACACATGCACATACACACACACATATGCACATACACTTACACATACACATGCACATACATACATATACATAGTCATACAGATACACATACACACATATACACACACATACACATGCATATATACCTTCACATACACATACACATATACACACATACATACACTGATACACATACACATACACACATACACATACACATACACATACACATACACATACATATGCACATAGACATATATGCACATACACTTACATAGACACATACATACACATACACATACACGCATGCATATGTTAAAGCATATCTACATGCACATATATACACACATATACATCCATATAGACACACTTACACATATATAGATATATACATATATGTGCATACATACACTTTATACACACACAACTACATACATATATACACATAAACACACATATAATATGAATGAATTATATAATTAAAGTAATGAATCACATGTTTAATATAAGCAATAATAAAAATCATTAGAATAAGACTTTTCATTCATTAGTACCATAGAAACAATTCAAAACATAATTGGAATGAGAAAATATATAGATATAAAAAAATATGTATATCAATGTAAAATATATATCCAATTTAATATATCAGTCATCCTGATCATGATCATCCACATCATCATGTAATTCCTCTTGATCGTGCTCATCATCATGATCATCCTCATCATCATGATCATTCACATGATCTTATGTATCTGTAGTGGCATCATGTGTAGAGGTGTGAGCACTCTGTGATGATTGAGATCGTCCCGCTTGTGTCTATCTCTCCTCATCCATATCTTCCTCTCTATAATGCTCTTGTATTAAATATAACAAACATAAATAAATAAAACATATAAAACATCAATAAAAATAAAAGAACTATATGAAATTTAATAATACTCACAAAAGCATTTGGATGATCTTGCATGTACTCACTCAGACATCGATATCCACAATGTGTAGCAAAATCCATTTCCTTTTTCATAAGATATTGGACATAGTCTTTTCACTACATTGAAACAAATAAAAAAGATTAATGATTAGCCTTTTAAATTAAAAAAATATAGTTTCAATAATACATATACTTAAAAATGTAGCTACAAAGCCATGATGGCCCATTTGGCCTAAGTGCGATGTATGACCTAACTCAACTCTCTTCTTTGAAGCAGTCTAAATTTATTTAATGAAACAAAAATACATAGATTAAAAGTAGAACATTTATAAAACACATGAGAATTATAAGTGACAATAATAAACCATTAATTTGTATACCTTCTACTAAGGAAATGAGTCTTGAAGATGTAGCTATCTATGAAAAAACTGCCACATCTTAGGTGGTATGTTAGATCTTCTCTTATCTTATTCTACCATAAAATATCTCCTATTATTTTAATCTCTGTATGTTTACAAACTTGTAAACATCAAAGTACACAACGAAACATGATGAGACCTCCCAAGATCTTCAAATGATCAAACAAATATTTACAAACTTCAGAAATCAAACTTTCCTCCAAACTTTCAAGAAAACAAATGGGTGACTATAGCAAAATAACCATCCGAAACTCTTTGAGCACACTTTTTCAAAACTAATCCTATATTCTAAGAGTAGACTCCGAGTAGCATGCTCTAGAAACAAAAAACATAAAAAAGGTGGAGTATAGCTCCCAGACGAATAGTTTGAAGTCAAGGTATGCGGAGGCCTACAATAGCAAGGTATGACTAACTATCTGAATTGAAAACTGATGTACAAAACTAGGGAAACTCAACAATCTATGAAGTATTTTGATATAGATAGAAAATATGAGAGTTACGTAAACTCCTTCAAGTGAAATCACTCAGGAAGACCTTATAACGACTGAGATATGGAAGTTTGAAGAGAGGTATGTCTCTGATGAGACACCTGATACACACAAGAAACTATCTCTACACAAATGCCTACTTGCATGGAGTTTTTTCATTGAATTTTGTATAAAACCAGATCTACTTATATAGTACACGTTGTAAGCTTTGCAACGCAACAATAATCACTCAATTTGGACCTCCTACACTAAGAGCACTACTCTTTTTATTGAGAGGTGTCAACAAAAATGCCTTCCTTGTCTAAAAATAGACACCTCTCCTTTCCTTCTTACTTTTATCTACTTTTACTCTAAATTTAGAGATGTGAGTGCCTCCACATGTTATTTATCATAAATTGTAAAATCCATAAGCCTAAGAAACAATACTTTAGAGCTTGTTCTTATGTAACATTGCCCCCCTCAAGTTCTAAATCCAAAGCTTTGACTCCAAGTAGAACTTTGATTTGCTTGAGCTTCTGAACATCCACTACTTTTGTGAGTATATCTATTAATTGATCTTTAGTTCCAACATGTTGAATATCAATATCTTCATTCATCATCTTCTCTCAGATATAGTGGTAGTGTACTTCACATTGGGTTCCATCGGATTACTGATATTCTTGCAACGCTCCATGCCATATTTCTTTAACAAATCTTTAATATACTTCCTTTGTAGAAGATATACACCATCTTCCTTCTTCATAACTTTGATTCCAAGAATGTACGTCAATTCTCCTAAATCTAAAATTTTAAATTCAGATCCAAGCTCTGCTTTGATTTTGGCTATCTCACCTTCATAGTTTCCTGTTATTATCAAGTCATCCACATAAATTGAGATATAAACAATCAATTATCCTTCAACCTTAACATACAAATGTTGGAAGTGAGGTAGGCCCTTAGGCTCATGTCACAGGTCCATGGTTCCATAGTTCCAGTCATGTACAACATTAATTCCAGCAATCTTCCATATTGACAAAACATGAACATAACACAACGTAATCATAAAAATGATGAGACAAAGATAGAGAAAGAATAGACGACATGTGTAAGGTGTTATGTAAGCCATCGCTTACTCATAGTATCATATATACCAATGTTCAATGTACAATGTGGGAGCAAAACTCTCAACCACTCTGTGTGATGAGAAATAGATGAATGAGTGAATGTACAATGTAACAAACATATTCAGATGTGTGGGCAGTAATCTGAATATACATGAGATGTGTGACTTAATAGGTTATAGAAGAGTGAATATGAGTGACTGAATGAGGAAGGATCAGTGTGAACGGAAATCCTCAAACTCATGTGAACACACCTTCTTAAACACCTCATAAAATATGCATAAAGCATATACGTACTGATTCTCTTGTACCTATGCCGAATAGGACTCCTCCTGATATGAAAGCCATAGCCTCCATAAACTTCAAGTAGTACCTGTGTGCGTAAAGAGAATATGTACCTGAATACTTTAACATAAGATGTGAATCTTATGTTAAACTCCATCTAATGTCTTTGAAGTAGCCAGATATCTTCTTATAGAAGACAATCTTCAACCTAATATCTTCCTGTAGAAGATAATCTTCAAAATCATGTAGATGGTCCCATCCAATGTCTTTGAAGTAGCCAGACATCTTCTTGTAGAAGATAATCTTCAAATACATCATGTAGATGGGCGATCCTCACCATCAAGCTGCTAATAATCAAGTCTTCTTGCCATGAACAAGAGATAACCTCCTCTCCATGAGGTAGAGTGTGAGCACACCCTTCATCTTCTCCAAGAAGAATCACCAAGAAGAACTCCATAGCTGCTCCTCAACATGCTTCAAGTTAGCACCATGGCTGCCCCATGTGCTAGAAGAAACACCACCTCTACTGAGGTCCAAGCTTCCAAAGCTTGTGTTGATCCTAGGTGAAGGATGAATCAACAATGATACAAGCTCTTGTTATATAGTATTTCCTCCATGATAATAAAGCACTAGAAAAGCATACGATCGCAATGTGAATAAAGCACTCTGCCGTCTGTTGCGTTTTGAAAAATATCCGCGTTCGCTATCGCTTGTGCTTTAATCTAAAAACGTGATTAAAAACAACTTCGCACGTCGCTGCAGCCTGGGGGATTTGAACTCTGGCGGGTACTATGAGAGGACCACGATTTAACCAACGTGCCAACATTCTTGCTTGTACAAGAAGTAGAACTGAAGGCTACACATCCTATATCCTGGAAGTAAGATGGACCAATAGACATTGTTTTCCAACAATCCCCCCTACAATGTCATATTGGTACAACCTGGACTGGATCTGCAATCTGTCACAAACTGCAAACTATCACAAGCTTCAAATAGTCTGTCACAAGCTTCAAGCTTGTACTTCTAATACTTCAGAAAAAGTGTTCTTCAAAACTGAAATTGACTTTCCTTCAAAAAGCTGAACTTGTTGAATATGAACCATAATACTTGAGAAAATATGCAAACTAGATATCCAATAGTGTACACATCAAGCAATCACTGCTTGACAAAAAATATAGCATGAACTATCTTTGAACCTGCTATCTCCTGTCTTCAAAAACTTGAAAACATACACTGGGATCCACATATTTGCATTTACCTTCCAAAAGGATTTCTCAACGTACTTCTGCTGTGTCATGTAAATACACTAAAAATCAAGAACTGAATCCTGGAACCTGTGACTGTCAACTCACAACGTAGTGTATTATGAACACTGCTAGTTCATCTCTGACTGTACTCAAGTCAATATGAGTCAAAAAATCTATGATGTCATCATGTCTTCATCCTTTAAATCCTTCATACCTCTTTCCTTCAGAAGTTGGTATAAACATATATGTGCGCACTTCTGAAATACACCTTTCTGAAATATCAAGTTTCTCCTCAATAGAACTCTGAGGAACCTTCTCCTGAACAGGAACATCCTAACAAGAACTTTCTGCAAACATTCTCCTTCTTCCTTCTTCTTTCAAAGCTGGAACATAAAGAGAACCTGACAAAGGAAATATAGGAATACCTGAAATAGGAATACCTGTAGGTATGACTCTACATTCTTTTACATATGGCTGAAAACAAGTCTTCATGTTTCATCACCCCCTGGATGACTTAACACTAGTATCCAAAATTCTTCAAATATATCAGACTTTATGAAATGTGGAACGTCTTCCTTCTTTCAATAAATCTGATGTTCAGTGATCAATACCTGTATCTGAAACAAAATCTCTGAACCCTTTTTTTTTTATTAGCACTGCAGTTGCTAATAGCTTTTTACTGTAAGTCTTCAGCTTCCCATATTATAGAATAAGGTTAGCTGATAAAACCTTGCTGAAAGCATTTTAGGATTCATACCCTTCTACACATAACAAGTATTTCTATCTCTTTGCAACACAAATCTGATAGAATCTGAATCTTTGACTTACTTCTCCAATGTTAAGAATCTTCACAAACAAAGGATAGACAACTGAATCATAAATACTCAAGATCATACAAGATCTATTCAAGATCAATGATCTCTCCTGTGTAGAATCTGCTGTCATCAAACCTTCATGACTGAATGTTTGATTTACTTCCTGAATGTCTCCAAGTGTCCATGCTTCTCAAAAAGTTGTAAAACTTTTCTTCAAACAAATCCTTCAAGGAATCTGCAATTCCTACTTGAAACATAAGTGGACAAACTTCTCACCTTGAGAACTCCAAAAGCTGCAAGTTGATACTTCATAACTTTCATATTTTACCCGGGTGAAATGTGATAGTACCTGCTTGATTTTCTTTTGGCTAACTCCACTTCTTAATCAAGTGATAGGATCTGATGGAACACCTTTTTGAATACAAACATGTGTCCAAAAAACTAGACAATCATAAAAAGTAGATTCTTCAACTGACTGGTACATCAACAAGCTGAATTTTTTGAAGTTTTCTGAAAATATTGAATATGAGGTAACCTTTTCCAAACATAAAACCTCAACCCAAGTCTTCAACATCTGCTACAGAAAACTCTTTTACCTCAAGAGTTAGATAAAGAAGAAATATACTTCTCTGCAACTTGTCATATACCAAGTAGCTCTGTATTGACACTCCAAGAATTCTTTGAGGGAACATATAAGCTGCCTGCTCAAAAGCTTCAACATAACTCATACACATATGAGTGCTTTTGTTTCTCTCAATGCAATTCTTTGTCAAATCTACTAAATCATGACCAAGTGTAATGCAAAACAAGAAACTGCTTCTTCTTTAAACAAGATGTTCTCGTAGACTTGTCTTTGGGTGTAAAGGATAAAATAGGAAAAGTATATGGAAAATATATGAGAAAAGGAAGCCTTACTTTTCTTTTGGAAATGATGGACTTTCTTTTTCTGCATCTTTCTTCCACCTGATGATGTCAACATTTTCAAACTTCACTTCCATACCTTTTGTTCTCTTCATCTTGAAGTAGCAAACACTCTTGACTTCTTCAAATGAACTTTTCTCTTCCTCTAATGTAAGAGTAAGAGATAAAACAAATATGGTATACAAATGGAAGTTGAATATAGAAACATGTTTTATCATCTCCTCATATCTCTGAATAAAAATTGTGCTTCAAATGTCTGAAACGACTAAATTCACCAATCTTTTGTCTGAATGATGAATTGCCCTTCTAGAGTTACCTTCTCTAGATACATTTGTACCTCGATATCCAACCAACTTACAACAGAAAATTGGCTGAAAAAACTCATCTCATCTCTGCGCTTGTCTTCTTAGATGAACTTTCTTGCCATGAAAGGGATTTCTCAAAAAATCTCTAGAAAAACCTCTAGATACCTGTTTTGATGTAGCTAATGCTTTAATTTTCAAATGATGAAAGCGTATAAAAGCAATCCTTGAATTTCTTCAAATCTCTTCATAACTGCTCTTCTAAGATATGACCTGCAAATGATAATCTGATAGTAGAAACTGATACCTGTGATTTGATGTTGATCTGATTTCTTCATCTTCTCTAAACCATTGTTCTTCCTTGAATTTGAAGTAGTCTTCTCTTCATCAAGTCTGGGTCTTCAAACAATACTTTTGTAAAGTATTTGCATACTCTTCAAAAATATTCGGCTGCTAACAGATCATCAACTTCATACTCCACACTGATGAATGTAACTGAAGTGTCTAATTCTCAAATCTCTACTCATCTAGATTAAGTGTGTATGTCAAATGTCAAATGTTAGAAGATGCCTTTAAATCATATGTTGTAAATCTGGAATTCTGGGAACCTAGGACATGAATGAGCCTTAATGCATTGATGCCAAAGATCTAAAGTTCTGTAACCAAAACTTTAGTGCTCTGATACCAAATGTTGGAAGTGAGGTAGGCCCTTAGGCTCATGTCACAGGTCCATGGTTCCATAGTTCCAGTCATGTACAACATTAATTCCAGCAATCTTCCATATTGACAAAACATGAACATAACACAACGTTGTCGTCGATTTCATGGAAAGGAAGGAGAAATTGAACGAGTATGGTTACCCATGTATATCACTCCTTTCAGTGAAGTCCATGAGATAACATCGTGCATCCTCAATCTATCAAAAACATTCTTTGCATCATAGGGAGCTTCATTTGGCCAACCAAGTCTACCATCTCCTACATGAAATGAAAGCCTTCCAGCCTCTAGAATTGGCGAAGCCATGCTGACCTTTACACTATCTATACATTTTTCTACTAATTCAGAAATGTGTTCTACACCTACAGCACGGCCTTCTTTGCCCACCATGATTGAAAAACATGCTGTCAGGTATCCAGTGCCCGATCCCACATCTAAAGCATGCATGCCGGCTTCAAAAAAAAAAAAAAAAAAAAAAACTCTCCAGCAATTTAAGACAAAGGCAATGCATGTGCGGTGTTGATATGGTTGCATTGAGCCCTATGGGCATAGGTTGGTCTGCGTATGCATATGTTTTGTCTGGAACAAATAATTTCCTGTCAATCTGTTCCATGGTCTCTGCAACCCTACGCGATTTGAGTAAACCACCAAGCTGTAACCGCTCTATTAGACATTTATTATCATTTGTGTATTCTGCCCAAAATTACGGAAAGATAAGATGAGCTAAGTGCAAAAAAACAAGAAGCAGGCCTGCTAATTCTTAGCTCACTGTTTGCGCCTGCGCCCACTGCAACCTCGGCCGAAAGAAACAACGCGCAGGGGCGTGCAAACACAGGAAGGGAATATTGCCCACCGATGAGTTCCACAGACGGGAGACCTTTGATTTTATCACCCTTTCTTCCTTGATTCCAAGGAGTTAAGAGAGCTAAAAGAAATGGGCCTAAAAGTTGTGCGTAGATCGTCATGTAACATTGAACGGTTTCATCCATTGATTGATACCAGTTTATGACACAGCAGAGAGTAGCTCAGGTGAACATCCTGAAACAGGTGCCATGCTTTGACCATCACACTATGTTATCAATACTTGCGGTAGAACATAGTACTAAGTAATTCATTTACAGAGTTTTCATAGAAGTGATAACCACTGGCTAAGCTCAACAAAAGTTATATAGTCAGTGCATTTCTGGTTACGTATTTTCGAGCTGTAAGAAACATCTAAATCATACATCATTTCAGAAGAATCAAAAGTGATGCACAAAAAAAATCACAGACTTATGACTGCCTCGTCCTGAGAAAACGATCTGAGAACTTTGAGAGAATACAAACATACGCAGAACACACCTGTGCAGCAACAAACTGTGATGCTTTTTCAGTTTCAACTCGCTTTGTCCAAGCTTCTGAACTCCAAAAGTATGAGAAGAACTCAGATACGATTGAGATCACATCTTTTGTGTCGATAACCAGAAGCCATAGCAAGAAAAACGTTTCAAGGCCCCAGAACCTCTGGGCCTTCCTGAACTAAGAACATTCCCAATAGACCGATGCGAAAATACAACGCATAGTAATCGATGTTATGATAAGCTTCCATATCAAAGCCGGGGGGCGTTTTTTTTTTTTCCATAATACAGAAGAGACATGAACAGAATATCTAGATGTTGTACTGTTCGTAAGTGCATTAGCATTGTCTGTTGCAGGAAAAATGCTTGAAAAAGATTTCCCCGGAGGTGAAGAGGTAAACTCGTTCGAAACAGAAACAGATGAATTTTCTTGTGGCAATTCTGCAGGAGAAGCTTCTTGCGCCCCCCTCACGTTTTCCGGAGATTTCTCTCTATCAAACTCTCATCTGATGAATTCCGGCTAGAGCTTGCATTCTGACGCTGCAAAGCATGTAGAACAGAAGGCGATATCTCCGCTCGTAGACGATCTCCTTCATCTGTAGGCTGTGAATGGGAGCTACGATCTGAAGCGAATACCAACCATTTCCTACGACCCCGATGATATTGTCCGACTGGGAGACCCGAAGAGAAAACCCGCGTTCTTGAATACACAGCAGATGAGATAACAAAAAGTGTTGAGAAGAGAAAAAAAAAAAAAAAAAACCACTGCTGCATCAGCTTTTTAACAGAAGTGTCGTCGACTCCATGTAGCACATGCTGGTCGCCAGATGTTACGCGATCCCTCCCCTTATACGAATACAGAAAGAGAATATCTTTTTTTTTTTTTGACGCACAGACACTTGGATTTATTCGTTGATGCTTTCCATTCCGAGTATTTTTAGATATACTCTATACAATGAGTACGATAGCATGAATGTAAAAGAAATCCTGAACTAGTAACTCCTCGAATATTTGCCGGGATTATTCAAGTGGTTTGTAGGGTGCGACTTCAATTCTTGACCACATCCACCCCCTCTGAACCTGTGCATCCTCCGGATGCACCACCATCAATCTCGGTATCTGCAATTCATTGTGAAACTTCAAGTGTATGGGTTAAAACAAATGTGCCTATGCACGGCCATGTAATGAGCCCTACATATGCATACTCTAAGTGCATAAAAAACAGCATGGTGCAAATAAGGGAGGTATTAGGAATTCGGTGTTGAGGATGTACACTCAAATTGAACTTACATTTTCATCATGGATATACAATTCAATACAAGTGCAATCACTCGTGCAACTATGGGTTTTAACCAAAATATCACTCGTGCTCTTTACATTTCATTTATGCATGTTTTAGGTGCATGAAGAGAAACAAAATGGTGTGAAAAATCGAGGGTTTTATGGTATCTAAACAACGCTCACATCACTCACAACTCCACTCTCTTACAAATGCAATCACTCTCCCTTACTCAGAACTATTCTCTCTTATCATTCAAAACTTGCTTTATTATTTTTCAATGATATTTACCTATCTAATTGTGCAGATGGACGTGCTTCTACGGAATTTCAAAGACGTGGTTTCTATATATTTTTACATGCATATTTGGCATGCAATGCATCTCAAAGATGGTGCAAAGAAAAGATCAGGGTTAAAGCACGATAGCTAATGAAAAAGATTTTCACGACTTTGTTCTTGAGTCATCATCTCCGTTGGCTTCGCTTGATCATTCCTGCACTCATAGAAACTAAACAAATCATGAGAAACATCACATCAAAATGACATTATATACATATGAAGTTCATGAAAGAACTTCAAAAACCATTTGCAATAAAACATAAGCATGCAACTCGAAAGTGGTTGCCTCTATACAATCTCTCAAAACTCTAGATCTTCGATCAACTCCATATCAACACCTGTTCTCAAAACTACATAAGAGAAATTAGTAGCATCACATTCAAGAATCACATATTAAAAAACTTCATTCATTTGAACATTAAAATCTCTATTTGAATTATTTTTGACTTCAAACCACTCATCCAACATGCATTCATTACCATAGGTGTTCCCACTTTAATTTCTTGCATTTTTAGTTTTATTTGGTTTCTTCTATCTATCTTAAGATTAAAACAAAAAACACAAGATACATACATTTTTATTTACAAATTTCCTTATGGTATTATTAATTCTCATTTATTAGGGGTTTTCCCTTCAGACCCATCTCCCTTGATATATGATCACCAAAGAAACTGTGCTTGAAAAGAAGCCATCTCTGAACTGCATCAATCAAGGTAGCATTCTTAAACAAGTTAGATATGTGGACAAGCCATTTCATTTGCTCGTCCATTCCTTGTAGGCTCGACTGGCATACATAGCTTTTAGAAAATTCAAACATCCATGTTTCAATCGTTTGGGCATAGTCTCCTTTATTCATGATCTTCTCATGTGAGGTTACTCTTGATGAGTCAAACACACATGAATATAGAGTGTTGATTTTTAATATGCTTAAATCATCTTTAAAAATTCCGTGCAAGCATGGATTTTGATTCATTTCATGCTTGGGATCATTTGAGGAAATATCTTCAATTGCATCATTTCGAATATGTTCTTCATCTTCATCGAAATAAACGTATTGATTAGATTCATTCAATTCCTTCATCAAGTAGAAGTGAGCATCATGCTCAGATGATATTACATAATCATTTTTATCTTCCAATCTATCACGATTCCTTTCTACTTGAGTCCCATTAATTATGGTATCTGCTTCTTGTTCTAGTCTTTCCAGGAACTCTTCATCATTGTCTTTGTTATGTTCCCATAATATTTCTCCTTCAATGTGAATGGAATCCATATCCTCATAATCAAGAAAATCTTGATCTTCAATTTCTTCATCCAAAATGTCATCACAGGATTCTACATCCATCTCCATCGATTCTTTCTCGTTCTCTTCAGAGGATGTACTTAGTTCACCTTCTTCAAGCATTGATTCTTCAATCACTGATTCTTGCTCAAGAATCTCATCATGTATGAGAATCTCAACATACGCATCCAAATCAACTTGAGCTTCATCGTTGCAATCGTTTGACTCAATAGTTTTACATTGGATATCCTTCAATGCTATACACGCATCTGATTTATCATATGTCACAATAAACATTCATCTGCCACTTTATGCTCAATTTCTTCAACGTGTGGACTCAACTCAACATGATTATTTTTGACATACATATCCGTATTTAGAGGAATGATCAATGGTATTCTCTCATCCTCCTCATGTTCATTCATATTTCTCTCTTCATGGAATGTGGCATCATTTACATACATATCATTATTTTGAACTCCATCCAACTTATCCTCTTTTTTATGTGTAGGATCTTTGTCCAATGTGACATCGCTCAAAAGAATATCAGTATCTTGATCTTGATCTAGACTATCGGTGGGATTAGGATCATGCTTATCACCATCGCCATACATTTCACTATCTAGAGGGCTTATCATTTGTACATCCTCTAGATTAGCATCATACTCATCTTCGTCATCACACATTTCAATCTCTAGAGGACTCATTATTTGCATGTCCTCCTTCATATAAGTAAGTTCATTTTCTTGCATCTCTGTATGCATGTATAATGCGGATTCCTGCATATCCATTTTCTTACCCATCGGATCTTCTATTGACAGGTCCTTAGATTCAACATCATGTTCCATGGGAGTTCCTTCATGTAATTCAGTCATTAGATCAGAAGTTCTATCCGAATCTTGTGTTAGAAAAGGATCATCACCATCCAGTGACATCCAATCATACTCCACATCTTGCCCGATGTCATCATGTAAGGATGCATCTCGAGCTCGATCTTTAGACATATTTATTAGGTTCTCTATTTGTATCTCATCTTTTATCTTCATTTGGTCACCTATGAGCCTTCTAGATATCTCTATCTCTTTGTTTGCATCTTGATATGTTTCTTGATTTGTTTGATTATCTTTTATTCGATGTGAGGAATTTATCGGAGTAGAGGAAGCTTCATCTTGATTTCTTGTTGGGTTTTGTTGGTTTTTGTTTTGTTTAATGTTTGTTGTTTGTTTGGTTTGATTTTGATTTAGTTTGGTTTGATTTTGATTAGCTTCCACTTGCTCCTTTGATCCTCCCATCTTCGGGCTTTGTCCACTTATGGCACCTAAAGATATAATCATTGTAAAGAAGTCTAGGGGCTCTTGGCACCTTGTAACCTTTGAGGTTACATCGATCGCACTTTTAGAAGTTTCTTCATATTTCCCATCATCACTATGGATATCAAGCCCATGCATATCTACTTCATGCCCAAATGGGGTTTCTACAACCTCATGGACTTGAACATTATCCACGATTGGTAAAATGCTTGGAACATGGTTATAATTTTCCTCTGTTTGAAGATCTGTTCTCCAATCATTTAGAAATTTCTCTATTGTTTGTTGTTTCTTTACGTATTTCATCACAGCTTCATGGACGAGCATCCAATCCTCTGTGAGTCCTGAGTCGGAGTCTATATCTTGTAGAGGTGGAATTAACTCCTCTCGGGCATTAACATCGATTGTTCGAAGAAACAACGAAACTCTTTCATGACTTATGCACCTCTTATCGTGCTCAGAAAGATCATCGTATTGTCGCTCAAACTCTTCTTTGATCTCAAGAATTGGTTGGTCTTTGGGCATATGAACCCACCTCAGGAAAGATCTACGAGTTACTTTATCAAGATCCTCTAGCATAAACTGCTTGAGGAGTGTCGCTTTGTATTGGGACCATGTCGTTTGATTTATTCGCATTATTTGGTCTCGCACGTCGTAATCCGACACATAGATAAAGTTTTCGCATAGTTCTTTTTCCGTCATCGGACTTAGTCCGACACCTAGATATTTGGCCTCGAGTTCATATTCTTTGCAGAACTTTGAGACATTCTTTCCATCGAAAAAGCCACACCGATTGACTAGACGTTCATGAAGTGATTGGATGGCTTTTTGACGCCTATCCTCTTCTTGAAATCGTAGGAATTGAGCTAGGATCTCTTCCATTTTGATTATGCTAATCTTTGTGGCTCTATAATTCACTCACCCCCTCCTCTCACGTCGGGTTCACCAGGTATGTCGTCGATTTCATGGAAAGGAAGGAGAAATTGAACGAGTATGGCTACCCATGTATATCACTCCTTTCAGTGAAGTCCATGAGATAACATCGTGCATCCTCAATCTATCAAAAACATTCTTTGCATCATAGGGAGCTTCATTTGGCCAACCAAGTCTACCATCTCCTACATGAAATGAAAGCCTTCCAGCCTCTAGAATTGGCGAAGCCATGCTGACCTTTACACTATCTATACATTTTTCTACTAATTCAGAAATGTGTTCTACACCTACAGCACAGCCTTCTTTGCCCACCATGATTGAAAAACATGCTGTCAGGTATCCAGTGCCCGATCCCACATCTAAAGCATGCATGCCGGCTTCAAAAAAAAAAAAAAAAAAAAAAAACAATTTAAGACAAAGGCAATGCATGTGCGGTGTTGATATGGTTGCATTGAGCCCTATGGGCATAGGTTGGTCTGCGTATGCATATGTTTTGTCTGGAACAAATAATTTCCTGTCAATCTGTTCCATGGTCTCTGCAACCCTACGCGATTTGAGTAAACCACCAAGCTGTAACCGCTCTATTAGACATTTATTATCATTTGTGTATTCTGCCCAAAATTACGGAAAGATAAGATGAGCTAAGTGCAAAAAAACAAGAAGCAGGCCTGCTAATTCTTAGCTCACTGTTTGCGCCTGCGCCCACTGCAACCTCGGCCGAAAGAAACAACGCGCAGGGGCGTGCAAACACAGGAAGGGAATATTGCCCACCGATGAGTTCCACAGACGGGAGACCTTTGATTTTATCACCCTTTCTTCCTTGATTCCAAGGAGTTAAGAGAGCTAAAAGAAATGGGCCTAAAAGTTGTGCATAGATCGTCATGTAACATTGAACGGTTTCATCCATTGATTGATACCAGTTTATGACACAGCAGAGAGTAGCTCAGGTGAACATCCTGAAACAGGTGCCATGCTTTGACCATCACACTATGTTATCAATACTTGCGGTAGAACATAGTACTAAGTAATTCATTTACAGAGTTTTCATAGAAGTGATAACCACTGGCTAAGCTCAACAAAAGTTATATAGTCAGTGCATTTCTGGTTACGTATTTTCGAGCTGTAAGAAACATCTAAATCATACATCATTTCAGAAGAATCAAAAGTGATGCACAAAAAAAATCACAGACTTATGACTGCCTCGTCCTGAGAAAACGATCTAAGAACTTTGAGAGAATACAAACATACGCAGAACACACCTGTGCAGCAACAAACTGTGATGCTTTTTCAGTTTCAACTCGCTTTGTCCAAGCTTCTGAACTCCAAAAGTATGAGAAGAACTCAGATACGATTGAGATCACATCTTTTGTGTCGATAACCAGAAGCCATAGCAAGAAAAACGTTTCAAGGCCCCAGAACCTCTGGGCCTTCCTGAACTAAGAACATTCCCAATAGACCGATGCGAAAATACAACGCATAGTAATCGATGTTATGATAAGCTTCCATATCAAAGCCGGGGGGCGTTTTTTTTTTTCCATAATACAGAAGAGACATGAACAGAATATCTAGATGTTGTACTGTTCATAAGTGCATTAGCATTGTCTGTTCCAGGAAAAATGCTTGAAAAAGATTTCCCCGGAGGTGAAGAGGTAAACTCGTTCGAAACAGAAACAGATGAATTTTCTTGTGGCAATTCTGCAGGAGAAGCTTCTTGCGCCCCCCTCACGTTTTCCGGAGATTTCTCTCTATCAAACTCTCATCTGATGAATTCCGGCTAGAGCTTGCATTCTGACGCTGCAAAGCATGTAGAACAGAAGGCGATATCTCCGCTCGTAGACGATCTCCTTCATCTGTAGGCTGTGAATGGGAGCTACGATCTGAAGCGAATACCAACCATTTCCTACGACCCCGATGATATTGTCCGACTGGGAGACCCGAAGAGAAAACCCGCGTTCTTGAATACACAGCAGATGAGATAACAAAAAGTGTTGAGAAGAGAAAAAAAAAAAAAAAAAAAAAACCACTGCTGCATCAGCTTTTTAACAGAAGTGCCGCCGACTCCATGTAGCACATGCTGGTCGCCAGATGTTACGCGATCCCTCCCCTTATACGAATACAGAAAGAGAATATCTTTCTTTTTTTTCGACGCACAGACACTTGGATTTATTCGTTGATGCTTTCCATTCCGAGTATTTTTAGATATACTTTATACAATGAGTACGATAGCATGAATGTAAAAGAAATCCTGAACTAGTAACTCCTCGAATATTTGCCGGGATTATTCAAGTGGTTTGTAGGGTGCGACTTCAATTCTTGACCACAACGTAATCATAAAAATGATGAGACAAAGATAGAGAAAGAATAGACGACATGTGTAAGGTGTTATGTAAGCCATCGCTTACTCATAGTATCATATATACCAATGTTCAATGTACAATGTGGGAGCAAAACTCTCAACCACTCTGTGTGATGAGAAATAGATGAATGAGTGAATGTACAATGTAACAAACATATTAAGATGTGTGGGCAGTAATCTGAATATACATGAGATGTGTGACTTAATAGGTTATAGAAGAGTGAATATGAGTGACTGAATGAGGAAGGATCAGTGTGAACGGAAATCCTCAAACTCATGTGAACACACCTTCTTAAACACCTCATAAAATATGCATAAAGCATATACGTACTGATTCTCTTGTACCTATGCCGAATAGGACTCCTCCTGATATGAAAGCCACAGCCTCCATAAACTTCAAGTAGTACCTATGTGCGTAAAGAGAATATGTACCTGAATACTTTAACATAAGATGTGAATCTTATGTTAAACTCCATCTAATGTCTTTGAAGTAGCCAGATATCTTCTTATAGAAGACAATCTTCAACCTAATATCTTCCTGTAGAAGATAATCTTCAAAATCATGTAGATGGTCCCATCCAATGTCTTTGAAGTAGCCAGACATCTTCTTGTAGAAGATAATCTTCAAATACATCATGTAGATGGGCGATCCTCACCATCAAGCTGCTAATAATCAAGTCTTCTTGCCATGAACAAGAGATAACCTCCTCTCCATGAGGTAGAGTGTGAGCACACCCTTCATCTTCTCCAAGAAGAATCACCAAGAAGAACTCCATAGCTGCTCCTCAACATGCTTCAAGTTAGCACCATGGCTGCCCCATGTGCTAGAAGAAACACCACCTCTACTGAGGTCCAAGCTTCCAAAGCTTGTGTTGATCCTAGGTGAAGGATGAATCAACAATGATACAAGCTCTTGTTATATAGTATTTCCTCCATGATAATAAAGCACTAGAAAAGCATACGATCGCAATGTGAATAAAGCACTCCGCCCTCTGTTGCATTTTGAAAAATATCCGCGTTTGCTATCGCTTGTGCTTTAATCTAAAAGCGTGATTAAAAACAACTTCGCACGTCGCTGCAGCCTGGGGGATTTGAACTCTGGCGGGTACTATGAGAGGACCACGATTTAACCAACGTGCCAACATTCTTGCTTGTACAAGAAGTAGAACTGAAGGCTACACATCCTATATCCTGGAAGTAAGATGGACCAATAGACATTGTTTTCCAACAACAAAGAAGTATCTGCATTTGAACACCTGTACCCCTGCTTTTGAAGAAACTTTACCAATCTAAAATTCCAAGCCCTTGGAGCCTGCTTAAGACCATACAATGCTTTCAAGATTTTACATACATGCGTAGGTTTCTTGGGATCTTCATAACCTGTTGGTTGCTCCATGTACACATCTTCTTTCAAATGACCATTGAGAAATGCATTTTTTATGTCTAATTGATAAAGATTCCATACCTTGCTTGCGGCAACACTTATTTGTGTTCTTATTGTTTATATCTTGGCAATAGGAAAAAATGTCTCCTCATAATCGATGCCATAACTATGTGCATAACCTTTACAAACAAGCCTTGCTTTATATCTACTTACTCAACCATCACTGTTTCTTACCGATTACCTTCATATTAGGTTGCCTTGAAACTAAACTCCATGTATTGTTCTCATACAAACCTGTCATTTCTTCATCCATTGCGTTAACCCATTTCTTTACCTTTGATGCTTCTTTAAAAGTTGTTGATTCGTGCTCCTCAAGACGTTTTTCCATATAAGCTTCATGACAAAACCTTTGCGGTTGCCTTCTTTCTCTTACTGGATACCTTGATTGACTTCTTGTCCTACCATGCTTTTCTTGCCTTCGAGTTTCAGTTCTTCTTGACGTAGAACCTTCACTTTGTTCTTCCTATGACTCAATTTCCTTTGAAATCAAGTCGAGAATTTTCTTCAACTTTTGATTGGGGGGAGTTATCTCTTCATCTATAATTCTACTTTTTGGTAAGCTTGGAGAACTTGGCTCTTCTTCATGACTTTTTGTAGTTTCTTCTTCATCTACCTGCACTTCATGCTTATAAAGATTTATCTTAATGAAAAAGAACATCTCTCGAAACAATTACCTCTCCCCTATCTGGGTTCACACATCTATATCCTGGTTGCCCTTCTTCCATACCAATAAAAACCATTTTCTGTGACCTTGGATCCAACTTTGACCTTAATTGTTGTGGAACATGAACAAAACACATGCTTCCAAAAATTCTACAATTAGAAATATCAGGTTTTGATCCATAAAACAATTCATAAGGTGCTTTTTGTACATGACTTTGAGTAGGTGGTAACCTATTCATCACATAAATTGCCATATTACATGCTTCAGCCCAAAAAGTAAATGGTAAGTCCTTTTCATTTAATATGCACCTACCCATCTCCAAGATAGACATGTTTCTTCTTTCAGCCACACAATTTTGTTGAGGTGTGTATCTATTTGTAGTCTCCTTTTTTATTCCTTCTTCTTCCAAATATGCAATAAAGTGATTAGAAAAATATTCACCTCCTCCATCTCATTTCAACCTTCTTATGCTTTGACCTGCTTGCTTTTCAACCAATGATTTAAAATTCTTGAACATATCAAACACTTCGGATTTGTATTTCATAAAATAAATGAATGTAAACTTTGAGAAGTCAATGGGCTCTTCTTGAGATGGACCCCATAGATCAGTATGAATCAAGTCCAAAATACCTTTGCTTTGCAATCCTTCTTTTGAAAAAGGATTTCGTACATGTTTTCCAAACTAACAAACTTCACAAACAAGATCCAAATCTTGTTTAGGTAGTTGTGGTAGACCTTCAACCAAGGATTTCTTTGCAATATCCTTCAATCTACCAACATTGATATGTCCTAATCTTTTAAGCCATAAATCCAATTGACTTACTTGAGCCTCATTGACCATTGTATAACCTGCATAATCTCGAAGTTCAACTTCACAAGTATATAATCTATTTACCTTTTGTCCTTTATAACAAAATTCCCATTCTTCTTGTGATAAGACTCCCACTGATTATAGTCAAACTCGACCTTCACTCCATTGTCCTCCATCTGTCCAACTGACATCAAATTTCTTGTAATAGTAGGAACAAACAAAACATCTCTGAGAGTTACATTTTTGTTAAGTTGACAATCACCAATATAAACTACTTCATGCTCAGTAATATCTCCTATAGCAACTGTGACTCTTGAGTTTGGATTGTGTAAGCTCACAAACATGTTCATGTTATGACTCATGTGGTTTGAGAAACCACTATCTACATACCAAGTCTTGTTGTTTACCTTCCTCTTGTATGCATAGCCATAAGAATGTTTTCCTTCTGTGTTTGAGCTTCCTCTTGCACTATGTTATTGTTTTGATGCATGTGATATTGGCCTCTTCCTCTTTGTCGTCCTCTAAAACCACCTCTTCTATTTGGGTTGGAGAAGCAATCCCTGGCATAATGACCAACTTTACCACAATAATTACAGGTAAAATTACCTTGCTGATTTGATTGAGTTTGTTGACTTTGTTGTATTATTCTTCCTCCTCTAGTAGCATTAAAGCTTCCTCTTCCTCTTGCATTGTTGTTGAATCTTCCTCCTTCTCTCCAATTTCCTCTACTTCTAGCTCTATTTGATGAAGTATAAAGAGCTTTTCCTTGACTACCTCTTTGTCAATAATAAGAGTTCTCACCTTCTATTTTGATTTCTTTAGTCATCATGAGCATTTGTAAATCTTCAAAGGATGGCAGATTCTCTCGAGTCAAGATAGATGTAATGAAAGACTTCAATCTTTCATCTTCTCTCAAGCCATGTAACATGCTATTAAACTTTATATCCTCACCAAGAGATGCATCAATAGAGGCTTATGCTTCAATAAGAGATTTTACCTCAAGAACATGATCATTAAATGATTGCCATGGCTTCTTTTTTACTCTTGTCAACTCACCAATAAGTTGTGTTTTCCTTGCCCTATTGGTAGTTGCAAATAACCTTTATAGAGACTCCTATGTTGGTGCAATTCACAAGCCTACACATTTGGCTTGAAGGATACCTTGAAGTCCATACACATATGGAGAAGCATAGGAACAAATGCTAGTGGCTAATTACCACTTTACTTTTTTGTAAAAGTCAGTTTTGACTTGGAATCTTTGTGAACACTGTTGCGAACATTTGTTTTATGTAGGGTACAAGTTTCAAATTATGTAAATACCTTTGGGAAGTCTTCAAATACTTCAAGAAGGCTCATATTATTCATAAAAGATAGCAAAAATACCAGGTGAGTTCTAGAACATGGTGAGTCAAATTAGTGAGTCACAAGGGAGCTGCAGTGGTGTCCTAGTGGAAGGTCGATGTGGCTAGTTCTCAAAGTCCATCAATACTTTGCTTATTTGAGCACTTGAGTCATGTAATATCTCCATCCAAGTGTCTACCATGAATTAAGATGTATTAGGAAGGTTTTAGATTAGTTTCCCATGCTATAAAAAGAGGAGAAAAGTCATGATCTTGTGGGACGTCCAAGAGAGGCATATGTGTATCTCTATGCTACTATAGTTTTTTATGCAGAGATTGCAGAGCTTGTATCTCCCTCATTATATATTCAAATTACATGTTTCATAGCTCATTTGAAAGAGCTTACTGTCTACTTTTTTCCTATAAATTTTCATAATCATTGGGTTTGTGAGCTGAGAGCAGTACTCTCTGCAAGTAGTGTGTGTTCTCTAGTTTCACCCCTGCTGAAGGTCTCCATTAAACCTCAAACTTGCAGAGGTCATATCTCCTTGTGTATTTATCCAAATTGAGTGTTCTTTGTCTCATTGGAAAGCTCTTAGTCTCTAGTATATGTGTTTAAACAGTTTTAAAAAATTATAATCCAATAGAGAATAGTAAGCTCTACAAGCATGACTAGTTTTCTATGATGAAGTTTGTGAGAAGGTCATCTTGTTCCTAGGGGGTTCCACCTACTTCCAGCTATATTTTGGAGGTCGATAAACTCCAACATTGGTATCAGAGAAAGGAATTGAAGCTTGGAGAAGGTTATAATACCTTGATGAAGAATTTGAAGCTATTGTAGAAGAGGTTCATCATTGACACTACACAAAGGTAGAAGGAGAGAGCAAGGAAGCATCTCAAGCAACATCCAAGCAAAGAAAGGTGCATAAACTTTATAACAAAGGTAAATATTATACTTATTCTTATCACACATATGCAAAAGGAGGGTTAAAGGAGGAAGTTTAGTATTTACACAATGGGCGATCAACATGCACAAATAGAGAAGCTTGATAAGAACAACTATCAAGCATGGCGATTTACAATCACAGCATACTTGCAAGGTAGAGGCTTGTATGGTTTGATTGATGGAACGGATATCAAACCTATATTACCAGAGGATCCAAATCAACAAAAATTGAGGGAGTTTAAACTTTGGAATGAAAGAGACAAAAGGGTTATATTCATTTTATCACAAGTTCAAGATTCAATGGTAGGACACATACAAGATCTAGACACAAGTAGAGATGTTTGGCTTGCATTGGAAAGGTTGTATGCTACAGGTACAAGAGCAATGAAGATTCAACTAAAAAATGAGTTGAATAACATAAAGAAAGATACAAGGACATCCGTCAATGATTACTTGTTGAAGGTTAAAGAGATTGCAGATCAACTAGGATCAATTCAAGCTCATGTGGAGGACGACGACTTGGTTGCACATACTCTCAACGGACTCAAGGATGATGAGAGATGGAAACCATTCATTACTTCAGTTTATGTTAGAGGAGAATTACCAGACTTTGATCAGCTTGTTGCTCATATGGTCACGGAGGAGATGAATCTAAATGGCTCTACTTCAAATCAAAAAGGATCTCAAGGACAAGCTCTTTATGGAGGATCATCAAGAGGTGGAAATAGAGGTAGATGAGGTTCAAATAGAGGTCGAGGAAGAAGGAGTGATGATCAAGGGACTTCAAGTGGCTTCTTCAACACAAGAGGAAGAGGAAGATCAAGCGCTAGAGGTACGAGAGGCAACTACAACTACAATCAAAGTCAAAGGAGTGAAGATAAGAACAATTGCTATATATGTGGAAGGTATGGACACTATGCCAAAGATTGCTATCAAAATGAAAATAATCAAGGTGGTAATCGAAGAGGAGGCTATTCAAGAAGAGCTAAACAACAAGGAAATTATGCAGTTGAAGGTAAAAGTGATGATTATGATTCTCTTCTTATGATGAATGTAGAAACTAAGATGAATTGCAATAGTGATGTATGGTATGTAGATAGTGGTTGCTCTAAGCATATGTCACATGATGCTTCATGCTTTTCTAATATGCATAATCCTTCATGTAAAGGTCATGTTGAAATAGGAGATGATACAACACATAAGATTATGCAAGTTGGAGATGTTGTTATGCAGGATAAGAGCAAGACAAATTGCTTGAAGGATGTACTTTATGTGCCAACGATCACTAAGAATTTGATGTCAGTTGGTCAAATGGTAGAAAAAGGTTTGCAAATAAGATTTAATCATGCAGGTTGCTTCATTGAGGATCCAAAGCAAAGGAGGTTGATTGCTAGAGGTCAAAAACAAGGTAGATTGTTTACATTCAAGGTAAACTCAAATCATATAAACTATTTCTCTTATGGTATGCATCGAATAGCAGAGCTTGATCTATGGCACAAAAGGATTGGACACATGAATGTACACAGGTTAAAGGAGCTATCAAAGAAGAGGATTGTTGAA
>CM035442.1:6780860-6793360 GCA_020310875.1 Ceratopteris richardii | reverse complement strand
CAATCCTAGGCTTCAATCTTATCCACCTTCAGCTTGGGGTCAATCTTCAAGTCTTCAAAACTTCAAGTCTTTGACAACCTTGAAGTGGTTGACAAACATGTAGCTTGGGCTCCTTCCTTTGCTTTAGCTCCAAGCTTTGTGTCCTTACTTCATTCAAGCTTTGCCAACTTTTCTTTGGCTTGTGCAAATAGGATCATTGCATTCACTTGATGTATCTAAACTCAAAAATCAAATGCTTTTAGTTATCATAACATAAGCATACAAACTTGCTTTTGCAAATTTACCTCAATGGGTTTTATCCTCAACAAGATACATCCACAAATTTCATACATGGCAGCCTTGCATCTTACCAATCTTCATGGCATCCGAACACATTTACTTCCAGCTCATCTATGGCTGAACATGAACAACCTTTAGTGCTTCAATATCACACTAACAATCACATATAAGAGTGCATGCAAATCATCAATCATTGGAGCACATATTCAGCTCACATTGTGCCAATTCATATGGCTTTATAAACCTGCAAATTTCAGCATGTGTAGGCTTTATAAAATAGCCTACTACTCATCGACACATTATCAACATGTGTATACATCATCCATGACCAGATTTGCATACATTTGTGCATGTTAGACATCAGTCATCAACTTCAAATTCAGTTTATAATCACCCTAAGCATGGCTGTACAAAACTTGTCAATCATCATGAGCATAAACTTCATAAGCATGCATACATAAGCATCTTCATTGCATAAGCATAAAATGCTATCATCAAGCTTACACATAAGCTTCAATACTCAGCCATGTACATAATATAAACTTGCACTTCATTTAATTAAGTGCAATACCTCAAATATACATACAATGTTCATATGCAACCATATGTAGTTGCTCATCCAAGATTCTTTGCTTGAATCTTCATCTTCTTCTATAGGCTGCTCATAAGGCTTTGTTAAATGATAATACTTCTATCCAACTTTCGGAAGAGTATTATCGGGTCCTCGGGTTCTTGGGAGTGGTAGGGGTCTGTTAGACAGAGGCCCTATACTATTTTCCCATCTAATCATTCCATATTTTATCTAATACTTCAACAATATCCAAAATAGATTTGCGGACAATTCACAACAGTAAAATCGTTCTTAACATGGATCAGGTATGCCAATCTATTACCATACTATCGTTTTTACTATTTAAAAGTTCTAACATCAAAGTTGTGATTATCTTTCTCGTCCTCTCAACAAAGGTAAACAGAATATACCGTCTCTTATTTTATATTTTGATTATAACCGAATAAAACGTCGTACACAGTACTGCAACACCACAATAGATTACTCAAGGGTTCACGATACTACACTTTCCAAACTATCATGTTCATCTTCAATCACACAATCCGTTATAACAATGGTGAATACCAGAAAATTTATTATCAACAGTGCGCACATATACCGTCAAAAATGATATAACAGTATACTGTACGTCATCTACTGTAACATTTAATTCAGAGTACTCAAAAAGAGGTATATCACAATGTATTAATCAGATTCACTACTATAGAGAATAGTATCGCAGTTTCTTGCCGATATCAATTAACCTTTTCTTCTCAAGAAGTACTCAATGCTTATGCACTTACAAAGTACAATCGTGACACAACAGTTGAACTCTTACTCTCTCTTGACGTCTCTAACTCTCTGTTTCTCTCGAATAAATTCCTGTTAACTATCACTCCAGGACGTTCTCTCTCTCTATCTGTGTCTCACATAGTAATCTCTGCTCCCACCAGTCTAGCGGGGGGACAGATGTTCTCTTCATCCTACTTTTATTGCTTTCGCATCCTTCATTTACCGACTCTTGCGTAATTTCCTGCATCTCCGTCATTTCAGCCAAAATTCTTGTTTGTCCTTCTTCTGCGGTTGCGGTTGTCTCGCTCCGTCGGCCTTGTAACACTGGCACGCACGGTGGACTCGAACCCGCAAGATCGACCTGAATCTTATCAGAGATATCATTATCTGCAATCGGGGGCGTTTGTTTTTTGGGACTACCTGTTCCAGATTTCTGTTGCCGAATTTCTTTTTGTAATTGATTGATTTTCTGTTTTTGTTGTTCCAACTGTTGCTTCTGCTGGTTAATTATATCGACCAAATCATGGTCATGTTGGGAGACAAAACCTGAGCGTATGTTTTCCATTTTTGGAATTGTAATGGCCAACCATCTGCGACGAAAAAGTTTCCAATTGTTATGTACATGAGTGCTCAACTTTTGTTTTACTGCTTTGATATCGATTTTTGTCATCAAAGTGGCATCCAGATTAATTCCTTCGCCAGTTAAGACCTGTTTTTCTAAATCGTGCAAGACCTGTATTGTGGATCGTAAGACTTCAATTTCGTTCTGTAGAGTGGCATTCATTGCCGAAAAATTGGTCATTTCATCATGTGTCTGTTTCTGCACCGCTTCCTGGTAATGTTGGAATTCCTTAATAGATTTGGTAATATTAACTAATGTAACTATCAGTTGATTATGTTCATTCTGTACTTCTTTCAGCAGTTCTGTTTTATCTTTCAGTGCGTTTTGCAATTGTTGATTTGATGTTAACAAAGAATTAAAATGGTTCATATTGGCCAATGCCTGATCTTTTCCCAGTTGTAGCTTCTGTTCTTATTGTATTAAGAAATCTGAGACTTCCTGTAATTTTTCCTGCATGCTATATACCTGATTTCTGGTTCCGGCAATAGAATCATTAGTATTCGACTTCTTCGAATTTACTAATTGGGGTGACTGCTGTATCTTTCTTTTTGTTATCAACGAAAAAGGTGTTCCAAACACCCTTGCCTGTTCAGTGTCGTGTGTGGGGCATACATGCTCAGAGAAGTCTAACATTGTATCGGGTTCATCTTGTTCATTTGTGTAGTTATGCTCCGAACGGAGCATACCGTGTTTTTCAACATATGGTCTTCTAGCTTGTATAAATTGAAAAATAGCAGCTAAATACACTGGTAAACGAGTGTATTTTTGGGACCTGCGTTTGTCTCCAACAAAAAACTGTTTGTGTAAATGATTGTACAACCAGTGAGCCCAGCTCACTTTCCCTCCCGTCTCCGCTTGTACTAGAGGCGAAAAATTTTCTCTAGACATAAGATCAAATCTGACTATAAAGTAGAGCCTTTCTAAGTACCATTTAAATTGTTCACGGCGAGTATATGTGGCATTCTTCATCATAAAATAGCGTCTACGACCTTCGCCCTTACCAAATTCTTTTCGCAGGTCGTTATAAGAACATTTGGGAAAGTTTGCCTCTTCATACAACGGTAATTGGAATACTGACGAAACTAATTGTGGTGAAAATTGTACCTGATTTATAAGGAGACCTTTTGTTTGTCGCATGCTGTGTAACTGATTCTCTGCATCTTCATTACCTGTCCACTGTTCCCAGGGTAACTTAGCAAACTGGAGGAGTCCGATCCTCCGTAACCAGTTCTCATTTCTCCTAGAATGGATGTCAAACTCTATTTTGAATTCTGTGGAAAATAATATGTTGTTATGCTGACCCGGTGATGTTGCCGAAGTTTTTGAGTCATCTTCATCATCCTGTAATGTAGTATCTGTTGTAGTCACAACACAGTTCTGTGCAATTGCACGCTTCCTGAGTCGCCATCTTAGTATATCCGATTCAGACATAGTTGTAAGGCTCGCCGAAAATAATATGCTAGAAGTTTTGTTAATTAGTACGAGAGCTCGCAGAATACTATACAGAAAGATACTATGCTGGGCATACGCATTTTATAAGCACTAGAACTTGAACTGCCATTTGCTCTACTGATTGTATGTCAGTATGACATGACTCTTCCCTTCCTTGATAATATTTGTATCCGAATAAAAATCATTATGCCGCATGTTACATTGTCGATTGGTGCTAGACTGATCAAGACTTGTCATATGCGAAAATGTGAGAAATCCAAAATTTGATTATCATATTCATACATTATGAGTTTGGGTGGGCGAATATACTCATTCGTCGATGAGACCTTCGAGGTACATACTCCTAGCCGATCTAAATGTTCGAGCTATCTTTTTCTTAAGGGTTTCTAATAGCTGTTTTAGCGTATCAGGCTCTAGAAGCTGGGCATCTATTCTAGGAGAGCTAAGTACGATGGCTTCGGTGAGTACATTCTCGGCCTAGGTCTGCACAAAAGCTTCCTGTAGATAAAAATCATTGGCTAGTGCGGCGTCCTTGGAAGTCTTCATTTCGTCTAGTTTGGTCTTTAGCTCTGCGATATACTCCTTTTGGTTGCGTATTTGGTTGTCTTGGCGTTCAAACTGCTGGGTTTGGAAATCCAGAGTTTTCTTCAGTGAATCTCGTTCTCTGCGCGTCCTATCGATATCCTTGAGGTGTTGTCCTTCCCGTAACAGCTGGCGTTTTAGGATACTGTTAACTTCATTTGCGCATTCTTCAGCTCGCCGTAACTGTTCTTGGATTTGTTCGGTTTCTTTCTGTTGATCCTGATTCTTCTGGATGGCTTCCTGCAATTGAGTCTTCGTCTCTTCGATCAATTCTTCGAGGGAGGCATTGATATCTTCATTTTCGTGGAGGGTTGCCTTCAGGGTGCGGATTTCTTCATGCGCGGCATGTAGGAGTCGATCTTTGGCTGCAAGTTGCTCGAGGGCTTCATCTCGTTGCTCTACTAAGGTCTGTTCTGCCGAAAATTTGGCTTGTAGCTCTGCTAACTGAGTCTGGAGCTGATGGTTCTCAATCTTTGTGGCTTCGATTTCTTCCTGGAGGGGGGTGATGTCTGCTTCCAGTACGTCGACCTTGTTTTGATATTCGGCCTTCAGGTTGTCCGTGGCTTCCTTAAATTGTATGGGCAGTTGGTGTGATAACTGCATGAGAAACTGACCCATGGATGCTAGTTCTGACATACGGTGGGTGGTGGTGGTGGTTGACGAGGCTGAGAGGAGGTATCGGTGAGTAGGTTTTGGGAGTTTGGCGGAGAGTAGTTAGGGGAGGAAGAGGAGGAAGGTGTAGGTTCAGAATCGAGTCGGCGGGATGGTTCCGGTGGGAGGTCAGGGTTGACAGGTGGGATGGGTAGAGCAGAGTCAATGGTGGTTACCTTTGCAACATTCTGTTGTTCGGCTTCTGTATGATTGATGGCCTCAATAAGTTCATCCAATGCTTTTGTGGCAGTTTCCGGTTCGTCCTGTTGATGCTCAGACTCCTTTTCGGTGGATAGTATCTCTGTATCTGCTTGGTTTTGTTGGTCTTGTTGCTCTGTCGAAGTGTCGTTGTGTATTGAAGTGGCGGTGTCGTGGTAAGTTTCTTTTTGCTGATCTTCTTAGGCGTCGTGTTTCTTTCCAGCGGATCCTTGGACTTCACTTTCTGAAGAGCTGATCCTGATTCGCTTCGTGCGGAAGAGTTGATTGATCTCTTCGTCGTCTTCTTCAGTTTCCTCGAGTGGTTGTGCTGATTCTTCGTGCCTAAGTGCTGGGCCTGTGGGTGGGGGTTGTGCAGCGAGAATGGTTGGGAAGAGGAAGGAGATGATGTGGGGGAGGCGAGAGCACGGAGAGCTGCCTTTCTGGAGTTGTTTCACTATAGCGACGGATTCTTTATGGATTCGTTGGAAGAAATAAGAGGCAAAGTTTACAGGTTCACGGGTGGCTAATTCTAGAGCGGAGTAGAAGGGGCGAGAGATACCGTAGGTTCGTTTTTGCAGGTTGAGGATTGCGATAAGAAATTGTAGGGCGGCTCGTTCGGGTTCTGGACGGCAGAGAATGGCATATTCGTTGGATGAGGAGCGGGGAAAGAGTTTGGTCATGCGAGCGATAGGGATGCTAGGGCCATTTTCGCGTCCTTGTGGGGTGAGGCGGTAGGCTGCAGAGAAGGCTTGGAAGGTGATGACGGTCCTATATGGGAGAGAAGGGAAGACACTGTCGTTCGGTGACGGGGAATTGGGCGATGGCGTGGATGATTTGTGCGGAGAAGAGATGGGCTTCCACTGAGTGCCAAGGCAACTCAGCGAAGTTGGACAATCCTCTACACCGCAGGTATTCGCCGACGTCTGTCGGGATACCATCACGGAAAGCAGTGTAGTTGGCTAGCGCTTCCATGGTGTTTACAAGCACTCTTACAGATAACACAAAAGATAAGGGAATACGTATAGTCTCGAGAACACAATAGTGTTTAGGCACAACCGAGGGGTTAAATAAGGAGAACACGGTGAGAAAGGGAAGGGGAATGGGTATCATTGTTCGGTGCGTGAAAGGTACTGTTTGCATGCTGGCATGTGTGCTTGAGTGACCGGTAGGGAGAGGCGGCTAGTAACATAAAGATTCGTACAAAACACTACTGAAAGGGAAGAAAAGAAAAACACAAAAATTTATACAAAACACGGTTCGCCGCCGAATAATTTAATGCGTACTAGTATTGGGATAATACGGCCGCAGCTTCGACCCATTGATTACCTTTGGAAGTGGATTTCCAGTCAACGTAGTCAACTGAAAAGTTGCCGAACCCACTTGTTCTGAAATCTTGAATGGACCGAACCAACGTAACTTGAATTTTCCTGCTGATCTGTTGGACTTCGCATTGTAGAAAAGAACAAGTTGTCCTACCGAAAATACTGAGGTCTTTAAATTGCGGTCATGTGTCCTGGCCTGTCTTAGTTGGATTTCTTTCATAGTTAAGAAACTGAGCCATCGGTGCTCATTTAATTCTCTAAGTGTTTCCAACCGAAATACCAATGACTCTTTGGGTAGAAGCTTCTGAGAAATTGCTACTCTTAAACTTGGTATTACAATTTCCATCGGAGCTATTGCTTCTAGTCCATAGGCTAACTTGAATGGTGTCAAGCCGGTGGTTACCTTATATGTAGTGCGATAGGCCCATAAGACTGCAGGTAGCAACTGATCCCATCTTTCCGGTGTTTCTCTAGTCAATTTCTGAAGCATGTTCAGCAAAGATTTGTTAGTACTTTCTGCCAATCCATTTGCGCGAGGATAATATGGTGAGCTGAATTTATGACTGATCTGGAATGACTGTGTTAATGCTTTTATCAAATTGTTCATAAAATGGGTGCCCTGATCTGAAACAAGCTCTAGTGGCAATCCAAATCTTGGAAAGACATCTGATAATAGACATTTTGCTACTTCAACTGCTGTAGCCGAACGTAAAGGCCATGCTTCTGCCCACCTGGTTGCGTAATCTGTGCAAGTCAATATATACCGGTTATTACTGAATACCGCGGGAGGTGTGATTGGACCAATAAAATCTAGACCCCATTTCTGAAATGGTTCTAAAGGAAGTATTGGATGAAGTGGAAAGTAATGGTGTTGTAGTGGTTGTCCAGTTCTTTGACAGCTATCACAAGTTTTGATAAATTCCAATACATCTCTGTACATAGTTGGCCACCAAAGTCCACTTTGCAGAATTTTTCGGTGAGTAAGATCTGCTGCAAAATGTCCTCCTGTTGGACTTGAGTGAGCTAAATTGATGACTGAATTTACTTCGTGTGTAGGAACACATCGGAGTAAGGTTCCTGTATGATCTGCATAATAAAGTTCTCCAGCAACTAACCGAAATCTTCGACTAAAAACTGCAATTTTTGGCGTGTAGCTGTAGGGACTTCAGAAGGTAGACATCCATCCGAAAGGAAGGTCAATAACTGATCATAATACGTAGTTGGTACTGGTTGGGTTGACAATTCCTCAGTAGTTGGTTCTGCAGTATAGATGGCTGGCGTTGTATCATTTATACCAACCGGAGGTTCACCTGAATCTAAGCGTGACAAAAAGTCTGCTAAAGCATGTGAACTACCTGGCCGATGAAAGACATCATAGTCGAATTCCTGCAATAGTAGAACCCATCGTGCTAGGCGGCCACCTATATGTTGCTGTCGAACTAAGTAAACAAGTGCAGCGTGATCGACATGAAATGTAAATTTTCGGCCCAGCAAATAATGTCTGAATTTTTTTACCGAATACACTAGTCCTAAGCATTCCCTCTCAGTTACCGAGTAGTTCTTCTCTGCAGGTGCTAATCTTCTGCTAGCATAGTATACTAGTCTAAACCATTTATCTGTTTGTTGCATCAGTACACTTCCTATTGCTATATCAGATGCATCAACAAATACGTGAAATGGGTGATCCCAATCTGGTGGCTGTAAAATGGGAACCTGTGTTAATAACTGTTTCAGTCGATCAAATGCTATCTGACATTCCTGAGTCCATTCGAATTGCCGTGGAGTCTTGGAAATTAATTTGTTCAGTGGTATTGCCACATGAGCAAGCCACCGTAAATGCCTTCCATGCCATCTCACTTGACCCATAAACCACATTACTTCCTTAGGTGTATTAGGCACCGGAGCTTCTAATACTGCTGAAATTTTATCAGGATCGACTTGAATACCCTGTGCCGATATGATGTGACCAAGTAACTTACCACATGAAACCGCAAACACAGATTTGTTTGGGTTTAAACACAATCTATATTCTCTACATCTCTGAAAGCAACATCGTAAATGTACCAGATGTGCGATCATTTTACCAAAAATTGAAAAATCGTCAAGGTATACTTGCATAAATGTGGTGAGATAAGGAGAAAATATCTCCTGCATACATCTTTGAAATGTGCTTGGTGCATTCCTCAATCCAAACCACATTACTGTACAAGCAAAGACACCCCAATTTGTAATAAATGCAGTTTTTGGTATATCTTCTTCAGCCATTCTTACTTGATTATATCCACTGTATCCATCTAGAAATGAATACATCTCATGACCTGCTACTTTGTCTAGCATAGTATCCAAAAAAGGAATCGGAAAAGGATCCGGTACTGTTGCAGCATTTAATTTCCGATAGTCTACGCAGATTCTCAATTGCTTGTTTTTCTTCGGTACAATCACAATCGGTGAAATCCATTCCGCATGTTCTATTGGTACTATGAATCCAACTTTTAATAACCTATCAAGTTCAGCCTTTACCTGTGATGCATAATGTGGGTTCATCCGGTAGTTGGTTTGCTTTATCGGTTTCGCTTCTGGTTTTAGCATAACTCTGTGTTGATAAATACGAGGATCCAAGCCCTTCATGTCTTTGTAATCCCATGCAAAGACGTCAGTAAATTCTTGGAGTAACTGAATTAAATCTGCTTGAAAGGCTTCAGGTAAGTTTTGCTTTATCTTTACAGGACGAGGGTGATCTTCATCTCCAAGATTATAAGTAATTAACTGGTCTTCTGGAACATAAAATTGTTGATATTTCTCTGTATTAGCTGATGGTTCGAGAAGTTGCTGTAGTTCATTACCGTGAATCGAAATGGTATCTTCCTCCTTAGTTTCTTCGGCAATGGGTATTACTGTACATACTGAAGCATTCCAGGTATCTACCACAGACTATAGATCAATAGTTCATAATGTCATTAAATCAACATTATTCTTCAGAAATTCTTCTTCTTCGTCATCAGACAACCCATCTAACATATGGACTGGTTCGGCAAAATATGGTCGAGCATGTAACTCACAGGGTTGTATCGCATCTAACTTTACAACACATTTGCGATTTTTATCTTTGAACGTAAGTTCCTGGGCTGACCAGTCTTGAATTACCTTGGCTTGTTTCAACCAAGGACGGCCGAAAAGTAGATTGTAATCTATGGTGGATTCCGGCAATTCTAGAACAACAAAAGTCATCTTGAATGTTGTGTCTTGCACAGTTATGGGTATATCTCGGACCAGTCCTACTGGATGAACTCTAGATTGATCAGCCATCCTAACAAAGAATTGAACTGGTTCTATCTTAGTCCATCCTAACTTCTTACAAAGTGACGCAGTGGCAATATTCACGCCAGACCCCCCATCAATTAAAACTTGTGGGATTTGATGTTTATGAAACCATACCGTAATCAGAGGAACTGAGTGATCTACCGTAGAGTCTGGCTCTGGTTGTACTGTTGCGGTAGCCGGAATGCAAGCAGATTTTGTAGTAAACTGTTGCTGAAGTTGTTGGCGTATTCCTGGTACTAATGCCAGTAATTGCCTGAAAGGCAGTGTGATGGATGCTTTTGACAATATATCCCATGCTGGTTGCAATTGATTTGCATCTTCCTTAACTGTTGAAGATGAAGCTTGGTCTGAAGATGGTAATTCTACTGCAGATGATGTACCTGCTTCTGTATTGTCAGCACGAGCTTGTGTCGTATCCGGGGACTGGATTACTGGAGTAGGTTCTGGAAAAACAGGTGGTTCTAAGGTGGTCCACCGGCTAGCTTTATGATACATTCTGTGTTGTTCACGTATCCCTGGTTCAAATAATTCTGCTGCTGGTTGCAATTGTTTACCGGAACGAGTTTGAACTGCTGCCGCCTGCGTCTCTACAGGTGTGATTGTTACCACATTGGCCATTGGGTTTTGACGTTCCTTTTTCCTTTGATCATATTCCGCTGCATCTCTACAGAATCTTCTAATATGGCCCAATTGTCCACAGAAATGACATCGAGGTGGTGGTAAATTATGATTTTCCGGTGGTGGTCCATTCTGCCAGCGCGGTGTATTATAGTTGTTGTTCCTCTGTCCTCGATAATGTCGATAACCTTGTTGTTGATTGTTTCTCAAATGTGGGGGTACATATTGATTGGCTGATTGCCCTTGTTCCTGAATAATTGCATTAACTGTTGCTGTTCCTTGTCTTCTGGCATTGTATGCACAATTCTCAGTGGTATGTCCAACAATGTTACAGATGGCGCAATAGGTCTGATTTAACGCACACTGGGCACTAGTATGTCCTGAATTCTTGCATGTGGTGCAATATACTTGCTTAGTTATATCTTCAGCCCCATGTTTGTTTGTTTTTATCCATTCCAAATCCTCTGAAAATCCACCAACTTTGTTTTCCAGCTGAAGGGTCATTGCGATCACTGCATCGAGGGTCATGGCTCCTACACATCTTATAATCATGATTTGCCTAAGTTGAGGAAGTAAGCCATTGATAAACCACTGTGTAATAACATCGTCTGGTAAATTAGCATGAGCCTGGGGTAACTGTCTTAAATGTGTTCTGAAAAGGGTAGCATACTCTTGTACAGTTTGATTTGGTTTCTGTCTGTTGTTCTGTAAATACTCAAAGATCTCTGCAGGATTCTTTTTCAGCCTGAATCGCTGCAGAAAAGCGTCTCGTACTGCTTCATAAGTACCGAAATGATTAATATCGTATTCAGTAAGCCATCTTGCTGCTTCATTCACAAGTGTAGATTGAAAAACAAATGCTTTGTATGCCGGATCCGGTGGATGGTTGAGGACAGCGTAACTGATTTCAAAGGTGCGTACGTGAGCATCTGGATCATCTCCTGGAAATCCACTAAACTTTGTGTATGTTACTCCCGTTGGAGCCAATCTGGGTTGACCTAACTGTCGTTGCGGTTGTTCATTCATCGTAAATGTATTATACACTCCTTCTGTATTTCTGTTTTGAGTTTCTGAACTACCGGAGTTTGTTTCACCGAATGGCACACTTTCCGGTGCAATTAGCTTACTTACTATATTGCGAATTTCTGTTTCAAATAGTCTTCCTTCCTCCTTGATATCCAGAGTAGGAGGACTTGCTTCCAAACGTTGTAGTTGAGCTGAAGATTCAGCCGAAACTACTGAATCGTCACTGAAAAACTGTGTTTTTCTTACCGAAATTCCACCGGAAGGATTCGAAATTGTGACTGGATACAGTGTAGATTCGCCTGTGTTAATTTCCTTCCCTAAAGTGTTTCTAATCGTATCTGAATCTATTCCGAAAACTTTTAGACTAGATTCCAACTGCGTCTTGGTAGATTCCAAAATTGCTGTATTTTCAACAGTCTGCACCGTAGTGATACTAGACAGTTCTAGAGATGTACTACGTTCTACCGTAATCTCACCGGAATCAGTGTTATCGTTCGTCACTTTTTCGACAACTGGGTCAGGTCTAATTGTACTAGTACCTCCCAGAGTTGTTCTTAATACCCCTAACTGATGATTCTTGGGATACTTTTCACCTGATCGAGTAATCGGCATGTAGCATTTCCGTACTGATCATATAGTATTACGAACAGAACAGTCTTGCAACAATCTAATTCTGTTGCTACTGTCCTTCCAACAAAATTTAGTTTGAACAAAATACCAGGCAATCTTAATGCCACATCCCCAGCAGGATCGCCAATGTTAAATGATAATACTTCTATCCAACTTTCGGAAGAGTATTATCGGGTCCTCGGGTTCTTGGGAGTGGTAGGGGTCTGTTAGACAGAGGCCCTGTACTATTTTCCCATCTAATCATTCCATATTTTATCTAATACTTCAACAATATCCAAAATAGATTTGCGGACAATTCACAACAATAAAATCGTTCTTAACATGGATCAGGTATGCCAATCTATTACCATACTATCGTTTTTACTATTTAAAAGTTCTAACATCAAAGTTGTGATTATCTTTCTCGTCCTCTCAACAAAGGTAAACAGAATATACCATCTCTTATTTTATATTTTGA
>CM035442.1:6760860-6765860 GCA_020310875.1 Ceratopteris richardii | reverse complement strand
GAGAAATGCCCTGATGAAGTTGACAGACTTGGAGTAGGTGACTCAGACAAAACAGAGATGATGAATGTATACTTCTATTGATATATGTGTTTGTACAATCTCATTAGCTTGCCAAGCACAGCTAAATGAGGTATTGTGGTGTTGGCTATGGAGTAACCTTCACACACAATGAATTTCAATGAGATTTTGCCTCGGGGAGTGAGCTAGAGTGAGAGTGTGTACCCGCGACTTTTCTTCTTCAACTTTTATAGGAGTTTCTTCTTCATTTGAATTTGAAATTCAAACTAAGGCTCCCTAGAATCTCTCCTCTAAAAGTAGGGAGATATTCTCTCCATTACAACATTCAAATTTCCACGACTTATGTGGTAGGTAAGTGATTACAAGAGATGCCAAGTCATAAAGACTTTTACTAGGGGTAAAAGATAATATCACATAGGACTAGGTTCCTATGGTTCTTGCTTCTCATAGAGATATCCTTCATGGGTTCCAAACCAATTCTTCCAAGTGTTCAAGCCAATGTGTGTAGGCTTGTCTTGCACCAACAGCTCCCCCTCAAGCCAAACACTTTGGCTTAAGTCTTCTTCTTCATTCTTCAATTACTTCCTGCAATCCAATCATAGATTTGAATCTGCATAACTTGTTTCCATCCAATGCCTTTGTAAGTAAATCTGCACATTGCATATTAGTAGATACATATGTCAATTGTATATCTTTACTTAGCAATTTCTCTCTCACATAGTGGTAATGAACCTCTATGTGTTTGGTTCTGGCATGATAAATTGGATTTGCTGCAAGGTGAAGAGAGCTAGTGTTGTCACCAAAGATAATAGGTGGCCTTGTGAATAGACCTAACTCTGTATATAGAAGCTTCAACCAGATAGCTTCTTGAGTAGCATTTGCAAGTCCTCTATACTCTGCTTCAGTTGATGACAATGCCACTGTAGGTTGCTTCTTAGCTGACCAAGAGATAGGCTTATCTCCTGCAAAGCAAATATATCCTGAGGTGCTTCTCCTATCATCCTTGCATCCTGCCCAATCTGCATCTGAGTAAACTTTTATATCAATGTCTGATGTATAAGGAAAATACAAACCATGACTTTGAGTTCCCTTGAGGTACTTCAAGATCTTCTTTGCTGCCTCTAGGTGAGGTACCCTTGGTTTGTGCATGAATTGACTAAGCACACTTACTCCATATGCTATGTCAATTCTTGTCAAGGTAGCATAGTTCAAACTACCCACCATACTTTGGTATCCTGTAATGTCTTTGATTTCTTCTCCTTCATGAGCACTTAGCTTTTGGTTAACCTCCATTGGAGTAGTAGATACCTTAGCATCCTGCAAACCAAACTTCTTGACCATATCCTGTACATACTTCTTTTGGGTAATGTAGATACCTGAATTTGTGTAGATCAATTCAAGTCCTAGAAAATATTTTAGTAATCCAAGATCACTAATCTTGAATTCTTTCATCATCTGTCCTTTGATGTGTCTAATCCCATTGACATCATTACCTGTAATGATGATGTCATCTACATAGACACATAAGTAGATTACCTCTGTACTACTTCTCTTTATGAATAGAGAAGTGTCTGCTTTGCTCATCACAAATCCTTGGTCTTGGAGGTAGGTGGTCAATCTGTAGTTCCATGCTCTAGGTGCCTGCTTCAAACCATACAGAGCCTTCTTCAATTTACAAACATAGTGTACCTTTTTTGGATCTTCATAGCCAGGTGGTTGTGACATGTAGACTTCTTCAGATATCCATCCATTCAAGAATGCATTCTTCACATCCAATTGGTACATGTTCCAATTCTTGGATGCAGCTACACTCACCAAAACTCTGATGGTTGGCATCTTGGCCACAGGAGAAAATGTCTCCTCATAATCAATGCCTTGGGTTTGTGCAAAACCCTTGGCTACCAACCTAGCTTTGTACCTGTTTATTGTTCCATCTGAATTCTTCTTTAGTTTGTAGATCCATCTGGATCCTATCACCTTCATAGAGTCCTTCTTGGGTACCAAGTCCCAAGTATCACTTTCCTAGAGAGCTTCTATCTCTTCATCCATGGCTTCTCTCCATTCTGGCTTTGTAATTGCTTCTTCATAGGTACCTGGTTCTTCATTCAACAAGTCTTTTGCAAGATATACAGAATGTTTAGTTACAAGTGATGTGTCATACCCAAATCTGATAGGCTTCTTCTTCTCTCTCTGAGATCTTCTCATTACTTGAGTGGAAGTTTCTGGCTTATCCTCTAATTGTTTCATCTTCATCTTTCCTTTGGATTTCCAAGCTTTGAACTCTTCAAGGTTTATTGTATCATCATCTGAGCTTGAATCTTCTTGTTGAGTTGGCTCTTCCTTGGTAAGCTTTGGAAAATCTTCTTCCATGTCATAGGGTAAACTCACTTTCCTGCATTCATTCTCATACCATGAGTCATTCTCATCAAATATGACATCTCTGCTTACCTTGAACCCTTTGTTTGTGGGGTTGTAGAATCTGTATCCCTTTTGGTTCAAATCATAACCAATGAAGATACATTTTTCAGCCTTTGGATCTAGCTTTCCTCTTACCTGTGAGGGAATATGCACATATGCTACACAACCAAAGATTTTGCAATGATCCAGAGAGGGTCTCTTACCATGCCAAGCTTCATATGGTGTCATGCCATCAAGTGATTTGGATGGCAACCTATTGATGAGATAAGTGGCAGTGGATACACTCTCTGCCCATAGGTAATTTGGCAACTTTTTCTCATTGAGCATAGACCTAGCTGTTTCCACTATAAGTCTATTCCTTCTTTCTGCTACCCCATTTTGTTCAGGTGAGTACCTTGTAGTGATCTCCCTTTTGATGCCTCTTTCCTGCAAGAAATCTTCAAACTCATTGGAGAAGTACTCTCCTCCACCATCTGACCTTAGTCTTTTCAAGCTTCTACCTGTTTGATTTTCAACAAGTGCAAGATACCTCTTGAAACAATTAAACACTTCATCTTTGTGCTTCATAAAGTATAAAATGGTCCACCTGCTATAGTCATCAATGAAGGACACATAATACCTTGAACCAGAAATGGAAGGGTCCTTGCTAGGTCCCCAAACATCGGTGTGTACCAAGTCTAGGTAGTCTTCATGCATGAAACCTTTCCTTGAGTAGGGTAATCTGTGAGACTTACCAAATTGACATGATCCACATTTGTAAATCATGTGTTGCTTGGATACATTAGGTATCCCAAGCACACATTGATCCCTGCACATTTGCTTTAGAGTTCTTTCTCCTATGTGCCCTAATCTCTTATGCCATATCTCTAACTCTGAAAGTGTCTGATCCTTGTAATTATACAAAGCAATGTTTTTTGTATCTTCTAGCTCAAATGTAAATAATCTACCTGATTTCTCCCCTTTGGCTATCCTTCTGAATCCTTGTTTTGGGTCCTCCACATATGCTCCATGTTGTGTGAATCTGACCTGCAAACCTTTCTCCACAATCTGACCAACACTCATTAAATTCTTAGTTATTGTTGGTACATAGAGTACCCTGCTTAATAGGTTCTGATTACCATCACATGTCTTCACATTTCCAATTTTGACAACAGAGTGTTTAGTGTCATCACCTGTTTGTACCTGATGTTTGCCCTTGGGCTCTTCCAAATCAGAAAGTAGTGCCACATTGCCAGCTACATGGTTAGAACATCCTGAGTCAATGTAAAATAAATGATCATCATTTGTACCTATCTTGGAGGTCATATTCATGATCAATAGGGAGTCATCTTGCTCCTCTGTGTAGTTGTTGTAGTCTCTTCTATTTCTGAATCCACCTTGGTAGTTTCCATTGTGGTTGTTGTTGTAGTTGTTGTTGTATTGGTTGTTGTATCCATTGTAGCTTTGATGTTGGTTGAATCTACCTCTTCCTTGAGAGTATCCACCTCTTGAGTAGCCTCTTCCTCTCTGATTCTTGTAGTTCTTGTAACATTCATCTGTGGTATGGTTGGACAATCCACAGATGTTGCATGGTGATGAGTTGTAGGGTCTCCCCCTACCTGACTTACCTCCTCTGCCTCTTCCTCTAGATGACCTACCTCTCCCTGCATAATTGGCTTGAGAGGTAGAGCCTTCTTCATCCTGTTTCTTCTTGCCTTTATCTTTAACTTTCTTATCAGTAAAGGGAGCAGAGGGATTATTACCTTTTGATTGATCTCCAGCTTTGGTGAACTTTGCTTCATGTGTAAATAGTTGGCCCATGAGTGTTGTGAGATCAGGGGTATGCATGTCCATGTAGAGGTCCATTGCAGTGGTGAAACTTTCCCACTTATCATCTGCCTTGAGTCCATTTGTCACTTGCCTGACTATTTGCTCCTCTTCAATTTCCTCTCCAATGCTTGCTAGTTGGTCTGCCACATCTTTGATCTTTGTCACATAATCTGAGACTGATTGCTTGGGCTGCTTCCTAAGTGTTGTGAACTCTATCCATAATTGATTCTTCCTAGCCCTTGTGTTGGAAGAAAAGTAATTTGACAAGGTTTCCCAAGTCTCCTGGGAAGTCTTACAATTCCTTACATGTGGTAAAAGAAAGTCAGATATAGAGTTTAAGAGATAAGACCTTGCCAAAGCATCCTTTGCACACCATTGGTTGAGCCTTTCATGTTCATCCTTTGTAGGTAGTCCTCTGGTCTTGAATGAGGGCAACTCCTCATCTCCTGATATGTATCCAAATAGACTTTTCCCTTGTAGATAGGTCTTCATTCTCAATGACCAAGCCTGGTAATTATTTCTATCCAATTTGTCAATGAAGGAAGGGAAACCATCACCCATGTTTACCTTCTTTGCTCTGATACCACTGTTGAGAGTGATGGATGGATGCACTCAGGAAATCAGTTGGTGCTGCAAATCCTGCTTCACACCTGCCCTCTTTCCTCTTCAGATATGCTTAGTACACTAGCTTACCTTCCAAATGACATAAAGAAACCATATATGTACTTTGGAAATGGTTTGGGTAATGATCAAAC
>CM035442.1:6745860-6755860 GCA_020310875.1 Ceratopteris richardii | reverse complement strand
TGCTTTGTCCTGGCATGAAATACAGGATTTGCTGCAAGATATAATGAACTCATGTTATCTCCATGAATGATGGGTATACCTTGATCAATTCCCAAGCTTTTGAATAATGTCTGCATCCATATTACTTCTTTTGCTGCTTCCACAAGTCCTTTGTATTCAGCTTCTGTTGATGATAAGGCCACTGTGTGTTGTTTCTTTGAACACCAACTCACAAGCTTATCTCCAATGTATATCATGTAGCCATGGGTAGACCTTCTATCATCTTGACTTCCTGCCCAATCTGAATCACTATAAGCTCTCAATCTTATATCTGATGTAAAAGGATAGTACAATCCTTCTTTCAAAGTCCCTTTAATATATCTAAGGACTCTTTGACCTGCAATCCAATGTGGATCCTTTGGACAATGCATGAATTGAGAAAGAACACCAACTGCATAACTAAGGTCAGGCCTTGTTAGAGTTGCATAAATCAAACTTCCCACTAAAGATTGATACTTCCTCATGTCTTTGAATTCTGCTCCATCATATCTACTGAGTTTATGATTGACCTCTAGTGGTGTAGATGCCTCTCTGCAATTCTCCATGTTAAACTTCTTTAGAAGATTCAAGAGATACCTTTCTTGTGATACATAAATACCATGCTCTGCATAAGTGATTTCCATTCCAAGAAAATATGACAATTTTCCTAGATCACTTATCTTGAATTCCTTCTCAAGTAGCTTCTTCACCTCTTTGATTCCTTCATTTGAGGTACCTGTAATTATAATATCATCTACATATATACAAATGTAGATCATACCTTCATCTGTTCTTTTGATAAGTAGACTTGCATCTGCCTTTGAACTTTGATATCCAAGGTCATTAAGATACTTTACAAGTCTATAATTCCAAGCTCTTGGAGCTTGCTTCAAACCATAAAGTGCTCTTCTTAATCTGCAAACATAATTTGGAAACTTATGATCTGCAAACCCTTGAGGTTGCTCCATGTAAACCTCATCTGATATATATCCATTCAAAAATGCATTCTTAATGTCCAATTGACTCAATGTCCATCCTTTTGATGCTGCAATAGCAATGATTGTCCTTATGGTTGACATCTTTGCTACAGGACTGAATGTCTCATCATAATCTATGCCAAATGTTTGAGCATAGCCTTTAACCACCAATCTAGCTTTGTATCTGGCTATAGTTCCATGTGCATGCTTCTTAACTTTGTAGACCCATTTATTTCCAATCACTTTCTTACCATTAGGTTTTGGGACAAGTTCCCAAGTTTTGTTCTCTTCAAGTGCATCAAACTCTTCCTTCATTGCTATTTCCCATTGTCTCTTACCTTTTGCTTCATCATAGCTTTGAGGTTCTTCATCTTCCTTAACCATGTAAGCATAATTTTTCTGAGTCAAATAAGAAGTGTCATATGAATACCTTGTAGGTTGCTTCCTCATTCTTGTTGACCTTCTTGGTTCACACTCTTCATGTATATCTGGATGTACTTCTTCATCAAATATTGGTCCATCTTCATTCCTTCTATATGATCCAACTCTTGATGTGCTTGCTTGCATATGTTCTTCATCTCCATCTATCTGCATATGTGACTTACCTCTTGCACTCCTTCTTATCTCTTCTTCAAATGTTTCAAGATCACATTCTTTATCTGCATACCAACTCTTCTGTTCATCAAAGGTCACATCTCTGGAAACAATAAAATGTTTAGTCAAAGGACTCCATAGTCTATAACCCATTTGCTTTTCATCATACCCAATAAACACATATTTTTCTGCCTTTGGTTCAAGCTTATGTCTGAGTTGTGATGGCACATAAGCATAGGCAATTGATCCAAACACTTTACAATGGTCAAGTGTTGGTTTCTTACCCCACCAAGCTTCATAGGGGGTCATACCATTCAAAGCTCCACATGGTAGCCTATTCACAAGGTATGTGGCTGTATTTACAGCCTCAGCCCAAAGATAATTAGGGCAATTCTTTTCCTTTAGCATTGCTCTTGCAAATTCAACCAATGTTCTATTTCTCCTTTCTGCCACCCCATTATGTTGAGGTGTGTACCTGCAAGTTATCTCTCTCTTGATACCTGCATTCCAAAGATAGTCATTAAACTCTTGAGAGAAGTATTCTCCCCCTCCATCAGACCTTAGCCTCTTGAGTTTGTGACCTGTAACTCTTTCTGCATAAGCATGAAAATGTTTGAAGGCTCCAAAGACTTCTGATCTTTCCTTTAGAACATAAAGGGTTATCCACCTTGTAGCATCATCAATAAACAAAACATAATACCTAGACCCATTTATTGAACCTTCTTTTGTTGGTCCCCATACATCTGTATGTATGAGTTCAAGCAAACCATCATGCTTGAATCCTTTCTTCTGAAATGGTTGTCTATGAGCTTTTCCCATCTGACAAGCTTCACACTTGTATATCATATGTTGATTCTTCACATTTGGTAGCCCCATTACAGATTGGTTCTCCACCATAGTTTTGATTCCTCTTTCATTGAAGTGTCCCAATCTTTTATGCCAAAGATCTAACTCTGTAATTACTTCATCACCATGTGTGATTAGGGCTTGACCAACATTTCCTTGTACTTTGAGAGTAAAAAGTCTACCTTCCTTCTTACCACAAATAATGGGCTTGTATGCTTCCTCTGGATCTTCAACAAATACCCCTTCATTTGTAAATCTGACTTGGAAACCTTTCTCCACTATTTGTCCAACACTAATCAGATTCTTTGGTATTGTTGGAACATACAAAACATTTGTTAATAAATCAGCTCCACTCCTGCACTTCACTTTTCCAATTGAATGCACACTATGCTTTGTATTGTCACCTGTTTGTACTGTATGACTTGAATTTCCTTCTTCCAATTCTGACAATAATTCTATATTACCTGACAAATGATTTGAACAACCAGAATCAATATAGAATACCTTAAGATCCTCCTTCTCTGATGAACTTATTGAATTCATCATCAATGTTGTATGGTTGTCATTCTGTGTATCATTTGCATAATTGTAATATGTGGTGTTGTATGATTGGTTCTGATTCCAATTTCTTCCACCACCTCTTCCATAACTTCCTCTTGAATTTTGTCTTCCTCTTGGAAATTGATTCTGAAACCTTCCACCTCTTCCTCTGCCATTGTTATTCTGATTTTGACTTGCTCCTTGTTGATTGTGCCAACAATCATATGCTAGATGATTGCTCAATCCACAAATCCAACATGTCTTCTTATTATTGTTCTGATTACCTCTACCTCTTCCATTTCCTCGACCTTTACCTCTGCCAAAACCTCTTCCTCTTGCATAATTTGCTTGAGTTGTTGACTCTTCTTCATCCTTTGCCTTGCCTTTATCTCCTTTCTTTTTATTCTTCACATACATTGCAGAACTTTGACCTTTCTCTCCATCTGACTTCAAATCTTGCTCAAATGTGAGCATCAATCCAAGTAATTGATTCAGTTCTGGCACATAATGGTTTAATGAGAGTTCTGTTGAAAGTACAAAGGGCTTCCACCTCTCATCACCTCTTAACCCTGCAAGTAATTGTGCTATCAACCTATGATCTTCAATATCCTCATCAATAGATCCAAGGCTATCTGCCAAGTCCTTCATCTTAGTGACATAATCACTAATGCTTTGATTCTGCTTTTTCTTGAATGTGGTGAACTCTGACCATAAGCTAGCTTTCCTAGCTTTAGTAGTGTTTTGGAAGTGGTCTTCCAAAGCATTCCAAATATCTTCAGCTGTTTCTAAACCTCTGATATGTGGCAACAAATGATCTGTAATAGTGTTGTATATATAAGCTCTTGCACTTGCATCTCTCTTCTGCCATAACTTCAAAGCTTCTAGCTCTTCCTTTCTTGGATGACTTTCATCTTCAAATTTAGGCTTCTCTTCTTCACCTGTCACATATACCATTAAGTCCTTACTCATAAGTAAGGCCTCCATCCTCATTACCCAAGCAGGATAATTATCTCTGTCCAATTTGTCAATGGACACATGATCTGCCATGGTATCCTTGCTTCTGCTTCAACCTGTAAGTGTAAGGTTAAAGAATGATACCTTTTGTAGACCTTTACTCTTGGGAACAACTTCGAAATACTCTTCTGATGACTTTTGGTTGTTGAACACCTCAGCTTCCTCCTTCTTTGATAAAGAACTTTTCAAATCTTCTTGTATCTGCTATTCCTTTAGTCTCGAGGACCTTATCCGCTCTGATACCACTTGTTGGTGTGTAAAACACCACAAGAACCAAACTAATGTGGTATTAGAAGACCTCCATAACCATCATTAGCTTAGCAAAACTCACATTGTAAGTATTCATCTCTGAATTTAGTGAAAATCAAAATTTCACTTCACAGAAATCTGCGCCTTTCTTTCAATCCTTCAATCTGACCTGTATTAGCTCAATCTTTCCAAAATCTTTTGATCACTTGCTAAAGAATGTTCTTGCTAATGTTAAGCAACACATAATAACCAAAACTTTCAAGTAATAACTTCAAAATCTTCTGATTTAGCTTCAACCTTTTCACTATGTCTGAAAACTGAAAATTTACTTCAGCGATTTGACATACCTCCACTCTTAAGCTGATTTCTCTGAGTATGCATCCCGTTTCTTAAAGATCTTTTGACCAAATGTAGTTGAGGATAGTAGCTTTCAAATGAGCTATCACTTATCAAAAACTTTACACCATGCTTCGAGATCTGACCTTCAGAAGATCAGTCAAATGTGCGCCAGAAAAGTCGTAACTGTCAACTACCTTACACAGTCATATGAAATGACTTGGAACTCAATGTACAAGAGGAATTAGACTCAATCCTTCTACACAAGTATGTGTTGATTATCAGAGAAGATGTGTACAAAATGGCTTGGCCTAATTTTGCTCACAGCCATGGAAAACTCTCTCAGACTCAGAAGTTTTCTCTCACCATCTCTCTCTCTGAAAACTCGACTTTTCTCTACTTACTGAGATTACAAAATTGAGTTCTCTCATACATGTTTCTGACTCAAATTAACTTATATACCTATGGTTTACATTCTTCTAGACTTGAACTCGTAAGTTCTAAAGATCAAATGAACATCTAGATTCTAATTTTGCACTAATTTACAATAGTGAAATCGTCCCTTCACTTAGGCTTGATTTTCTGTAGGTCTTTCCTTCACTTCTTTTTTCCTCCATCATATGTCTCCATATGTCTTCATATATTCATGCCTAATTAGTGAGTGAAGCCCCAACATCTATCTATCTATCTTTTTATCTATCTATCTATCCATCTTTCTATCTATCTATCTATCTTTCTTCCTATCTATCTATCTATCTATCTATCTATCTATCTATCTATCTATCTATCTATCTATCTATCTATCTATCTATCTATCTATCTATCTATCTATCTATCTATCTATCTATCTATCTATCTATCTATCTATCTATCTATCTACCTATCTATCTATCTATCTTTCTATCTATCTATCTATCTGTCTATCTATCTATCTATCTATCTATCTATCTATCTATCTATCTATCTATCTATCTATCTATCTATCTATCTATCTATCTATCTATCTATCTATCTATCTATCTATCTATCTATCTATCTATCTATCTATCGATCTATCTATCTATCTATCTATCTATCTATCTATCTAACTATCTATCCATCTATCTATCGATCTATCTATCTATCTATCTATCTATCTATCTATCTATCTATCTATCTATCTATCTATCTATCTATCTATCTATCTATCTATCTATCTATCTATCTATCTATCTATCTATCTATCTATCTATCTATCTATCTATCTATCTACCTACCTATCTATCTATCTATCTACCTTTCTATCTATCTATCTATCTATCTCTCTATCTCTTTATCTATCTATCTATCTATCTATCTATCTATCTATCTATCTATCTATCTATCTATCTATCTATCTATCTATCTATCTATCTATCTATCTATCTATCTATCTATCTATCTATCTATCTATCTATCTATCTATCTATTTATCTATCTATCTATCTATCTATCTAAGTATCTTCACATCTATCTATCTATCTATCTATCTATCTATCTATCTATCTATCTATCTATCTATCTATTGATGGAGAGTGTTAATCTCCAAAAGAACAACCTACTCTTGAATTTAGAGCACCTCTATATCAAGAGTAAGTCAAAACTTTCACTAAATTAGAGGTCCAATCTCCAAATTATCAAATGCTGAGAAAATCTTTGAAGAAGATAAAACACAGAAAGTCTGCTGCACAATTTCTTCTCATTGACCTATCAAGCATGTAAAGTTTTCTATGAAATTTTGTATGGAGTGTCGCCTAGAGATTGCGCACCTCCTCCAAGTTAAAGTTCTTCAAAAGGTTTAGTATAACTTGAGAAATCAACTTCACAAGTTACCTATGTCCAAATATTTACTTCTGAGAAGTCGATTTGACACTGCTAACTTCTTAACTTTGGTTCTCACAATGTCGAACCCGTTTTACCAAATCTTTTTGGCTGTAGATAGCTTATCTCTCAACTTAGATTTTGAGCTATCATATGTGTAAAACTTTACACTGTGCACTGAGCACTACTCATTTCTTTAGACTCAAAATTTGCACCTGTTTCAGAGAACTGTGAACACTCAACACATATGAATGTTCCTACTAACAATTCTCCTAGCCTGTTTGCAATTAGACTCTGAAACTCAGATCACAGACTCATTAACTACCAACTTAGATATCCTCAAAAGGTTTTCACAAATGATCTATCAGAGACGGAGTAAACGCAGAAACATCGGGTGCAATATTTCTTTCATTTCTGGAGAAGACTACAACTAAAAAAATGAGAGAGACTTCAACACCTTTCTCATATGTCTATTGACATTTTACAATCACTTATTTCTCTATTCCTATGATCATACATAGTCTCTCCTCGTCTTCTCTCTATATCCCGACATTTTCCAAAAGTATTTATAGGCAACTATGTACAAACTTTTATCAAAACATAAGTATATGTAACCTATGTCATAACTAATGTACATATGTGTACATGTCCTTCACTCTTGTGAATGTATCCATTTTCTTTACTCCAAATCTTCAATTGGTGATTGATCTGCACCAACAGCTCCCCCTCAATCATCAATTGAGGTTTCTCCTTTCTTCTTTGTACCTGCCATGTCTTTAAACTTCTGTAGCTTTGGTCCATCCAAGCTCTTTGTAAGCATATCAGCTATCTGATCCTTTGTTGAAGTATGTATGACTTCAATCTCCTTATCCATCACTTTCTCTCTTAGAAAGTGATACTGAATCTCAATGTGTTTGGTCCTGGCATGAAAAACAGGATTAGCAGCTAAGTACAATGAACTCATGTTATCTCCATATATAGTTGGTACCCCATGCACAATGTCAAAACTCTTCATCAAAGTCTTGAGCCAAATTACTTCCTTTGTAGCTTCAACCATGCCTTTATACTCTGCTTCTGTAGAAGACAAAGCAACTGTATGTTGCTTCTTGGAACACCATGAGATAAGTTTATCTCCCACATAACACATATATCCAAAAGTTGACCTTCTATCATCTGGATTACCTGCCCAATCTGCATCACTATAAATTTTGATATTTGTATCTGAGGTAAACCCATAATACAAACCTTCATTGAGTGTACCCTTAATGTACCTCAACACTCTTTGACCTGCAATCCAATGTTCTTTCCTTGGGCAATGCATGAATTGAGACAAAACTCCTACTGCATATGATAAATCAGGTCTAGTTAATGTAGCATAGATAAGGCTACCAACCAAACTCTGATATTGTCTCATGTCCTTGAATTCTTCACCTCCAAACTTACTCAATTTGTGATTCACCTCCATTGGTGTAGGTGCTACCCTGCAATCATCCATTTTAAACTTGATTAACAAGTTCTTCAAATACCTTTCTTGGGTCACAAATACTCCATGTTGAGTATATGTAATCTCCATGCCCAAGAAGTATGATAAGTCTCCCAAGTCACTTATCTTGAACTCCTTTTCCATTTGCTTCTTGAGTCTTTGTATTCCTTCTTCATCTGTACCTGTAAGAATTATATCATCAACATATATGCACATGTATATGAAACCATTATCACTTGCTTTGACAAGCAAGCTACTATCTGCTTTAGACACCTGAAATCCAAGTTCTTTTAAGAACTTCACAAGTCTATAGTTCCATGCCCTTGGGGCCTGCTTCAAGCCATACAAAGCTCTCTTGAGCTTGCACACATGATCTGGATACCTTTTATCTCTGAACCCTTGAGGTTGCTCCATGAATACATCATCTGAAATATAACCATTTAAAAAAGCATTTTTCACATCAAGTTGACATAACTTCCAACCTTTACATGGAGCAATAGCTATAAGTGTCCTGATGGTTGTCATCTTTGCCACAGGACTATAAGTCTCATCATAGTCAACACCATAAGTCTGAGCAAACCCTTTGACAACAAGTCTAGCTTTGTATCTAGACACACTTCCATCTGCAAACCTCTTGGTTTTATAAACCCATTTGCATCCAATGATCTTCTGACTATTTGGTTTTGGAACCAAATCCCATGTTTGATTCTCCAATAGTGCATCATATTCTTCCTGCATAGCTTTCTCCCATTTTTCCTTACATTTTGCCTCTTCATATGTAGAAGGGTCTTCATCTGTTTTCATCATATAAGCATAGTCTTTTGTGGCCAAAAATGAAGTATCATAGCTATACCTTGTAGGTTGCCATTTATTCCTTGTAGACCTCCTAAGCTCTCCACTTCTTGAGGTTTCTGGTTCTTCATATTCAGGATCAAATCTTGGTGTTTCTTCCACTTCAACCTGCACTTCATTATTCTCTTGTTCATCAAATATTTGAACCTTTGATTTACCTTTCCTTTGGTTCACTTCTTCTTCATCACCTGTATTGATATTGATTGTACCTGCATACCAAGTACTTTGCTCATCAAATGTAACATCTTTAGAAACCATGAATTGTTTTGTAGATGGACTCCACAATCTATAGCCCATCTGCTTATCATCATAACCAATGAAAACATATTTTTCAGCTTTAGGCTCCAACTTGTGCCTTAATTGTGATGGCACATATGCATATGCCACACATCCAAAAACTCTGCAATGATCCAAGGTAGGTCTCTTACCCCACCAAGCCTCATATGGTGTCATACCCTGCAAGGCTTTACATGGTAACCTATTGACTAAATAAGTGGCTGTATTTACAGCCTCAGCCCACAAATAATTAGGGCAATTTTTCTCCTTCATCATGGATCTTGCAAACTCAACAAGTGTTCTATTTCTCCTTTCTACAACACCATTTTGTTGAGGAGAGTACCTGCAAGTAACTTCCCTTTTTATACCTGCATTCCATAAGTAATCACTGAACTCATTAGAGAAATACTCTCCCCCTCCATCTGACCTTAATCTTTTCAACTTATGACCTGTAATTCTTTCTGCATATGCATGATAGTGTTTAAATGTATTAAACACTTCTGACTTATCTTTGATCACATAGATAGTGATCCATCTAGTAGCATCATCAACATAAATCACATAATACCTTGACCCATTTATACTGAAATCTTTTGATGGTCCCCACACATCTGAGTGTACCAATTCAAGCTTCTCTGAGTACATAAAACCATGCTTGGAGTAAGAATTCTTATGAGCCTTACCTAATTGACATGCCTCACATTTGTATGTCATATGTTGACCTGCAACATTAGGCAATCCAAGCACTGAACCATTGTTAACCATATCTTTAATACCTCTTTCATTGAAATGTCCAAGCCTCTTGTGCCAAAGATCTAACTCAGAGATCTTATGTTCTCCATATGTGAATAGCATGACCAATATTGCCTTGAATCCTCAATGTAAATAATCTTCCTTCTTTTTTCCCTGAAACAATCTGTTTATACCCTTGGCTAGGGTCTTCCACATATACTCCATCATTAGTGAACCTTACTTC
>CM035442.1:6733360-6738360 GCA_020310875.1 Ceratopteris richardii | reverse complement strand
TTTTGGGAGTATTAAAGTACCTTATTAAGCTACCAATCACAAGTGGAATCACTTCAATTGATAAACTATGCACTGAGAAATAATTTTAGCAAAATTATAATCACCCCCGACTTTTCAGGAACTCTGCAGACAAATACCAGTGTGCACTTCGACTCGATTTTCTCCCAAATGGCTGAATGGAATCCTTTGAAATTTTGTATGCTTGTAGTAGACTTGGAGCTGGTTCCAATGAGCTATAGAACACTTGATTTGGTTCAGTAGCTCCAGAGAAATGCCTTGATGAAGTTGATAGACTTGGAGTAGGTGACTCAGACAAAACAGAGATGATGAATGTATACTTCTATTGATATATGTGTTTGTACAATCTCATTAGCTTGCCAAGCACAGCTAAATGAGGTATTGTGGTGTTGGCTATGGAGTAACCTTCACACACAATGAATTTCAATGAGATTTTGCCTCGGGGAGTGAGCTAGAGTGAGAGTGTGTACCCGCGACTTTTCTTCTTCAACTTTTATAGGAGTTTGTTCTTCATTTGAATTTGAAATTCAAACTAAGGCTCCCTAGAATCTCTCCTTTAAAAGTAGGGAGATATTCTCTCCATTACAACATTCAAATTTCCACGACTTATGTGGTAGGTAAGTGATTACAAGAGATGCCAAGTCATAAAGACTTTTACTAGGGGTAAAAGATAATATCACATAGGACTAGGTTCCTATGGTTCTTGCTTCTCATAGAGATATCCTTCATGGGTTCCAAACCAATTCTTCCAAGTGTTCAAGCCAATGTGTGTAGGCTTGTCTTGCACCAACAGCTCCCCCTGAAGCCAAACACTTTGGCTTAAGTCTTCTTCTTCATTCTTCAATTACTTCCTGCAATCCAATCATAGATTTGAATCTGCATAACTTGTTTCCATCCAATGCCTTTGTAAGTAAATCTGCACATTGCATATTAGTAGATACATATGTCAATTGTATATCTTTACTTAGCAATTTCTCTCTCACATAGTGGTAATGAACCTCTATGTGTTTGGTTCTGGCATGATAAATTGGATTTGCTGCAAGGTGAAGAGAGCTAGTGTTGTCACCAAAGATAATAGGTGGTCTTGTGAATAGACCTAACTCTGTATATAGAAGCTTCAACCAGATAGCTTCTTGAGTAGCATTTGCAAGTCCTCTATACTCTGCTTCAGTTGATGACAATGCCACTGTAGGTTGCTTCTTAGCTGACCAAGAGATAGGCTTATCTCCTGCAAAGCAAATATATCCTGAGGTGCTTCTCCTATCATCCTTGCATCCTGCCCAATCAGCATCTGAGTAAACTTTTATATCAATGTCTGATGTATAAGGAAAATACAAACCATGACTTTGAGTTCCCTTGAGGTACTTCAAGATCTTCTTTGCTGCCTCTAGGTGAGGTACCCTTGGTTTGTGCATGAATTGACTAAGCACACTTACTCCATATGCTATGTCAATTCTTGTCAAGGTAGCATAGTTCAAACTACCCACCATACTTTGGTATCCTGTAATGTCTTTGATTTCTTCTCCTTCATGAGCACTTAGCTTTTGGTTAACCTCCATTGGAGTAGTAGATACCTTAGCATCGTGCAAACCAAACTTCTTGACCATATCCTGTACATACTTCTTTTGGGTAATGTAGATACCTGAATTTGTGTAGATCAATTCAAGTCCTAGAAAATATTTTAGTAATCCAAGATCACTAATCTTGAATTCTTTCATCATCTGTCCTTTGATGTGTCTAATCCCATTGACATCATTACCTGTAATGATGATGTCATCAACATAGACACATAAGTAGATTACCTCTGTACTACTTCTCTTTATGAATAGAGAAGTGTCTGCTTTGCTCATCACAAATCCTTGGTCTTGGAGGTAGGTGGTCAATCTGTAGTTCCATGCTCTAGGTGCCTGCTTCAAACCATACAGAGCCTTCTTCAATTTACAAACATAGTGTACCTTTTTTGGATCTTCATAGCCAGGTGGTTGTGGCATGTAGACTTCTTCAGATATCCATCCATTCAAGAATGCATTCTTCACATCCAATTGGTACATGTTCCAATTCTTGGATGCAGCTACACTCACCAAAACTCTGATGGTTGGCATCTTGGCCACAGGAGAAAATGTCTCCTCATAATCAATGCCTTGGGTTTGTGCAAAACCCTTGGCTACCAACCTAGCTTTGTACCTGTTTATTGTTCCATCTGAATTCTTCTTTAGTTTGTAGATCCATCTGGATCCTATCACCTTCATAGAGTCCTTCTTGAGTACCAAGTCCCAAGTATCACTTTCCTTGAGAGCTTCTATCTCTTCATCCATGGCTTCTCTCCATTCTGGCTTTGTAATTGCTTCTTCATAGGTACCTGGTTCTTCATTCAACAAGTCTTTTGCAAGATATACAAAATGTTTAGTTACAAGTGATGTGTCATACCCAAATCTGATAGGCTTCTTCTTCTCTCTCTGAGATCTTCTCATTGCTTGAGTGGAAGTTTCTGGCTTATCCTCTAATTGTTTCATCTTCATCTTTCCTTTGGATTTCCAAGCTTTGAACTCTTCAAGGTTTATTGTATCATCATCTGAGCTTGAATCTTCTTGTTGAGTTGGCTCTTCCTTGGTAAGCTTTGGAAAATCTTCTTCCATGTCATAGGGTAAACTCACTTTCCTGCATTCATTCTCATACCATGAGTCATTCTCATCAAATATGACATCTCTGCTTACCTTGAACCCTTTGTTTGTGGGGTTGTAGAATCTGTATCCCTTTTGGTTCAAATCATAACCAATGAAGATACATTTTTCAGCCTTTGGATCTAGCTTTCCTCTTACCTGTGAGGGAATATGCACATATGCTACACAACCAAAGATTTTGCAATGATCCAGAGAGGGTCTCTTACCATGCCAAGCTTCATATGGTGTCATGCCATCAAGTGATTTGGATGGCAACCTATTGATGAGATAAGTGGCAGTGGATACACTCTCTGCCCATAGGTAATTTGGCAACTTTTTCTCATTGAGCATAGACCTAGCTGTTTCCACTATAAGTCTATTCCTTCTTTCTGCTACCCCATTTTGTTCAGGTGAGTACCTTGTAGTGATCTCCCTTTTGATGCCTCTTTCCTGCAAGAAATCTTCAAACTCATTGGAGAAGTACTCTCCTCCACCATCTGACCTTAGTCTTTTCAAGCTTCTACCTGTTTGATTTTCAACAAGTGCAAGATACCTCTTGAAACAATTAAACACTTCATCTTTGTGCTTCATAAAGTATAAAATGGTCCACCTGCTATAGTCATCAATGAAGGACACATAATACCTTGAACCAGAAATGGAAGGGTCCTTGCTAGGTCCCCAAACATCGGTGTGTACCAAGTCTAGGTAGTCTTCATGCATGAAACCTTTCCTTGAGTAGGGTAATCTGTGAGACTTACCAAATTGACATGATCCACATTTGTAAATCATGTGTTGCTTGGATACATTAGGTATCCCAAGCACACATTGATCCCTGCACATTTGCTTTAGAGTTCTTTCTCCTATGTGCCCTAATCTCTTATGCCATATCTCTAACTCTGAAAGTGTCTGATCCTTGTAATTATACAAAGCAATGTTTTTTGTATCTTCTAGCTCAAATGTAAATAATCTACCTGATTTCTCCCCTTTGGCTATCCTTCTGAATCCTTGTTTTGGGTCCTCCACATATGCTCCATGTTGTGTGAATCTGACCTACAAACCTTTCTCCACAATCTGACCAACACTCATTAAATTCTTAGTTATTGTTGGTACATAGAGTACCCTGCTTAATAGGTTCTGATTACCATCACATGTCTTCACATTTCCAATTTTGACAACAGAGTGTTTAGTGTCATCACCTGTTTGTACCTGATGTTTGCCCTTGGGCTCTTCCAAATCAAAAAGTAGTGCCACATTGCCAGCTACATGGTTAGAACATCCTGAGTCAATGTAAAATAAATGATCATCATTTGTACCTATCTTGGAGGTCATATTCATGATCAATAGGGAGTCATCTTGCTCCTCTGTGTAGTTGTTGTAGTCTTCTATTTCTGAATCCACCTTGGTAGTTTCCATTGTGGTTGTTGTTGTAGTTGTTGTTGTATTGGTTGTTGTATCCATTGTAGCTTTGATGTTGGTTGAATCTACCTCTTCCTTGAGAGTATCCACCTCTTGAGTGGCCTCTTCCTCTCTGATTCTTGTAGTTCTTGTAACATTCATCTGTGGTATGGTTGGACAATCCACAGATGTTGCATGGTGATGAGTTGTAGGGTCTCCCCCTACCTGACTTACCTCCTCTGCCTCTTCCTCTAGATGACCTACCTCTCCCTGCATAATTGGCTTGAGAGGTAGAGCCTTCTTCATCCTGTTTCTTCTTGCCTTTATCTTTAACTTTCTTATCAGTAAAGAGAGCAGAGGGATTATTACCTTTTGATTGATCTCCAGCTTTGGTGAACTTTGCTTCATGTGTAAATAGTTGGCCCATGAGTGTTGTGAGATCAGGGGTATGCATGTCCATGTAGAGGTCCATTGCAGTGGTGAAACTTTCCCACTTATCATCTGCCTTGAGTCCATTTGTCACTTGCCTGACTATTTGCTCCTCTTCAATTTCCTCTCCAATGCTTGCTAGTTGGTCTGCCACATCTTTGATCTTTGTCACATAATCTGAGACTGATTGCTTGGGCTGCTTCCTAAGTGTTGTGAACTCTATCCATAATTGATTCTTCCTAGCCCTTGTGTTGGAAGAAAAGTAATTTGACAAGGTTTCCCAAGTCTCCTGGGAAGTCTTACAATTCCTTACATGTGGTAAAAGAAAGTCAGATATAGAGTTTAAGAGATAAGACCTTGCCAAAGCATCCTTTGCACACCATTGGTTGAGCCTTTCATGTTCATCCTTTGTAGGTAGTCCTCTAGTCTTGAATGAGGGCAACTCCTCATCTCCTGATATGTATCCAAATAGACTTCTCCCTTGTAGATAGGTCTTCA
>CM035442.1:6713811-6715860 GCA_020310875.1 Ceratopteris richardii | reverse complement strand
CAATAGTGCATCATATTCCTCCTGCATAGCACTCTCCCATTTTTCCTTACCCTTTGCCTCTTCATATGTAGAAGGGTCTTCATCTGTATTCACCATATAAGCATAATCTTTTGTGGCTAGAAATGAAGTATCATAACTATACCTTGTAGGTTGCCACCTATTTCTTGTTGACCTTCTGAGTTCTCCACTCCTTGAGGTTTCTGGCTCTTCACATTCAGGATCAAATCTTGGTGCCTCTTCCACTTCAACCTACACTTCATTATTCTCTTGCTCATCAAATATCTGAACTTTTGATTTACCTTTTCTTTGACTCACTTCTTCTTCATCACCTGTATTGATATTAATTGTACCTGCATACCAAGTGCTTTGTTCATCAAATGTAACATCCTTAGAAACCATAAATTGCTTTGTTGATGGACTCCACAATCTATAGCCCATCTGCTTGTCATCATAGCCAATGAAAACATACTTTTCAGCTTTGGGTTCCAATTTGTGTCTTAATTGTGATGGCACATATGCATATGCCACACACCCAAAAACTCTGCAATGATCCAAGGTAGGTCTTTTACCCCACCAAGCCTCATATGGTGTCATACCCTGCAAGGCTTTACATGGTAACCTATTGACCAAGTAAGTGGCTGTATTTACAGCCTCAGCCCACAAATAATTAGGGCAATTTTTCTCCTTCATCATGGATCTTGCAAACTCAACAAGAGTTCTATTTCTCCTTTCTGCAACACCATTTTGTTGAGGAGAGTACCTGCAAGTAATTTCCCTTTTTATACCTGCATTCCATAAGTAATCACTGAACTCATTAGAGAAATACTCTCCCCCTCCATCTGACCTTAGTCTCTTCAACTTATGACCTGTAATTCTTTCTGCATATGCATGATAGTGTTTAAATGTATTAAACACTTCTGACTTATCTTTGATCACATAGATAGTGATCCACCTAGTAGCATCATCAACATAAATCACATAATACCTTGATCCATTTATACTGAAATCTTTTGATGGTCCCCACACATCTGTGTGTACCAACTCAAGCTTCTCTGAGTGCATAAAACCATGCTTGGAATATGAATGTTTATGAGCCTTACCTAATTGACATGCCTCACATTTGTATGTCATATGTTGACCTGCAACATTAGGCAATCCAAGCACTGAACCATTGTTAACCATATCTTTAATACCTCTTTCATTGAAATGTCCAAGCCTCTTGTGCCAAAGATCTAACTCAGAAATCTTATGACCTCCATATGTGAACATAGCATGACCAATGTTGCCTTGAATCTTCAATGTAAATAATCTTCCTTCCTTTTTTCCTGAAACAATCTGTTTATACCCTTGGCTAGGGTCTTCCACATATACTCCATCATTAGTGAACCTTACTTCATATCCCTTTTCAACAATTTGACCTACACTTATCAAATTCTTAGGGATTGTAGGAACATACAAGACCTTACTCAATAAGGTGCTTCCATCCTTGGCCTTCACTGATCCAATTGACTTCACATTGTGCTTTGTGTTGTCACCTGTTTGAACAACATGATTAAAAACTTTACTTTCCAAATCAGTCATCAAAGATATGTTACCACTCAGGTGATTGCTACACCCTGAGTCAATGTAGAAGACTCTTTGATCTTCACTCTGCCTTTCACAAGTTGCATTCATTATCAATGTTGAATCTTCCTTTTGATCTGAAGCATAATTGTAGTAGGTGTTGTTGTATTGTTGACTTTGGAATCCTCTACCTGCATTTCTTCCAAAGTAATTCCTTCCACCTCTACCTCTGTAATTACCTCTTTGATTTCTGCCACCTCTTCCTCTTGAATTATAATTTTGATTGTATCCACCATTATTCTGATTATTATGCCAACAATCATTAGCTAAGTGATTTGTCTTACCACAAATCCAGCAAGCTTTGCCTCCATCTTTGTTGTTCCTGCCTCTTCCTCTACCTTTGCCACCTCCTCTTCCTCTTAGGAAGTTGGCTTGAGTAGTTGTTCCTTCATCTTCACCTGCTTGTTGTTTTCCTTTGCTATTCTT
>CM035442.1:6701311-6703811 GCA_020310875.1 Ceratopteris richardii | reverse complement strand
TCCATCCAGAGCTTTAGTAAGCAAGTCTGCACATTGTATGTTAGTAGACACATATGATAATTGAATTTCTTTGCTAAGTAACTTCTCCCTCACATAGTGGTAATGAACCTCTATGTGTTTTGTCCTAGCATGATAAATTGGATTAGCTGCTAGATGAAGAGAACTTGTGTTATCACCAAATATGATTGGTGGCCTTGTGTATAGGCCCAATTCTGAATATAATAGCTTTAACCATATGGCTTCTTGAGTGGCATTGGCTAGCCCTCTGTACTCTACCTCAGTAGATGATAGAGCTACTGTGGGTTATTTCTTGGATGACCAAGAAATTGGTTTATCACCTGCAAAGCATATGTAACCAGATGTACTCCTCCTGTCATCCTTACAACCTGCCCAATCTGCATCTGAGTATACCTTAATATCAATGTCTGATGAATATGGAAAGTACAAACCATGATTTTGTGTTCCCTTTAGGTACTTTACTATCTTCTTGGATGCCTCCAAATGTGGTATTCTTGGTTTATGCATAAATTGGCTAAGTACACTAACACCATATGATATATCAATCCTGGTTAAGGTAGCATAATTAAGACTACCTACCAAACTTTGGTAACCTGTAATATCCTTGAGTTCTTCTCCTTCATGTGCACTGAGTTTGTGGTTGACCTCCATAGGAATGTTTGAGACTTTAGCTTCCTGCAAATTAAACTTCTTGACCATGTCCTGAATGTACTTCTTCTGAGTAATAAATATACCTGAATTTGTGTAGACCAATTCAAGTCCTAGGAAGTACTTCAATAATCCAAGATCATTGATCTTGAATTCCTTCATCATTTGTCCTTTGATGTGTCTTATTCCCTGAACATCATTTCCTGTAATAATGATGTCATCAACATAGACACACAAGTATATTACCTCTGAATTGTTCCTCTTTATAAACAATGAAGTATCTGCTTTACTCATCACAAATCCTTGATCTAGGAGATAGGTTGTCAACCTGTAATTCCATGCTCTAGGTGCCTGCTTCAATCCATACAGAGCCTTCTTCAATTTACAAACATGATTTACCTTATAGCCAGGTGGTTGTGACATGTAGACTTCTTCAGATATCCATCCATTCAAGAATGCATTCTTCACATCCAATTGGTACATGTTCCAATTCTTGGATGCAGCTACACTCACCATAACTCTGATAGTTGGCATCTTGGCCATAGGAGAAAATGTCTCCTCATAATCAATGCCTTGGGTTTGTGCAAAACCCTTGGCTACCAACCTAGCTTTATACCTGTTTATTGTACCATCTGAGTTTCTTTTGAGTTTGTAGATCCATCTGGATCCTATCACCTTCATGGAGTCCTTCTTGGGTACCAAGTCCCAAGTATCACTCTCCTTGAGAGCCTCCATTTCTTCATCCATTGCTTCCTTCCATTCTGGTTTAGCAATTGCTTCTTCAAATGTACCTGGTTCTTCATTCAAGATATCCTTTGCAAGATATATAGAGTGCTTGGTTACAAGTGAAGTATCATACCCATACCTAATAGGTTTCTTCTTTTCTCTTTGAGATCTCCTCATAGCTTGAGTTGAGGATTCTGGATTGTCTTCTAGTTGCTTCATCTTCATCTTCCCTTTGGATTTCCAAGCCTTGAACTCTTCAATGTTGATGGTGTCTTCATCATCTGAGCTTGTGTCCTCTTTCTGAGTTGGTTCTTGCCTGATAAGCTTTGGAAAGTCTTCTTCCATATCATAAGGTAGGCTAACTTTCCTGCATTCATTTTCATACCATGAATCATTTTCATCAAAAATGACATCTCTGCTTACCTTGAAGCCTTTGTTTGAGGGGTTATAAAACCTGTATCCCTTCTGATTCAAATCATAACCAATGAAGATACACTTTTCAGGCTTAGGATCTAGCTTTCCCCTTACCTGTGAGGGAATATGCACATATGCTACACACCCAAAGATTTTGCAATGATCCAGAGATGGTCTCTTACCATGCCAAGCCTCATAGGGTGTCATTCCATCAAGTGTCTTTGATGGCAACCTGTTAATTAAGTATGTGGCAGTAGATACACTCTCTGCCCAAAGATAATTTGGTAATTTTTTCTCATTAAGCATAGACCTAGCTGTCTCTACAATGAGTCTATTCCTCCTTTCAGCTACCCCATTTTGTTCAGGTGAGTACCTTGTAGTAATCTCCCTCTTGATGCCTCTTTCCTGCAAGAAATCTTCAAAGTCATTGGAGAAGTATTCTCCACCACCATCTGACCTTAGCCTCTTAAAATGTCTACCTGTTTGATTTTCAACTAATGCAAGATACCTTTTGAAACAATTAAATACTTCATCTTTATGTTTCATGTAGTATAGGACAGTCCACCTGCTATAGTCATCAATAAAGGACACATAGTACCTTGATCCAGATATGGATGGCTCCTTGCTAGGTCCCCAAACATCTGTATGCACCAATTCCAAATAATCTTCATGCATAAAACCTTTCTTGGTATAG
>CM035442.1:6668811-6683811 GCA_020310875.1 Ceratopteris richardii | reverse complement strand
AGGAATTAATCCAATTTTAAGTGTGCTGGTCACACTGAGCATAACACTGAGCAGGTATCAAGACCAAAATAGAAAGTTTTCAAGTCTTGTGAGTTTCAAAATAGTCTGTTTTGATCAAGTCATTACTCAAATCTTTTCCAAAGTACATATAGCATATTTTGGTGTCATTTGGAAGCTCAAGGAGTCTACTAAGCATATCTGAAGAGAAAAGAGGGCAGGTGTGAAGCAGGATTTGCAGCATCAACTCAACTTCTGAGTGCATCCAGCCATCACATCCAACAGTTTTGTCCTAGCATGATAAATTGGATTAGCTGCTAGGTGAAGAGAACTTGTGTTATCACCAAATATGATTGGTGGCCTTGTGTATAGGCCCAATTCTGAATATAATAGCTTCAACCATATGGCTTCTTGAGTGGCATTGGCTAGCCCTCTATATTCTGCCTCAGTAGATGACAAAGCTACTGTGGGTTGTTTCTTGGATGACCAAGAAATTGGTTTATCACCTGCAAAGCATATGTAACCAGATGTGCTTCTCTTGTCATCCTTGCAACCTGCCCAATCTGCATCTGAGTATACCTTAATATCAATGTTTGATGAATATGGAAAGTACAAACCATGATTTTGTGTTCCCTTTAGGTACTTTACTATCTTCTTTGCTACCTCCAAATGAGGTACTCTTGGTTTGTGCATAAATTGGCTAAGTACACTAACACCATATGATATATCAATCCTGGTTAAGGTAGCATAATTAAGACTACCTACCACACTTTGGTAACCTGTAATATCTTTGAGTTCTTCTCCTTCATGTGCACTAAGTTTGTGGTTGACCTCCATAGGAATGTTTGAGACTTTAGCTTCCTGCAAATTAAACTTCTTGACCATGTCCTGAATGTACTTCTTCTGAGTAATAAAGATACCTGAATTTGTGTAGACCAATTCAAGTCCTAGGAAGTACTTCAATAATCCAAGATCATTGATCTTGATCTCCTTCATCATCTGTCCTTTGATGTGTCTTATTCCCTGAACATCATTTCCTGTAATAATGATGTCATCAACATAGACACACAAGTATATTACCTCTGAATTGTTCCTTTTGATAAACAATGAAGTATCTGCTTTACTCATCACAAATCCTTGATCTAGGAGATAGGTTGTCAACCTGTAATTCCATGCTCTAGGTGCCTGCTTCAATCCATACAGGGCCTTCTTCAATTTACAAACATGATTTACCTTATTAGGATCCTCATAGCCAGGTGGTTGTGACATGTAGACCTCTTCAGATATCCATCCATTCAAGAATGCATTCTTCACATCCAATTGGTACATGTTCCAATTCTTGGATGCAGCTACACTCACCATAACTCTGATAGTTGGCATCTTGGCCACAGGAGAGAATGTCTCCTCATATTCAATGCCTTGGGTTTGTGCAAAACCCTTGGCTACCAACCTAGCTTTATACCTGTTTATTGTACAATCTGAGTTCCTCTTGAGTTTGTAGATCCATCTGGATCCTATCACCTTCATGGAGTCTTTCTTGGGTACCAAGTCCCAAGTATCACTCTCCTTGAGAGCCTCCATTTCTTCATCCATTGCTTCCTTCCATTCTGGTTTAGTAATTGCTTCCTCAAATGTACTTGGTTCTTCATTCAAGAGATCCTTTGCAAGATATATAGAGTGCTTGGTTACAAGTGAAGTATCATACCCATACCTAATAGGTTTCTTCTTTTCTCTTTGAGATCTCCTCATAGCTTGAGTTGAGGATTCTGGATTATCTTCTAGTTGCTTCATCTTCATCTTCCCTTTGAATTTCCAAGCTTTGAACTCTTCAATGTTGATGGTGTCTTCATCATCTGAGCTTGTGTCCTCTTTCTGAATAGGTTCTTGCCTGATAAGCTTGGGAAAGTCTTCTTCCATGTCATAAGGTAGGCTAACTTTCCTGCACTCATTTTCATACCATGAATCATTTTCATCAAAGATGACATCTTTGCTTACCTTGAAGCCTTTGTTTGAGGGGTTATAGAACCTGTATCCCTTCTGATTCAAATCATAACCAATGAAGATACATTTTTCAGCTTTAGGGTCTAGCTTTCCCCTTACCTGTGAGGGAATATGCACATATGCAACACACCCAAAGATTTTACAATGATCCAGAGATGGTTTCTTACCATGCCAAGCCTCATAGGGTGTCATTCCATCAAGTGTCTTTGATGGCAACCTGTTAATCAAATATGTGGCAGTAGATACACTCTCTGCCCAAAGATAATTTGGCAATTTCTTTTCATTTAGCATAGACCTAGCTGTCTCTACAATGAGTCTATTCCTCCTTTCAGCTACCCCATTTTGTTCAGGTGAGTACCTTGTAGTAATCTCCCTCTTGATGCCTCTTTCCTGCAAGAAATCTTCAAAGTCATTGGAGAAGTATTCTCCACCACCATCTGACCTTAGTTTCTTCAAATGTCTACCTGTTTGATTTTCAACTAATGCAAGATACCTTTTGAAACAATTAAATACTTCATCTTTATGTTTCATGAAGTATAAGACAGTCCACCTGCTATAGTCATCAATAAAGGACACATAGTACGTTGATCAAGATATGGATGCCTCCTTGCTAGGTCCCCAAACATCTGTATGCACCAATTCCAGATAATCTTCATGCATAAAACCTTTCTTGGTATAGGGCAATCTGTGTGACTTACCAAATTGACAAGCCCCACACTTGTATATCATGTGTTGCTTGGATACATTAGGTATCCCAAGCACACATTGATCCCTACTCATCTGCTTTAAGGTCCTCTCTCCAATGTGACCTAATCTCTTGTGCCAAATCTCCAATTCTGATAGGGTTTGGTCTTTATAGTTGTACAAAGCAATATTCTTAGTGTCCTCAAGTTCAAAGGTAAACAATCTACCTGATTTTTCTCCCTTGGCTATCCTTCTGAATCCATGTCTTGGATCCTCCACATATGCACCATGTTGAGTGAACCTGACCTGTAGACCTTTTTCCACAATCTGACCTACACTCATCAGATTCTTGGTGATTGTTGGAACATACAACACTCTGCTCAATAAATTCTGATTACCATCACTTGTTTTGACATTGCCTACTTTAACAACTGAATGTTTAGTGTCATCACCTGTCTGCACTTGGTGCTTGCCTTTGGGTTCTTCCAAATCAGAGAGTAAGGCAACATTTCCAGCTACATGGTTAGAGCAACCTGAATCAATATAGAACAAATGATCATCATTGATACCTGACTTAGATGTCATGTTCATGATCAACAAGGAATCATCTTGCTCCTCTGCATAATTGTTGTAATCCTTCCTATTCCTGTATCCACCTTGATAGTTGCCATTGTGATTGTAGTTGTTGTTATAATTATTGTTGTAGCCATGGTAGCCTTGAGATTGATTGAATCTGCCTCTGCCTTGAGAGTATCCTCCTCTTTGGTGACCTCTTCCTCTTTGGTTCTTGTAGTTTTTGTAGCATTCATCTGTTGTATGGTTAGACAAGCCACAAATATTGCATGGAGATTGGTTGTAGAGTCTCCCCCTACCTGACTTACCTTCTCTGCCCCTACCTCTAGATGATCTACCTCTCCCTGCATAGTTTGCTTGGGAGGTAGAGCCTTCTTCATCAACCTTCTTATTTTTACCTTTGTCTTTTACCTTTTTATCAGTATAAAGGGCAGAGGGATTGTTACCTTTTGACTGCTCTCCATTCTTTGTGATCTTTGCTTCATGTGTAAAGAGTTGTCCAATCAGAGTTGTTAGATCAGGTGCTTGGATGTCCATGTATAAGTCCATTGCTGTGGTAAAGCTCTCCCACTTGTCATCTGCCTTTAGTCCATTGATCACTTGTCTGACTATTTGCTCTTCCTCAATCTCCTCTCCAACACTTGCAAGTTGATCTGCAATGTCCTTGACTTTGGTGACAAAATCTGAGACACATTGTTTAGATTGCTTCCTAAGAGTTGTAAACTCAATCCATAGCTGATTCTTTCTGGCCCTTGTGCTTGATGAAAAATATGTAGACAAGGTTTCCCAAGTCTCTTGGGAAGTTTTGCAATTCCTTACATGAGGTAGAAGGAAATCAGAGATAGAGTTTAGAAGATATGACCTTGCCAAAGCATCTTTTGCACACCATTGATTAAGTCTCTCATGTTCATCCTTTGTAGGTAGGCCTCTAGTCTTGAATGAGGGCAATTCCTCATCTCCTGATATGTATCCATACAAGCTCCTTCCTTGTAGATAGGTCTTCATCCTTAGAGACCAAGCTTGGTAGTTGTTCCTGTCTAATTTGTCAATGAAGGAAGGGAAACCATCACCCATGATTACCTTATTTGCTCTGATACCACTGTTGAATGTGATGGCTGGATGTACTCAAGAGTTGAGATGGTGCTGCAAAACTTGCTTCACACCTGCCCTCCTTTGACTCCAGATATGCTTAGTAGACTCCTTGAGCTTTCAAATGATACCAAAATATGCTATATGTACTTTGGAAAAGGTTTGAGTAATGACTTGATCAAAACAGACTACTTTGCAAATCACAAGACTTGAAAACTTTCTATTTTGGTCTTGATACCTGCTCAGTGTTATGCTCAGTGTGACCAACACACTTAAAATTGATCTAATTGCTTTTGGACATAATCAATTAGCTTAACAAGCTTGCATTTGCAAGTGGAATGAGAGGAAATGACAAACTACACTCTGAGAAATCAATTTAGCAAACTTAGGATCATCCCCGACATTTTAGGAACTGTACAGAGAAATACCAGAGATCACTTCGAGCGCAATTTCTCCCAGATGGTTGATCCAATAACCTTCAAATTTTGTAGGCATATAGTGTGCTTCAAGCTTGTTCCAATGTGCTTTGAATCATCCAATTTGGTTCAGTAGATCTTGAGATATGCTCTATTGAAGTTGACACACTTAAGGTAGATGACTCAGAAAAACCAGAGTTGAAAAGTGTGAATATATCTATTGATTAATGTAAATGTACAAGCTCATTAGCATGCCAAGCATAGCTAAATGAGGTATTGTGGTGTAGGCTAAGATGTAGCACTAACACACACACAGATACAGAAGTAGAATGCCTCGGGATGTGTGCTAAAAGATGAGTGAGACTAGCCCGCGAGTTTTCTTCAAAGCTTTTATAAGATTTGATTTGTCATTTGAATTTGGAATTCAAATTGAAGCTCCCTAAAATCTCTCCACTAAACTTAGGGAGATATTCCCTCAACCAAATCATCTCCTTTTCCACGACTCTAGTCTAGTAGGTGTGATTACATGATTGATAAAGTCATATAGACTTTTTACATTGGATAAAAGGTAATAATCAATTAAGCATTGGTTCCTATGGTTCAAGGTTCATGTAAATAAATCCTTCAAGGGTTCAAGCTTTAGCCTTCCAAGATTCCAATGTTCCAAGCCAATGTGTGTAGGCTTGTTTTACACCAACAAGATAGATAGATGGATAGATAGATAGACACATAGATAGATAGATAGACAGATAGACAGATAGATAGATAGATAGGCAGATAGATAGATAGATAGATAGATAGACAGATAGATAGACAGATAGATAGATAGAGAGATAGATAGATAGATAGATAGATAGATAGATAGATAGATAGATAGATAGATAGATAGATAGATAGATAGATAGATAGATAGATAGGTAGATAGGCAGATAGATAGATAGATAGATAGATAGATAGATAGATAGATAGATAGATAGATAGATAGATAGATAGATAGATAGATAGATAGATAGATAGATAGATAGATAGATAGATAGATAGATAGATAGATAGATAGATAGATAGATAGATAGATAGATAGATACAGAGATAGATAGATAGATAGATAGATAGATAGATAGATAGATAGATAGATAGATACATAGATATATATGTTGGATGTGATGGCTGGATGCACTCAGAAGTTGAGTTGATGCTGCAAATCCTGCTTCACACCTGCCCTCTTTTCTCTTCAGATATGCTTAGTAGACTCCTTGAGCTTCCAAATGACACCAAAATATGCTATATGTACTTTGGAAAAGATTTGCGTAATGACTTGATCAAAACAGACTATTTTGAAACTCACAAGACTTGAAAACTTTCTATTTTGGTCTTGATACCTGCTCAGTGTTATGCTCAGTGTGACCAGTACACTTAAAATTGGATTAATTCCTTCTGGGAGTATTAAATTAACTTAACAAGCTACCATTAGCAAGTTAAATCACTCCAATTGATAAACTATGCACTGAGAATGATCTTTAGCAAAATCAGAGACACCCCCGACTTTTTAGGATCTACACAGAAAAATACCAGAGACTGCTTCGTCCGTGATTTCTCCCAAATGGCTGAATGGAATGACTTGAAACTTTGTAGTGTTGTAGAATACTTTGAGTTGGTTCCAATGAGCTTTGAATCATCCAATTTGGTTCAGTAAATCTTGAGATATGCTCTGTTGAAGTTGACAGACTTGAAGGTAGTCACTCAGAGAAAACAGAGATGATCAATATGAGTATATGTATTAAATCTATCAATTGTACATTCCCATTGGCATGATATGTAATTCACAATGGTACTCAGAGGTGTAGGCTATAGTGTAGCACTCACACACTCAGAGATAGATGGATTAGCTGTTGGTGCATGACAATCATCAATTGAAGGATTATGGAGAAATGAAGTCAAGGAGTCAAGAAGGAAACAAAGTCAGATGGTTGAAGGAAGGACATTTTCAGAAAACTCAAAGATATGTACACATATGTACATTAGCTGACTTATACTCTTGTTTAAGTCATACACTTGTATATATTCATCTATAAATATGTTTGAAAATGTCGGGCAAGTAGAGCAGAAGAGATTTGAGAATAGGGAGAGAGAAATTAGTGTCATTAGACACATGAAGAGTGAGTGAATTGTCCATCCTCACTTAGATGTAAATTTTCTGAGAAATCGAAAAATTTTGCGCCCGATATTTTGCTGTCTGCTCCCTCTGTATTTAATCTTTTGAGAAATCCTTTTGCACGTATCTAAGTCCATAGCTAATCTATCTATGGCTAGAATTTGAGAGGTTAATTGTAATCAGGCTGTGAGAATTTTGATTAGGAACATTCATATGTAAGAATGTTCTAACAGTCGAGAAATCTGGCGCACATTTCATCTTCAATGAAATGATCATTGCTCAGTCTACAGTGTAAAGTTTTACACAAATGAGGGCTTAAAATCTAAGTTGGAAGGTAAGCTATCTATGGCTAAAAGATCTTGATCAAACGGGATTTACTTTGGGAGAACCAGTGCTAAGAAGTTGCAGGTGTCAAAGTCGCCATTGCAGAGAAGCACTTTCAGACATAGGTAAAGTGTTTCACACATTTCTCAGTGTGTACTTAATCTTTTTGAGAGATTTAACTTGGCAAAGTTGCGCAACCCTAAGGCGAAGTGTTGTGCAAAGTTTTATAAAAAACTTTACAGGATTGATTAGTCAATGAGTGACTAATCTGCAGCAGACTTTTCTGAAGAAACTGAAATTTTCAGAATAATCAATTTTCTGATAATTTGGTGAAGATTCGCTAAATTAGGTGGAGTCTAAAGTTGATCTTGATATAGAGGTGATCTAAATTCAAGGTTAACTTGTTCTTTTGGAGATTAACACTCTCCATCAGTGGTATCAGAGCAGGTTGTGTCAAAATTGAAGTGAAGAAGACTCCGACTATTGCAGAAATACAAAACTTTACATTTTGAAGGTGCAGAAGGGTAAAGGTTGAAGAAAGATCAAAGGAAGACATACAAAGAGCATCAAAAGGATCAGAAGGAGCAACATTCGAAGTAAAGGTACATTTATTATCTGTAAAGGTTAAAGATTTGAAGCTACAGGTGAAGTAAAGATGGGAGATAGTCTCCAAATTGAAAAATTGGATAGAGAGAACTATCCTGCATGGTCTATGAGGATGGAAGCTCACCTTATGAGCAAAGATCTGATAGGATACATCACAGGAGATGAAGAAAAGCCAGAATTCAGAGATCCTAGTGTTCCAACTAGGGAGGAGCTTGCAGATGGATGAAGAAGGATGCTCAAGCAAGAAGCATCATCTACATGGCAGTCAATGACTATTTGCTTCCTCACATTAGAGGACTTGAAAGTGCTTGTGACATTTGGAATGCTTTGGAAGAGCATTTCCAAAATACAACCAAATCAAGGAAGGCTTCACTATGGGCAGAGTTTACTACCTTCAAGAAGAAGGCCTCACAATCAATTTCTGATTATGTGACAAAGATGAAGGACATTGCAGATTCTTTAGGTGCAGTTGATGAAGATATTGAAGAAGACAAATTGGTAAGACAAATACTCACAGGACTAAGAGGAGATGAGAAATGGAAGCCTTTCATTTTATCTACAGAACTTTCATTAGATCACTTTACTCCTGATTTGAATCAATTGTTAGGTCATATGCTAACTTTTGAGAATGATATCAAAGGAGATGTTGATAAGAGTGCAGGTCATGCAATGTATTCTAAAGACAAGAAGAAAGTCAACAAAGGGAAGCAACAATCAGGTGAAGAAGAAGGTACATCAAACCAAGCAAACTTCATAAGAGGAAGAGGAAATGGCAGAAGTAGAGGAAGAGGCAGAAACAACAAAGAGAATGCAAGAGCTTGTTGGATATGTGGTAAGACCAATCATCTATCTCATGATTGTTGGCATAATAATCAAAACAATGGTAAATATCAGAACTTTAATCAAAGAGGAAGAGGAAGTAGATTTCAGAGAGGAAATTTCAGAGGTAGAGGTGGTAGGAATTCTTTTGGAAGAGGTGGTGGAAGAAACTTCCAAAGTCAATCCTATAATAACACCTACTACAACTATGCATCAGATCAAAAGGAGGATTCGACTCTCATTATGAATACATGTGAAACCTCACATGAGGACATGAGAGTGTTCTATATTGATTCAGGATGTAGTAATCATTTAAGTGGAAATATTGCTTTGATGACTGACCTAGATCATAATGCAATTAATCATACAGTGCAGACAGGTGATAATACAAAGCATAAGGTAAAGTCAATTGGTTTAGTCAAAGCTAAGGATGGGAGCACTCTTCTGTAATCAGGCTGTGAGAATTTTGATTAGGAACATTCATATGTAAGAATGTTCTAACAGTCGAGAAATCTGGCGCACATTTCATCTTCAATGAAATGATCATTGCTCAGTCTACAGTGTAAAGTTTTACACAAATGAGGGCTTAAAATCTAAGTTGGAAGGTAAGCTATCTATGGCTAAAAGATCTTGATCAAAGGGGATTTACTTTGGGAGAACCAGTGCTAAGAAGTTGCAGGTGTCAAAGTCGCCATTGCAGAGAAGCACTTTCAGACATAGGTAAAGTGTTTCACACATTTCTCAGTGTGTACTTAATCTTTTTGAGAGATTTAACTTGGCAAAGTTGCGCAACCCTAAGGCGAAGTGTTGTGCAAAGTTTTATAAAAAACTTTACAGGATTGATTAGTCAATGAGTGACTAATCTGCAGCAGACTTTTCTGAAGAAACTGAAATTTTCAGAATAATCAATTTTCTGATAATTTGGTGAAGATTCTCTAAATTAGGTGGAGTCTAAAGTTGATCTTGATATAGAGGTGATCTAAATTCAAGGTTAACTTGTTCTTTTGGAGATTAACACTCTCCATCATTAGCCTCGGGATATGAGCTGAAAAGAACAAGCTAACCCGCGACTTTTCTTCATGGCTTTTATAAGAGTCTTGAAGGAGTTTGAATTTGAATTCAAATTTTGGCTCCCTTCAATCTCTCCACTAAACTTAGGGAGATATTCCCTCAATCATACCATATGCTTTTTTCACGACTTAGACTAGTAGGTGTGATTACATGAGTGATTTAAGTCATATTGACTTTTACATTGGATAAAAAATAATAACCAATTAAGCATTGGTTCCTATGGTTCAAATTCCATGTAGATACATTCTTCAAGGATTTAAACTTTAGCCTTCCAAGGTTCCAATTGTCCAAGCCTTATGTTGAGTCTTCAAGGTACAAATCAAAGCCAAGTGTGAAGGCTTGTTTGCACCAACAGCTCCCCCTCAAGCCAAACACTTGCTTGAGTCTTCATCTTTAGTCTTCAATGATATCCTGTAATCCAATCATGGATTTAAATCTGCATAGCTTGCTTCCATCCAGAGCTTTAGTAAGCAAATCTGCACATTGTATGTTAGTAGACACATATGATAATTGAATTTCTTTGCTAAGTAATTTTTCCCTCACATAGTGGTAGTGAACCTCTATGTGTTTTGTCCTAGCATGATAAATTGGATTAGCTGCTAGGTGAAGAGAACTTGTGTTATCACCAAATATGATTGGTGGCCTTGTGTATAGGCCCAATTCTGAATATAATAGCTTCAACCATATAGCTTCTTGAGTGGCATTGGCTAGCCCTCTGTACTCTGCCTCAGTAGATGATAGAGCTACTTTGGGTTGTTTCTTGGATGACCAAGAAATTGGTTTATCACCTGCAAAGCATATGTAACCAGATGTACTCCTCCTGTCATCCTTGCAACCTGCCCAATCTGCATCTGAGTATACCTTAATATCAATGTCTGATGAATATGGAAAGTACAAACCATGATTTTGTGTTCCCTTTAGGTACTTTACTATCTTCTTGGCTGCCTCCAAATGTGGTATTCTTGGTTTATGCATAAATTGGCTAAGTACACTAACACCATATGATATATCAATCCTGGTTAAGGTAGCATAATTAAGACTACCTACCAAACTTTGGTAACCTGTAATATCCTTGAGTTCTTCTCCTTCATGTGCACTGAGTTTGTGGTTGACCTCCATAGGAATGTTTGAGACTTTAGCTTCCTGCAAATTAAACTTCTTGACCATGTCCTGAATGTACTTCTTCTGAGTAATAAAGATACCTAAATTTGTGTAGACCAATTCAAGTCCTAGGAAGTATTTCAATAATCCAAGATCATTGATCTTGAATTCCTTCATCATTTGACCTTTGATGTGTCTTATTCCCTGAACATCATTTCCTGTAATAATGATGTCATCAACATAGACACACAAGTATATTACCTCTGAATTGTTCCTTTTTATAAACAATGAAGTATCTGCTTTACTCATCACAAATCCTTGATCTAGGAGATAGGTTGTCAACCTGTAATTCCATGCTCTAAGTGCCTGCTTCAATCCATACAGAGCCTTCTTCAATTTACAAACATGATTTACCTTATTAGGATCCTCATAGCGAGGTGGTTGTGACATGTAGACTTCTTCAGATATCCATCCATTCAAGAATGCATTCTTCACATCCAATTGGTACATGTTCCAATTCTTGGATGCAGCTACACTCACCATAACTCTGATAGTTGGCATCTTGGCCACAGGAGAAAATGTCTCCTCATAATCAATGCCTTGGGTTTGTGCAAAACCCTTGGCTACCAACCTAGCTTTATACCTGTTTATTGTACCATCTGAGTTCCTCTTGAGTTTGTAGATCCATCTGGATCCTATCACCTTCATGGAGTCCTTCTTGGGTACCAAGTCCCAAGTATCACTCTCCTTGAGAGCCTCCATTTCTTCATCCATTGCTTCCTTCCATTGTGGTTTAGTAATTGCTTCTTCAAATGTACCTGGTTCTTCTTTCAAGATATCCTTTGCAAGATATATAGAGTGCTTGGTTACAAGTGAAGTATCATAACCATACCTAATAGGTTTCTTCTTTTCTCTTTGAGATCTCCTCATAGCTTGAGTTGAGGATTCTGGATTGTCCTCTAGTTGCTTCATCTTCATCTTCCCTTTGGATTTCCAAGCCTTGAACTCTTCAATGTTGATGGTGTCTTCATCATCTGAGCTTGTATCCTCTTTCTGAGTTGGTTCTTGCCTGATAAGCTTTGGAAAGTCTTCTTCCATATCATAAGGTAGGCTAACTTTCCTGCACTCATTTTCATACCATGAATCATTTTCATCAAAGATGACATCTCTGCTTACCTTGAAGCCTTTGTTTGAGGGGTTATAAAACCTGTATCCCTTCTGATTCAAATCATAACCAATGAAGATACACTTTTCAGCCTTAGGATCTAGCTTTCCCCTTACCTGTGAGGGAATATGCACATATGCTACACACCCAAAGATTTTGCAATGATCCAGAGATGGTCTCTTACCATGCCAAGCCTCATAGGGTGTCATTCCATCAAGTGTCTTTGATGGCAACCTGTTGATTAAATATGTGGCAGTAGATACACTCTCTGCCCAAAGATAATTTGGCAATTTCTTTTCATTTAACATAGATCTAGCTGTCTCTACAATGAGTCTATTCCTTCTCTCAGCTACCCCATTTTGTTCAGGTGAGTACCTTGTAGTAATCTCCCTCTTGATGCCTCTTTCCTGCAAGAAATCTTCAAAGTCATTGGAGAAGTATTCTCCACCACCATCTGACCTTAGCCTCTTCAAATGTCTACCTGTTTGATTTTCAACTAATGCAAGATACCTTTTGAAACAATTAAATACTTCATCTTTATGTTTCATGTAGTATAGGACAGTCCACCTGCTATAGTCATCAATAAAGGACACATAGTACCTTGATCCAGATATGGATGGCTCCTTGCTAGGTCCCCAAACATCTGTATGCACCAATTCCAAATAATCTTCATGCATAAAACCTTTCTTGGTATAGGGCAATCTGTGTGACTTACCAAATTGACAAGCCCCACACTTGTATATCATATGTTGCTTGGATACATTAGGTATCCCAAGCACACATTGATCTCTACTCATTTGTTTTAGAGTCCTCTCTCCAATGTGACCTAATCTCTTGTGCCAAATCTCCAATTCTGATAGGGTTTGGTCCTTATAGTTGTACAAAGCAATACTCTTAGTGTCTTCAAGTTCAAAGGTAAACAATCTACCTGATTTTTCTCCCTTGGCTATCCTTCTGAATCCATGTCTTGGATCCTCCACATATGCACCATGTTGAGTGAACCTGACCTGTAGACCTTTTTCAACAATCTGACCTACACTCATCAGACTCTTGGTGATTGTTGGAACATACAACACTGCTTAGTAAATTCTGATTACCATCACTTGTTTTGACATTGCCTACTTTAACAACTGAATGTTTAGTGTCATCACCTGTCTGCACTTGGTGCTTGCCTTTAGGCTCTTCCAAATCTGAAAGTAAGGCAACATTTCCAGCTACATGGTTAGAGAAACCTGAATCAATATAGAATAAGTGATCATCATTGATACCTGATTTAGATGTCATGTTCATGATCAACAAGGAATCATCTTGATCCTCTGCATAATTGTTGTAATCCTTCCTATTTCTATATCCACCTTGATAATTGCCATTGTGATTGTAGTTGTTGTTGTAACTATTGTTGTAGCCATGGTAGCCTTGAGATTGATTGAATCTTCCTCTGCCTTGAGAGTATCCTCCTCTTTGGTGACCTCTTCCTCTTTGGTTCTTGTAGTTTTTGTAATCATCTCTAGTATGATTAGACAAACCACAAATATTGCATGGAGATTGGTTATAGGGTCTCCCCCTACCTGACTTACCTCCTCTGCCCCTACCTCTAGAAGATCTACCTCTCCCTGCATAGTTTGCTTGGGAGGTAGAGCCTTCTTCATCAACCTTCTTGCTTTTACCCTTGTCTTTAGTCTTCTTATCAGTATATAGGGCAGAGGGATTGTTACATTTTGATTGCTCTCCATTCTTTGTGATCTTTGCTTCATGTGTAAAGAGTTGTCCAATCAGAGTTGTTAGATCAGGTGCTTGGATGTCCATGTACAAGTCCATTGCAGTGGTAAAGCTCTCCCACTTGTCATCTGCCTTTAGTCCATTGATCACTTGTCTGACTATCTGCTCTTCCTCAATTTCTTCTCCAACACTTTCAAGTTGATCTGCAATATCTTTGACTTTGGTGACAAAATCTGAGACACATTGTTTTGATTGCTTCCTAAGAGTTGTAAACTCAATCCATAGCTGATTCTTTCTGGCCCTTGTGCGTGAAGAAAAATATGTTGACAAGGTTTCCCAAGTCTCTTGGGAAGTCTTGCAATTCCTTACATGAGGTAGAAGAAAATCAGAAATAGAGTTTAGAAGATATGACCTTGCCAAAGCATCTTTTGCACACCATTGGTTGAGCCTCTCATGTTCATCCTTTGTAGCTAGGCCTCTGGTCTTGAATGAGGGCAACTCCTCATCTCCTGATATGTATCCATACAAGCTTCTCCCTTGTAGACAGGTCTTCATTCTCAATGACCAAGCCTGGTAATTATTTCTATCCAATTTGTCAATGAAGGAAGGGAAACCATCACCCATGATTACCTTATTTGCTCTGATACCATTGTTGGATGTGATGGCTGGATGCACTCAGAAGTTGAGTTGATGCTGCAAATCCTGCTTCACACCTGCCCTCTTTTCTCTTCAGATATGCTTAGTAGACTCCTTGAGCTTCCAAATGACACCAAAATATGCTATATGTACTTTGGAAAAGATTTGAGTAATGACTTGATCAAAACAGACTATTTTGAAACTCACAAGACTTGAAAACTTTCTATTTTGGTCTTGATACCTGCTCAGTATTATGCTCAGTGTGACCAGCACACTTAAAATTGGATTAATTCCTTCTGGGAGTATTAAATTAACTTAACAAGCTACCATTAGCAAGTTAAATCACTCCAATTGATAAACTATGCACTGAGAATGATCTTTAGCAAAATCAGAGACACCCCCGACTTTTTAGGATCTACACAGAAAAATACCAGAGACTGCTTCGTCCGTGATTTCTCCCAAATGGCTGAATGGAATGACTTGAAACTTTGTAGTGTTGTAGAATACTTTGAGTTGGTTCCAATGAGCTTTGAATCATCCAATTTGGTTTAGTAAATCTTGAGATATGCTCTGTTGAAGTTGACAGACTTGAAGGTAGTCACTCAGAGAAAACAGAGATGATCAATATGAGTATATGTATTAAATCT
>CM035442.1:6633811-6661311 GCA_020310875.1 Ceratopteris richardii | reverse complement strand
TGGACTCAAGGCAGATGATAAGTGGGAAAGTTTCACCACTGCAATGGACCTCTACATGGACATGCATACCCCTGATCTCACAACACTCATGGGCCAACTATTTACACATGAAGCAAAGTTCACCAAAGCTGGAGATCAATCAAAAGGTAACAACCCCTCTGCTCTCTATACTGATAAGAAAGTTAAAGATAAAGGCAAGAAGAAACAGGATGAAGAAGGCTCTACCTTTCAAGCTAATTATGCAGGGAGAGGTAGGTCATCTAGAGGAAGAGGCAGAGGAGGTAAGTCAGGTAGGGGGAGACCCTACAACTCATCACCATGCAACATCTGTGGATTGTCCAATCATACCACAGATGAATGCTACAAGAACTACAAAAATCAGAGAGGAAGAGGCTACTCAAGAGGTGGATACTCTCAAGGGAGAGGCAGATTCAACCAACATCAAAGCTACAATGGGTACAACAACCAATACAACAACAACTATAACAACAACCACAATGGAAACTACCAAGGTGGATTCAGAAATAGAAGAGATTACAACAACTACACTGAGGAGCAGGATGACTCCTTATTGATCATGAATATGACCTCCAAGATAGGTACAAATGATGATCATTTATTTTACATTGACTCAGGATGTTCTAACCATGTAGCTGGCAATGTGGCATTACTTTCTGATTTGGAAGAGCCCAAGGGCAAACATCAGGTACAAACAGGTGATGACACTAAACACTCTGTTGTCAAAATTGGAAATGTGAAGACATGTGATGGTAATCAGAACCTACTAAGCAGAGTACTCTATGTACCAACAATAACTAAGAATTTAATGAGTGTTGGTCAGATTGTGGAGAAAGGTTTGCAGGTCAGATTCACACAACATGGAGCATATGTGGAGGACCCAAAACAAAGATTCAGAAGGATAGCCAAAGGGGAGAAATCAGGTAGACTATTTACATTTGAGCTAGAAGATACAAAAAACATTGCTTTGTATAATTACAAGGATCAGACACTTTCAGAGTTAGAGATATGGCATAAGAGATTAGGGCACATAGGAGAAAGAACACTTAAGCAAATGTGCAGGGATCAATGTGTGCTTGGGATACCTAATGTATCCAAGCAACATATGATTTACAAATGTGGATCATGTCAATTTGGTAAGTCTCACAGATTACCCTACTCAAGGAAAGGTTTCATGCATGAAGACTACCTAGACTTGGTACACACAGATGTTTGGGGACCTAGCAAGGACCCTTCCATTTCTGGTTCAAGGTATTATGTGTCCTTCATTGATGACTATAGCAGGTGGACCATTTTATACTTTATGAAGCATAAAGATGAAGTGTTTAATTGTTTCAAGAGGTATCTTGCACTTGTTGAGAATCAAACAGGTAGAAGTTTGAAGAGGCTAAGGTCAGATGGTGGAGGAGAATACTTCTCCAATGAGTTTGAAGATTTCTTGCAGGAAAGAGGCATCAAGAGGGAGATCACTACAAGGTACTCACCTGAACAAAATGGGGTAGCAGAAAGAAGAAATAGACTTATAGTGGAAACAGCTAGGTCTATGCTCAATGAAAAAAAGTTGCCAAATTACCTATGGGCAGAGAGTGTATCCACTGCCACTTATCTCATCAATAGGTTGCCATCCAAATCACTTGATGGCATGACTCCATATGAAGCTTGGCATGGTAAGAGACCCTCTCTAGATCATTGCAAGATCTTTGGATGTATAGCATATGTGCATATTCCCTCACAGGTAAGAGGAAAGCTAGACCCAAAGGCAGAGAAATGTATCTTCATTGGTTATGATTTGAACCAAAAGGGATACAGATTCTACAACCCCACAAACAAAGGGTTCAAGGTAAGCAGAGATGTCATATTTGATGAGAATGACTCATGGTATGAGAATGAGTGCAGGAAAGTGAGTCTACCCTATGACATGGAGGAAGATTTTCCAAAGCTTACCAAGGAAGAGCCAACTCAGCAAGAAGATTCAAGCTCAGATGATGATACAATAAACCTTGAAGAATTCAAAGCTTGGAAATCCAAAGGAAAGATGAAGATGAAGCAATTGGAGGACAAGGCAGAAACTTCTACTCAAGCTATGAGAAGATCTCAGAGAGAGAAGAAGAAACCTATCAGATTTGGGTATGACACATCACTTGTAACTAAACATTCTGTATATCTTGCAAAAGACTTGTTGAATGAAGAACCAGGTACCTATGAAGAAGCAATTACAAAGCCAGAATGGAGAGAAGCCATGGATGAGGAGATTGAAGCTCTCAAAGAGAGTGATACTTGGGATTTGGTACCCAAGAAAGATTCTATGAAGGTAATAGGATCCAGATGGATCTACAAATTGAAGAAAAATTCAGATGGAACAATTAGCAGGTACAAAGCTAGGTTGGTAGCTAAGGGTTTTGCACAAACCCAAGGCATTGATTATGAGGAGACATTTTCTCCTGTGGCCAAGATGCCAACTATCAAAGTTTTGGTGAGTGTAGCTGCATCCAAGAATTGGAACATGTACCAATTGGATGTGAAGAATGCATTCCTAAATGGATGGATATCTGAAGAAGTCTACATGTCACAACCACCTGGCTATGAAGATCCAAGAAAGGTACATTATGTTTGTAAATTGAAGAAGGCTCTGTATGGTTTGAAGCAGGCACCTAGAGCATGGAACTACAGATTGACCACCTACCTCCAAGACCAAGGATTTGTGATGAGCAAAGCAGACACTTCTCTATTCATAAAGAGAAGTAGTACAGAGGTAATCTACTTATGTGTTTATGTAGATGACATCATCATTACAGGCAATGATGTCAATGGGATTAGACACATCAAAGGACAGATGATGAAAGAATTCAAGATTAGTGATCTTGGATTACTAAAATATTTCCTAGGTCTTGAATTGATCTATACAGATACAGGTATCTACATCACTCAAAAGAAGTATGTACAGGATATGGTCAAGAAGTTTGGTTTGCAGGATGCTAAGGTATCTATTACTCCAATGGAGGTTAATCAAAAGCTAAGTGCTCATGAAGGAGAAGAAATCAAAGACATTACAGGATACCAAAGTATAGTGGGTAGCTTAAACTATGCTACCTTGACAAGAATTGACATAGCATATGGAGTAAGTGTGCTTAGTCAATTCATGCACAAACCTAGAGTACCTCACCTAGAGGCAGCCAAGAAGATCTTGAAGTACCTCAAGGGAACTCAAAGTCATGGTTTGTATTTTCCTTATACATCAGATATTGACATTAAGGTTTACTCAGATGCAGATTGGGCAGGATGCAAGGATGATAGGAGAAGCACCTCAGGATATATTTGTTTTGCAGGAGATAAGCCTATCTCTTGGTCAGCTAAGAAGCAACCTACAGTGGCATTGTCATCCACTGAAGCAGAGTATAGAGGGCTTGCAAATGCAACTCAAGAAGCTATATGGTTGAAGCTTCTATATACAGAGTTAGGTCTATTCACAAGACCACCTATTATATTTGGAGACAACACTAGCTCTCTTCACCTTGCAGCAAACCCAATTTATCATGCCAGAACAAAGCACATAGAGGTTCATTACCACTATGTGAGAGAGAAATTGCTAAGTAAAGATATAAAATTTGATGGAGAGTGTTAATCTCCAAAAGAACAAGTTAACCTTGAATTTAGATCACCTCTATATCAAGATCAACTTTAGACTCCACCTAATTTAGAGAATCTTCACCAAATTATCAGAAAATTGATTATTCTGAAAATTTCAGTTTCTTCAGAAAAGTCTGCTGCAGATTAGTCACTCATTGACTAATCAATCCTGTAAAGTTTTTTATAAAACTTTGCACAACACTTCGCCTTAGGGTTGCGCAACTTTGCCAAGTTAAATCTCTCAAAAAGATTAAGTATACACTGAGAAATGTGTGAAACACTTTACCTATGTTTGAAAGTGCTTCTCTGCAATGGCGACTTTGACACCTGCAACTTCTTAGCACTGGTTCTCCCAAAGTAAATCCCGTTTGATCAAGATCTTTTAGCCATAGATAGCTTACCTTCCAACTTAGATTTTAAGCCCTCATTTGTGTAAAACTTTACACTGTAGACTGAGCAATGATCATTTCATTGAAGATGAAATGTGCGCCAGATTTCTCGACTGTTAGAACATTCTTACATATGAATGTTCCTAATCAAAATTCTCACAGCCTGATTACAATTAACCTCTCAAATTCTAGCCATAGATAGATTAGCTATGGACTTAGATACGTGCAAAAGGATTTCTCAAAAGATTAAATACAGAGGGAGCAGACAGCAAAATATCGGGCGCAAAATTTTTCGATTTCTCAGAAAATTTACATCTAAGTGAGGATGGACAATTCACTCACTCTTCATGTGTCTAATGACACTAATTTCTCTCTCCCTATTCTCAAATCTCTTCTGCTCTACTTGCCCGACATTTTCAAACATATTTATAGATGAATATATACAAGTGTATGACTTAAACAAGAGTATAAGTCAGCTAATGTACATATGTGTACATATCTTTGAGTTTTCTGAAAATGTCCTTCCTTCAACCATCTGACTTTGTTTCCTTCTTGACTCCTTGACTTCATTTCTCCATAATCCTTCAATTGATGATTGTCATGCACCAACAGCTCCCCCTCAATCATTAATTGAGGTTCTTTTCTATCTTCTTTACTCCAGCCATATCCTTGAATCTTTGTAGTTTTGGTCCATCTAGACTTTTAGTCATCATATCTGCAACTTGATCTTTTGTGGGAGTGTGTATGACTTCAATCTCTTTCTCAATGACCTTTTCTCTCAGAAAATGATACTGTATTTCAATATGCTTAGTTCTAGCATGAAATACAGGATTAGCTGCCAAGTATAATGAACTCATATTGTCTCCACAAATAATAGGAGTACTCTGAATCACATCAAAAACTTTCAAAAGTGTCTTTAACCATATTACCTCTTTTGCAGCTTCCACCATACCTTTATATTCTGCCTCTGTGGATGACAAAGCAACTGTATGTTGCTTCTTGGAACACCATGAAATCAATTTGTCTCCTACATAGCACAAGTATCCATGTGTTGATCTTCTATCATCCACATTACCTACCCAATCTGCATCACTATATATCTTGATTCTTGTATCTGAAGTAAACCCAGTACAACCCTTCTTTGAGTGTACCCTTGATGTACCTAAGTACTCTTTGTCCTGCAATCCAATGTTCCTTTCTAGGACAATGCATGAATTGTGAAAGCACACCAACTGCATATGACAAGTCAGGCCTTGTCAATGTAGCATAAATCAAGCTACCAACCAAACTTTGATAGAGTTTCATATCTCTGAACTCTTCTCCTCCAAACCTAGACAATTTATGGTTCACTTCCAAAGGTGTAGGTGCAACCCTGCAATCTTCCATTTTAAATTTGGTTAGCAAATTTTTAAGATACCTTTCTTGGGTCACATATACTCCATGTTGAGTATAAGAGATCTCCATTCCCAAGAAGAATGATAAGTTCCCCAAATCACTGATTTTGAACTCTTTCTCCATCTGCTTTTTGATCATTTGTATCCCCTTATCATCTGTTCCTGTAAGTATTATGTCATCAACATAAATACACACATAAATAAACCCATCTTCACTTGCTTTGACTAGCAAGCTACTATCTGCCTTTGATGCTTGAAATCCAAGATCATTCAAGAATTTTACAAGCCTATAATTCCAAGCCCTTGGGGCTTGCTTCAACCCATACAAAGCTCTCTTGAGCTTACACACATAATTTGGACTCACTTGATCTTTGAATCCATCTGGTTGCTCCATGTAGACTTCATCTGAAATGTAACCATTCAAGAAAGCATTTTTAACATCTAATTGAGACAACTTCCAACCTTTACAAGCAGCAATTGCAATGAGTGTCCTGATGGTTGTCATCTTTGCCACAGGACTATAAGTCTCATCATAGTCCACTCCATATGTCTGTGCATACCCTTTCACAACAAGTCTAGCTTTGTACCTAGACACACTTCCATCTGCAAATCTTTTAGTCTTGTAAACCCACTTACATCCAATGATCTTCTGACTATTAGTTTTAGGAACCAAATCCCATGTTTGATTCTCTATCAATGCATCATACTCCTCTTGCATAGCATCTTCCCAATTCTTCTTCCCTTTGGCTTCTTCATATGTAGAAGGGTCTTCATCTGCTTTTACCAAATAAGCATAATCTTTAGTAGTCAAGAATGAAGTGTCATAGCTATACCTTGTAGGTTGCCATTTGTGCCTAGATGATCTTCTAACTTCTGCACTTCTTGAGGTCTCTGATTCATCACATTCTGGATCAAACCTTGGCCTCTCTTCAACTTCAATCTGCACTTCATTACTCTCACTTTCATCAAGTAATTGAACCTTTGCTTTACCTTTTCTTTGTTCCACTACTTCTTCATCATCTGCATGTACATTATATTTACCTGCATACCAAGTACCTTGCTCATCAAATGTAACATCCTTGGATACAATAAATTGCTTTGTGGATGGACTCCACAACCTGTATCCCATTTGCTTATCATCATAACCAATGAATACATACTTCTCTGCCTTAGGCTCCAACTTATGCCTCAATTGAGATGGCACATATGCATATGCCAAGCATCCAAATATTCTGCAATGATCCAAGGTAGGTTTCTTACCCCACCAAGCTTCATATGGTGTCATACCCTGCAAAGCTTTACAAGGCAATCTATTAACCAAATATGTAGCTGTATTAACAGCCTCAGCCCACAAATAATTTGGGCAATTCTTCTCTTTCATCATGGACCTTGCAAACTCAACAAGAGTCCTATTTCTTCTTTCTGCTACCCCATTTTGTTGAGGAGAGTACCTGCAAGTAACTTCTCTCTTTATACCTGCATTCCACAAATAATCATTGAACTCATTTGAAAAATACTCTCCCCCTCCATCTGACCTTAGCCTCCTCAATTTTTGACCTGTAATCCTTTCTGCATATGCATGATAGTGTTTAAATGTATTAAACACTTCTGACTTTTCCTTAATCACATAAATTGTGATCCACCTGGTAGCATCATCAACATATATGACATAATATCTTGAACCATTTATACTAAAGTCCTTTGAAGGACCCCACACATCTGTATGCACCAATTCAAGTCTTTCTGAATACATAAATCCATGCTTGGAATAGGATTGCTTATGAGCCTTACCTAATTGACATGCCTCACATCTGTATGTCATGTGTTGACCTGCAATGTTAGGCATACCAAGCACTGAATCATTGTTAATCATTTCTTTGATACCTCTTTCATTAAAGTGTCCAAGTCTTTTGTGCCAAAGATCCAATTCTGACACCTTCTGCTCTCCATATGTGAACATAGCATGTCCAACATTTCCTTGTACCTTCAATGTGAAAAGCCTTCCTTCTTTCTTTCCTGCAATAACTTGTTTATACCCTTGACTAGGGTCTTCCACATAAACTCCATCATGTGAACCTTACCTCATATCCTTTTTCCACAATTTGACCTACACTGATCAAATTCTTTGGAATTGTGGGAACATAAAGTACCTTACTCAGAAGAGTGCTCCCATCCTTAGCTTTGACTAAACCAATTGACTTTACCTTATGCTTTGTATTATCACCTGTAGCTCAGTGATGAGTAGCACCTCCTTTAATGTCAATCCGGGAAGACGTGAGGATGGTATGAAGACCTCGAGCAAGTGGCGGCACAAGTGCGTGAGTGAGAAGCACACAAGCATGCACACACATACACACACACGCGCACACACGGCAAGACAAAGAGGGAGAATCAATGGAGTTCTTTAGAATACTTTCAAAAGCTCTTACAAGTTTGTTTCAATTACAATCCAACCTCAAAAATGAGCTCTCTAGCTCTTTTTATAGTTTTTGACTAGCTTTTGGCCCTGTCCAGACCTAGTGTCCGGCCTAGTTAAAAATTAGGTTCCAGGGCTTATTTGAGGGCTCAAACGAAGTCTAAAAATTATGAAATTTGGTACGATGGTACTTCTAATACTCCTCAAGCTCGAGGACTCCTCGGCTTGCACAAAATGGAGTCTAATCTACCAAAAACGGGATTTACAATGTTTGTGTAGTGATTAAAATCACTTGGGTTGTACATAATCTATGGGAAAAAATGATCTGGCCTTGTTGCCGTATTGTGCATGACTCCTTTGTTGCTTTGTATGCCAACACTCCCCCCTTCCTAGCGTCTGTCGCCCCTGACAGACCTTTGTTCGCGCGGGTGGTCGATGTAATATTGGATGACATTGGTGGCCAATTCATGTTCTCCTATCCTTAAGCCTCTTGCTAGATCGGCTTCCAATGCCTCCCAATTTATTGCACCGGGGGTTTCTGGTTGCGGGGTGGTGTAGTACTCTGAATACATTGCTTGTTCACAAGCAAACAGTTGAAGCAGATGTGTCGGCTTTGGTGCGAAAATCTCCGAGTGGTACTCCCAGAAACCTGATCTGAACATTTCTTCGAAGGTCTGTTTGTAGCAGGCGGGGGGGTACTTGATGCGTGCATGCCAAGCGTAAGCCACACGGATACTGGGGGTGGTGCTCATGTCATACACCAAGTCGTAATCTCCATTGCTAAACCCCGGAAGACGTACCTGTGGTGCGGTTGCATTTCTAAAGGTCTTCAGCACTACTTGCATCATATCGAAGATTTTAAGCATCATTTGCGCTGCTACATCTTGCATGGGCTTCAAGTGCGGCATCCAGTGGCGAATGGTCCCCATCATATATGCTACCGATGGTGGTCCTTGTGGTGGCGCGATGTACGGGTAGTTCAGCCATTCCTTGCATTGCGCATTGTTCTGTACCTTGATATTAAATGCCTTCCACGACCTGCGGCGGGGGACTGGACCGTAGCATGGGTTGTACAGGAGGTGCAGCGGCGCGTTGTTCCATGTGCGTAGCATTTCTGGATAAGTCTCTAAAAGTTTCTGCCGCCATGTTGGTTGACGAATCTTGCCTTTTCGCACCTCTGGAGGAAGGTCTTCGGGTTGAAATTGGGTCGCAAAAGTAGGAATCTGACCCGTGACTCTTTGTATTTCTGCATTATAATCAGCCAAGATAATATAATATGGCCTGTACTGGAGTTCCGATGAGAGAATCAAGCGTCTCGATGACAAGTTCTTGAAGTAATCTGATTGTAAAACAGTCTCCTCTATGACCCTCATAGCCTGATTTTGCACTACAGTGCGCTCTTCATGCGAGGTCCCTATTTCCTCCACTTGTCGTAACCATGGCGGCCGTGGTGCCTCGAACGTGTCCTGCGCTTCTTCTGTTTGTTGGCCTCCTGGGAATGGTTGCGGATCATATTCTTCATCAAACGTTTGTTCCACAGGAATTTGCACAACTTCTTCGTCCGTGGGAGCCTCCGGAGGGGAAGATGGCCTCTCATATTGTAGTAGGCGTGTTTGCAATTCAGTTACCTGTTTCTGGAGATCTTTTATGGCCTCTGCGTCTGAGAGAAGTGAAGCCGCAGAGGGGGTGGTTGGGGGGGCAGCTGCTGGTGCTTGTTGGTGTTCCTGCTTTAGTTGTCCCAGCTCCTCCGATAGCTTATCATGTGCTTCGAGCAGCATGGCATAATCTTCCAATATAATCTTGATATTATCGGGGGTCACTGCTTGAAACTTGGATGGGCTGATGGGTGCCCCCGGTGTGCTCTCAATAGCTGCCTCCAGGTTCTCTTGATTTTGTATTTGCAGACGTCTGTTCTCTTCCTGAGCAGTCGCAAGATGGCGTTTAAGTAGCGCCATATTTCGCTAAAGTTTTGAGTTTCGTTCCAGCTGTGTTCGTAGGTGACCTTCTACCACCTGCACTGCTTCCTGATCTACGTTCTGTAGCTGTACCTCCAATATATTATGGGCGTCTTGGAGGGTTTGGAACTGTGTGTGGAGGCGAGCGTTCTCCTCTTCTAGTACCGCAAGGCGGAGCTGTAGTGTCGCTGAGTGCTCTTGCAGGCGTGCGTTTTGTTGCTGGAGCTAAATGTAATCTGTTCTTAAATTTGATATACAAGCCAACATGGTGTCCAATGCATTACCTATTGATGAGTGGGGGGTGTTTACCGTGGAAGATGCATGGGAAGGGAATTGGGGAAGGGAGACAGTGAATGATGTGTCTACGAAAGTTGTGTGTGTGGGTGAAATTGGTGGAGGGGGAATGGGAGGAGGTGAAACCGTGGGTGGAGATGCCGTGGGTGGTGAAATGTCCATCCCTTCAGGAGTGGGTGTTAGTGTGGGGCCTGCCATATACACTGGTATGGTAGGTGGTGTGTGTGTGGAAGTGGTGAATAGATGTGGGGTGGGGAGCTGAAAAGACAGGGAATGGTTGAGGGCCTGGTTGAAAAGCCCTAGCAAAGATGTCCTGGAGGGATTGTAGAAATGGAGAAAGGGATATCGGGGGTTGGGGTCGTAAATTTGAGAAGGGTGGAAAGGGTTGCGTGGTAGTAGGGAAGCCCATGAATGTGGATCTGGGGTCAGGATGACCTGTGGCTGAAGGCATTGGGGATGGTTGTCCTAGGGCAGGCTCGGGAATGGTTTCGGTGGGTGGTGTAGTGATGGGGTTTGCGTCAAAGCCCGGGTTATCAGTGGTAGAGAATAGGGTGGCACTGGAGATAGGAGTACGGAAGGTGAAGGTGGGGTCGGTGGGTTGAGCAGTCGATGTGGTTTCCACTGTTTCTCTTCTAGGAGGTGATGGTGGGGAAGTGGATGGTAGTGGTTTGGTGGACTCCTCATGGGTGGCTGGGTGCTGTTGGCTAGCTGTCTGGGAGGTTGTTCTGATAGTTTCAGGTGTAGTAGTCGGCTCTTCTGCAACTGTAACGAGAATTTGTATATTTTTACCTGAGCGAGGTCGTGTCTGGAACCTTCGTGGGTCATATTGAACTGAAGGCCTCTGAATGGCAGTGCGCACAGCTTCTACAACTCCATATGTTTCTGCCATCAATAAGAGACCTTCCCTGTACTCTGAGTCAACTCCCGCTTCTTCCAACAACTGAGTCATAAGTACTCTACTGTCCTGTTCAGTGAGTAATTGCTGCAATCGTACTCTTTCCATAATCTGATACAGCCTTTGGAGTTCTGTTGTATATGCTGGGGCTTCAGTGGTCTCTTCTTCATACGCTTCTTCTTCTTCCGGGTGTCCGTGTTGTTGACTTTCCTGAGTGTCACTCCAATGGACATGTCTACCGTCTGTAGACTTTCTTCTTCTTCGTGAGGATGTGCCCTGCTCCTCTGCCTCTGAGTAAAACTCCACATCAGAGAATTGTGTGCTTTGTAGGAATGCTTCGAAATCCTGGGGGTCCAGTCCTTCAGCCTCTCCAGTGGCAGCAAATTCGAATTCAGGTGTGACAGGAGGAGCCGATGGGGTAGGTTGTGTCGTAGTGTCGGATTCCGACCTGGGTATCCTAATGGTAAAGGGAGGTACCGTGCCCTCTCTTAATGGTGATGCCTCAGGAGTAGTCAGGACTTCCCTTGTCTGGACACAAGGGATCGCGCCCCTCATGCGCTTGGACTGATGTGTGGATGTCTTGAGCCTTTTAAACATTTGTAATTGTGCCCAAGTTAAGGCACGCTCAATGGGGACATCATATGCCAAGCATCGATAAATGATGCGTGTGAGTGCACAGCATCCGTTCACCACTAATTTCCTAGATGCCCTTTTGTTTGCTTCATACAACTGATCTATAATCCACACTGGTAGCTTAATAGGTAACGCACCTGCTTCCGCCAAGTAGAGAGCAAACTAGATCTTCTTGTGTGGTTGCGTGAATCGGTCTTGACCGGGGAAGGCGAAGTGTTGCATGCACATTCGGAGAGGGATGGACACATTTGGGGTGAGTGCTGCCATGTCTTTCAGCTTCACTAGTTTCCTGTCCTTCATGTTGGTGGGAACGAGAGCATCCTTTTCTGAGGGTACATGCGTGCCATGCATATTTAAAGCATCACTCACCAGCTCCACAGTAAGTTCAAACCTCTTCAACTCGTTGTTGCCCAGCAATGAGGGGAGAACAAATGATCCGGGTTGGTCCTTATCTTCATGAGCTTGTAATGTGGAGACCAAATAGTAACATCGGAGGAGGTCGGGTTTAGGTAGTGGGGCTTCAAAATATTCCGCTAACCCTGCTCGTTGCCATATGATCTGGAGATCTTCGGTGTTCTGTAAAGTCTCGAACTCTTTGGAGAAAAATTGGAATCTCACCCATGATCTGTCATACTCGCATTTAGACTCCCAGATATACTTGGCCTCACCTAATGGACCGGGCATGCCATTGAACCAATGAGAATTCGCATGAACTCTTTCCGTGATTCCTGTAGGTGGGTCTGGCACCGGGAGTTGCTGGAGGTGTTGCATCTCCACTGGTCGTTCAGTCGGGGGCACATCCATGGGTAGGCTATCCACATCAATTCCTGCAGTAAGTATCCCTACTTGTGAGCCCGAACCTGTCGCTTCTGCCATTTTTCTTCTTGCCTTCTGATTCTGTGAGAATATAGAATCATGTGTTAACATCGTAATGGACAGAATAAATCCGTTGTTGTCCCCGTTACAACATTAACACGAGGTAGATGGTGAGTTAGTGGTTAGTAAGTGCACGAAGACAGTGAGTGTAGTTAACATTTGTGTATTCCTAGGAGACTAATGCCGTTAGTAAGTGGGGTGAATTTACAAATCGGGGTCGGGGGGTTTATTACAGATCTTAGACTGCCAAATGCAGTGGATGGGCTTTGCTTTCGGTTTCGTAGAGACTCCAGAGAGCTGTGTCGGTGTCGCTGTTTGGGAATGGGGCCTTTTAGGGACCCACTTATAAGTGATTACATGCATACTCATGGGTCTTTGTGTGTTCCTAAGTGTTGAGCACGAGGGAATTCTGGTGGTACTCGTAGATGGGTTATGCTGCATAGGTTGCGGCCTTGGCTTAACTACTTGTGCCCTCAAGCAAGCCTTAGGCACCCAAATTTGTCTAGATTGTGGGCTTGCCTTCATCGACTTCTTGGGCACCCAAATAGATTTTACTTTAGCAGAAGAATTTCTAAAAGACTCCTTATTAGTGTCGTGTTGTTGGTTACTAATAAGAGGCTTTGCCCGCGTAGTTGACGGTGGTGCACCCGGTCGTTCGCCTTTCCGCACCCATACCTGGTTTATTTGCTGAGACATTCCGCTGCGCAGATATTTTTGATCTCGGACATAAGTAGTACTCTGCTTCTTCTGCTTGTGATCCGCCTTTGGTTGCTGCCTCCTTCTGGCCTTTGGAAAAGAAGGGAGATCCGTTGCATCCCTGACTCCTTTTTTGCAAATGTCATTCCTCTGCAACACAGGGTTTTGAACAAGAACAGTATGGTCATCTTCATGTGTACCCCTGGAAGGACCAGGAGTCTGTGCCTTTCCTAGTTCCTTGAGTGCTCCATTGTCTAATTCTACTGTAACTCGACTATGATTGACCCAAACCTGGAGAAGTCCACTTCTTAGTTTTAGATTAACTGCTTGGTCATAGATCCAATCCTGACCCAAGACGAGAGGTTCAGTGAGATCCTCATCTTGACACACTAGTACTTTAACGGTCATTGCCTCATCGTGAATGTAGAGGGGAAGTTCCACCTCGCCCATGCAAGGGGTTTCCACGCCTCCCAATCCTATGAGATATGCTTCCACAGGATGGACAGTTAAGTGTAACTCTTGACAGTAAGACAACTTAACAGCGCTAGTGGCAGCACCTGAGTCAATCAAGGCTCTTACGGTCCTTGCACTCTTTCCTTGTCCTATATCTATGGTTATGAAAGGACGTCTATCAATTATTCTATTCGAGCTTGTTCCTGCAACTTCACACATGGCCATGGGATATCCTTGATCTGCATGGTCAACTGTTCTGGTTTGATCTCGGCCTTGTCTTCGTAACTTCATCCTTCGGATGCGTTCTAAAGCTTCTGCTTGAGCCTCTTCTCTAATTCTCTTTTCTTCCTCTTTGCGTTTCTTAGCAGTGTTGAGTCGACTGAGCATTTCCTCCGTGAGGGGTTCCTGATACAACTTGACTCTGCAACCGCTAATATAATTTGGGAGAACATCGCCCTCTAATGTGGCCAATTGTACTGCTCCGCTCGTGGAGATCCTATTGATGATCATAGGTCCGTAGCCTCTCTTTTCTAGCTTCCTCGCGTGTTGTTTTAGTGTATAGACTAAGACTAGATCTCCTGCCCTCAAGCCTTTATCCTTCACGTGGGCATCAAAATATGCCTTCTGTCTCTTCTTGGCTGCATATATTCCTGCAGCGGCTCTCAGTCTTGTTTCCCCTAATCGTTCAAGGTCAAAGATCCTAGAGGAGAGCTCATGACCTGTCCATTCGTGCTCTTGTGCTACTTTCAATGTAGGGATCAGGAAATCCAAGGGTAGCACAGCGTTTTGACCGAATACCATCTGAAAGGGGGTGGCTTGGAGTACCGTTTTGTAGGCAACTCGGTATGCCCAAACAGCATGGTGTAGCTGTTTGTCCCAATCAGAGCGTTTAGTGTTCACTAATTTCGTCAGTACATTGCATAAGATCTTATTAGTGCTCTCAGCTTGTCCATTAGCTTGAGGGTGATAAGGGGCAGACTTCTTGTGTATTACCAAGAATTCTTGGAGTAGATTTTCAATCACTTCATTCAAGAAATGAGTGCCTCTATCACTTACAAGCTCTATAGGTAGCCTGTATCTCGTGAATACATTCTCAAACAAGAATTTGGCAGTTGTTTGAGCATCGTTCTTTGTCGTAGCCTTTACCTCTACCCACTTGGTGAGATAATCTGTCGCAACAATGATGTATTCCGCATGAGAACCCTTAGCTGGGGGATTAATAGGACCTACGAAGTCTATTCCCCACTTAGAGAATGCACGTCCACCCATCATAGGTTTCAGTGGCATCTCATCTTTGCGTATAGGATACTGAGTCCTCTGACATACATCGCACCGTTTCACATAGGTATGTGCATCCATGTGAAGGGTCGGCCACCAGAAGCCCGCAAATAGAATTGCTTTGATCACCCGATCCGGTCCAAAATGTCCTCCTGCTACACCTTGGTGAGCAGTTTCTAAGATCTTAAGATACTCACTTTCATGGACACACAATCTCAGGTAACCATCTTTACCGCGCTTATATAGATTATTACCGATGAGTGAGTAATCCTGGGCTTCTTGTTCTAAACTCCTTTTCCTAGCCAGAGTCATGTCTGGAGGGAATGTGTTTGTCCTCAGGAAGGATACGAGAGGCTCGCTCCAATCTGGTACAATGGATACTTGATAAAGAGTGGCGTGTTCCACAGGTGGCTTAGTGCAACAGACTGGGCATTCCTTACACAACTTTTGGACATCAGCTTCCATAGTTGGCCAATGTACTCCGAGTCTCTTGAGAGTCTGTAAAGTTCGCTGCTTTGAGTAGTGTTGCTCTAACGCACCTACATGTGCTAATTGCAACCATTTAGCGTATTCATCCTCTTCTACGCAACAAGCCAAGATCCCTTGATCTGTGTGCTTGTACATGCTTCCTGCCATGATGTGGTACTTTTGGGCTTTTACAACTTCTCTATTCCGAGTGTTTATCACTGGATGATTAGGCCCGTATGTCAATACTGGTACCAATGGCTTAGCCCACTGCGGTACAACTTCCAAATTAAACAAGTAAGCATCAGGAAGGTCATCTGACACTCCTTGTGGGGCTTCTCCCGATGTGAGCCTAGAGAGATGATCAGCTCTCAAATGAGTCCTACCTTTCCTTACCACCACTTCAAAATCATATTCCATTAGCAAGAGAAACCATCTCACTAATCTTCCTGTATTGCATGGCTTGTTTACAAGATATAATAATGCCTGATGATCAGTAAAAAATTTAAACTTATTTGCAAGCAAATAGTGTCTAAATTTCTTAACTGCATATACCATGCCTAATCCTTCTCGCTCCGTAGTGGTGTAATTCCGTTCAGCCGCATTCAATTGTCTACTGGCATAGGCAATTGGAAGATCCATATTACCTTCACCAGTAGGTTGTGCAAGCACACATCCAATAGCATAATTGGATGCATCAACATGAACATGGAATGGCTTATTCCAATCTGGTGTGGTCAAGATTGGTGCTGAACATAATCTTCGTTTAAGCTCTTGGAAGGAATTCTCGCATTCATCCGTCCACTCAAAGTTTGTCAGAAGTCCGTACATGGGCTTTGCAATGACATCATACATGTGTATAAATCGTCGATAATAACCACAATGCCCCATGAAAGCTTGTACTTCCTTGACATTCTTTGGCCTAGGTAGCTCTGCTATGGCTCTCACTTTTTCTTTGTCGGTAGATATGCCATTCTTTGACACTATGTGTCCTAGAATCTTGCCTTGCCTGACCATAAAAACGCACTTTTCTGGGTTCAGGCAGACTTGGTATTCTCTACATTTGTCAAAGATTTGTCTGAGTTCAGGAATATGGGTTTGCCTAATGTTGGAATGAGCACAAAGATCATCAACATAGACTTCTAAACTCTTCCTCAGGAACTCCTTAAACACATGGCACATCAACCTCTGGAAGGTAGCTGGTGCATTGGTAAGCCCAAATGGCATTACTCTAAAAGCAAAAATACCCCATTCTGTGGCAAAGGCTGTCTTATGCTGATCCTCTGGAGCTATGGCTACTTGATTGTAGCCCGAAAATCCATCAAGGAAGCTGTACACTTCCTTGCCTGCCACTCTTTCTAAGAGATGTTCTGTGATGGGAAGCGGATAGTTATCTCGAATCGTGGCGGCATTAACCTTTTTCAAGTTAATGCACACACGCAGCTTGCCATTCTTCTTGGGCACCACTACGATGGGGGATACCCATTCAGTGTGCTCAATTTCATAGATAAATCCAGCTTCAACCAGTCTATCTATCTCTTCCTTGATCTTCGCGGCGTAATTATCATTATATGTATAAGGCTTCTGCTTAGAGGGTTTGGCATCTGAGGTCATGGGGATGGTGTGTGAGCATATGTCCGGGTCAACCCCTTTCAAATCCTTGTAACTCCAAGCGAATACATCTCTGTATTCTCTTAGCAAGGCAATCAATTCATGCTCTTCTTCTTCTGTCAGGTCATGACCTATGTACGTACATCTCTCCTCTCCTTCTTCTAGGGCCACTACTATTTTCTTGGTGGTTTCTTTGTTATCATAGGCCTCTCCTGATTGTGCCTCTCGTTTAGGCATTCTTATCATGACTCTCCTGTCATCTATCTCATACTTCTTAAAATTTTCTAGGGCCTCAAACAAAGATTCTTCCTCTTCTGGTAAGGCTTCTCTCTTCTTTCGTTTCTTTCCTTCTTCCTTAGGGGTCATATGTGTTGCTAATCTTACATCATTTGTAACCTCTCCATGCCTCTGGGGTTGAAATTCTACTTCATGGAAGTATTCTTCATCTGATGCAAATGGTGGGTCCATAATGATTGAATCTAGATCGGAGTCACTTGCATCCTCAAATGCATCAGGGCTAGGTTCACATTCTTCTAGAACTGCCTCTCCCATGATTGGCTCTATGGAGAAGACTGAAATGTCATAGCCATCCTCATCACAGTGAGGTGTCCATTGTTCTTCATTGATGGCTACGTCCATTGTTGCTAAGATTTCTGCCCAGCCATGGGGTTCAAACTCCTCATCTGGAAAGACTATAGGTGCATAGGCTGGGTCTTGGATTGATCTATGGGTTTCGTTCGCACCTACCTCTCTGGCTTTCTCTCTCTTCTCTTCTTCTACTGCTACCTTGCACATCCATAAGTGAGTATCTTCATGCATCCATGAGGATCCCGACCCAATGGAATGCACCGATTCTGTATCCTCTTTGGCTCTATGGATGGGATTCCATTGGATAGGAGGGACATCTCTATGAGAATAATCCTTGAGATTAACTTTGGTTGTAACACCCAGGTGCTGTAGGTACAAAGAATTGGTTCCCCAATCCTGTACCACTTGCAACTGTCGCATGAATGGTCTTCCTAAAATCATCTCATAGGCATATTTTTTGCTGAAATCACATATAGCAAAACTATGCTCGAACTCAACACCACAAGTGGTGAGAGTTATTCCTTCTAGCAATCCTAAGGGTTTCTCAATATGACCATCGGCCATTTGCAATTTCATCCTCGTTGGCCTGAGTGCTGGCTTGCCCCAACGCTTCCATAAGGAGGTGGTGGCAATTGCAACTCCTGCACCTGAGTCCAAAATCGCTTTGGTGGTGTACTCCTGGTAGGTGATGGGAAGATAGGTGTTCCCTTCTTCACCTTCACACATATCTCCTATCTTATCCAAGGGAATTTCTGGCACTGTCCTATGGGATCCTACCTGGGAACGAGGTTTTGCTATCTCTGGTACTTGTTTGGCTACATGTTTCCATAATTCAGGTCTAACCTTGAGTAGCTCTTCTAACTTGAGATTACACTGCACGTTAGTGTTCTTCACTACCTCTGTGTTCCTAGGTATGACTGAGTCGTCGTTCCTTACCATGACTGTGGGTGCTCTCATACATGTGGACTTTGCTTCCCATGGGCCTGTGAAGTGGGGTAGCTCTTGTATGGAATTAGACTCGAAGTCTAATCTCTCGTGAGACTGAACACTCTCATGCTCCCCGTAAATAGATGGGATGTCTTGTGGGAATTGGTCGTGTGCATCGTCCACAAGTTCAAAAGGAGGGGCGACCTCGCTTTCGTTATCCCATTTGTCTTCTTGAATCTCTCGTAGGAAGTCTGGTGCAAACCGATTCATAGAAGAAGAAGTGTCTGGCTCCGTAGAATTGGGCGCATAAGAAACCTGTGAAGGAGGGCTGATTCTATTGTTGACTCTCTCCTCGTTCTCGCAAATGACTGGAGCACAAGCTTCTTGGGGAGGATTACTTATTCTATTACTTTTCCGAACAGGCTCATACACTCCCTGAGAAGGAATGTAGGCAACCTGTGGAGGTACTTGAGCTTTCGAGGGAGGCTCATCTGCCTTTTGGGGGGGAAGATAAGCTTCTTGAGGAGGCCCACGGGCTTCCTGAAGAGGTTGGCTTATCCGTTCTCTTGCCCTTTCCTTTCTTTGAGGGGTAGGTTCCTTTTCTGGCTGTGCTATTGGCCTCTCTATTCTTTCTAAGGAGGGGAAGTTGTCCGGTTTAGGGGCATCGGCCACATACACTTCTGATTGGGAATGATTCCTGTTTTTGCTTGCTTTTTCTTGGTCTTGATTTTTTTCTTCCTTGTCAGATCTTGCAATTATCCTCTCTAACTTCTCTAGGAATCCATCCAAATGTAATTGCGTTTTGGCTGAGCCCGAGTAATTGAAAAGGCGACTGGCTTCAAACATGGTCTGAGCCAATGCGACCATTTTCGCGCACAGTTTGGTTCTTTCTATCTCTAGGTCAGCTCTAGGATAGCACTTGTCATGATCCGTGACGTTTGGCCCTTCTTGGATCTTGGCCTGATATGCTTTAAGCATCATGTCTATGTCTTCGGGAGTGGGATCAGCTAATACCGATCCTGTTTGGGGTGGTGGGTGGGTTACGTGGGGTGTCTTAGAGGATGAAGGGATGGAGGGTGAGGGGGAAGGTAGCGGTGGGAATGTGTGAGAGTGCGGTTGAGATGTGATCTCTATGATTTTAGCCTTGGTTTCTCGTAGACTTTCCTCAAGTTCACTCATCTTCTTTGCCCATTGCCTTTTCATGCGTTCGCGGCTATCTCTCCAAGCTCTTGTTCTCTTTTTACTTTGGCTCTCAGTATCGCTAGCATCTGGGCTCTTTTCCTGGCCTACCCCTTGGTTTTGCTGCAAAGCTTGAGCTCGAGTGACTACCTGTACTGGTGCAGTGGAAGTGACACTTCCTGAGGAGTCTACCACTAACCCAACAACGTTGATAGGGGTGATTTTTGGCATGCTATTGGGGTTCTTAGGGCAATCTCGTAAGAGATGCTCTTTTCCACAGTCTTGGCAAAAGCCTTGTATAGTCACGCACTGAGTTTGTGTAGGCGGAGGTAAGGGACAATCACGAATGAGGTGATCACCTTGGCATCTGTAGCACGGTCCTCTTGGGAATGGAGGTCTGACTTGCCTAGATTGAGGCCTAGGATTGGGATTTGCATACATGACGTTCGCATACATGACGTTCGTGTAGTCTGACTCCCAACTAGGTTCGCTTGTCTCTTCGCTATAATAGGACTCACCATGCTCCGGAGACTGCATGTAGTAGGCCTGGGGGCTATCAACATGGGTAGAATCAAAGCTATGATCACTTGGGTCATTTTCAGAGATCAAGGGTGTTACTGGGATTATAGCTCTATTCAGGTTCTCTTCTGCAGTAGTATACTTTACCGGAATCACATTAGCTGGGGCTAGGGGTTGTTGTGCTAGCACAGGCTGAGGCCTTTGTTGGTTTTGATATTGAGGTTGGAAATTTTGTTGTGGCCTGCCATATGGTTGTGGAGGGTACTGGTTCTGGTATCTGCCTTGTTGGTAGGGCTGAGGGTAGGGTTGCCTAACCGCCTGCTTGTTGTATGGGCAATCTTGTGCGGTGTGGTTGGTGTATCTCCGTTCTATGGTGCAGTACTGGCTACTAGGGTTTACTTGGGGTTGAGCCATAATGGGACAGACGTTCGCCATATGGTCACCACCGCATGTATAGCATCTTTTCACTGGGGCAAACCTTGGGATTTGTTTGCTAGTTACTCCTAATTTCTGGGCCACTTTCTCTGCGAGTTCCTCAATTGATGTGGATTGCGTGGAAGAGTGACTAGATGCACTGTCTGAATCTTTGTAAATTTTGGACAGCTCTAGTTCTTCTCCTAGGTTATCTTCAATGTCAATGCATATACGTACACACTCTTCTATAGTCCTAGGGTCTTTCAGATACACGTAGGATCTCAATTTTGGACTCAGCAGTCCATCAAGGAATAAGGCTACTTGTTTAGCAGATGTGGGTAGCTCCGAAATAGGGCACCTTTCAAGATATTTTCTAAATCTTCTTCCTGCAAGTCTCATAGTCTCTTGAGGGGTTTGCTTGAAGCTGTGAATCAGTGAGGAGGTGTTGTGTCTTATGCCACTCTTGGAGAACTCAATAATAAATGCTTCTAGGAGTTGGTCTATGCTCCTGAACTGGCGCTCATCCAATGGCTGAAACCATGTAAGTGCCGTATTCCTCAGGGTTAGACCGAAGGCATTGTACTGCGTGAATAGATCCTCAACTTGTTCAGCTCTCAAGACTTGCTTGAACTCCGCCACATGATCATAGGGATCTCCTGTGCCGTCAAAGTAATTCTTCATGGACTTAACTAGCTGGGTGGGTCTCAAAGTTCTTGTGTGCTCTCTAGGCCTCGGTAGAGGGAATCCATCTACATTTCTTTGGTTCCTGTGGGCTCTAAGCATCTCAGGTTCTACCCTATTCGTCTCCGTTCTCGTTCTTTCTCTGCCCACTGGGTTGGCAAAACTTACTTCTGGTCTCTCTCTACTTCTGTCTCTTTGCGTACCATGAGCTTGGGAAGTTCCAGCCCCTGGGTGACCATAGGATACATTTGATCTTGGTTGGGGGAAAATGAATTCGCCCTTCCAAGTGTAAGCATGCCTATCATTTTCTGTCACCACAAAGATCCTCTCCGAAGTGGGGTCTAAGTAGGTCACTCTACCTGGGCTATCTGGATCCTTAAACTCATAGATCATGATTGTTCCTATATCAGTTGGGTGATCCGGTTTATATCTCCAAAAGGCTTCGTCCGTTTCTCGATTGAGAAGCAAATCTATGCACTTGTTATCTTGGGGGACCCACTCAGGCGTGATAATCCTAGTGAGAACTGATTTACCTCGAGGGGTTCTAGGTTCCACTCCCATGTTTCCTTGTTCCAAGTCACCTAAGTCCGTTTCTGAAATTACATTTCCAAATTCATCTGTCCTATCTGGATGACTAGTGACTACGTATATGGTTCCTTCCTTGTCCAGGTATGCACCGTTTTCAAACTTGACAGCTGGGTGCTCTAGTCCTATGGATTGGTCAGGGTTTTTAATCTGGACCACTGATCTTCCTAGGCCGTCCTCATAGATGCTCGCACCTAATCGGTTGGTCCTAAGGTATTCCAACTGCGTTTTGTAAGGACCTTCCACCCTGTATAAGTAAGGCACTCCTGAACTTCCCGTAGGTCTGTCCATGCCTTGAGACATCTCTGACTCACTGGTCTCAGAGCTAGGGTAGTTCGATTGGTGGCTCAATTGCTGGGCCCAGGACCTAGCAGTGTGGTTGACACTAGCCTCTGAAGATCTAAGGCTTTGTCTCTCTCTTACTAGGTGTCGTCCTGATCTAAGGTTCATATGCCTATCTAAGTAGCCCAATTCTTTGCCCAGAGTACAACCTCGTTGTCGATCAATTGGTACCAGTCACTTGATTCTTTTTAGTTATTTCTCGTGTTTAAAGTCTTGTCTGCTATTACGTCGCCCGGAATACTTGAATGTTCTTCGTACTTTCAGGTTGATCGTTCCACGTTAGGTTCTTTCCTTTATGTTGTCGACAGTACAGAGATTAAGTTTTTAGCTTGAACTTGAGTTTTTAGGTAGTCTTCAACTTGATAGTGGCCTATCGTCGCCCTGACTTGCTCCTACTTCTAATCGCTCTTAGCCTAAGCTAGGAATTGACGAAGAGGAGTTGAGAATATTCCGACCTTTCTTGCCGAACCTTGCTCTTTAGTGCTCGAGAAGTTGATTCTCAAGCGTGTGCCACACCGTTGCTTGGATACTCTCAGTTGCTTCTCAATAGGCCTGCATAAATCCCAAGATTAGCTCCAAGTAGACCTTTCAATTGACAGACAAATTATTTCAGACACTTTGTTCCCCCTTATGTATTGCTAGAAATTTCCTCTAGAGCTCAGAAAATGGATTTCGTATGAAAAAGTTATGACCATTCAGGGTTTAGGGGGTTAACTAGACAAACAGAACCTTTCGGGGGTTTTAATGCATTTTCTAAGGCCTTCGTAAGTAGATGAGTACATGAAAGTGCAAATATGCCCAAAATTTAGCCTAAATTTCCAAAAATTCACTCCTTAATTTTTTTGCCGAAAATGCCTGTCTATCGCGATAGACGGTGTCTGTCGCGATAGACACAATCTATCGTGGGGGCTGTCTGTTGCGATAGACGGTGTCTGTCGCGATAGACAGTGTCTATCGTGGATTTCTGTCTGTCGCGATAGACGGTGTCTGTCGCGATAGACAGTGTCTATCGTGGATTTCTGTCTGTCGCGATAGACGGTGTCTGTCGCGATAGACGGTATCTGTCGCGGATTTCTGTCTGTCGCGATAGACGGTGTCTGTCCCGATAGACGGTATCTGTCGCGGATTTCTGTCTGTCGCGATAGACGGTGTCTGTCGCGATAGACGGTATCTGTCGCGGATTTCTGTCTGTCGCGATAGACGGTGTCTGTCGCGATAGACGGTATCTGTCGCGGATTTTTGTCTGTCGCGATAGACGGTGTCTGTCGCGATAGACGCTATCTGTCGTGAAATTCTGTCTGTCGCGATAGACGGTGTCTATCGCGATAGACTCTATCTGTCGTGGGTCTCTGTCTGTCGCGATAGACGGTGTCTGTCGCGATAGACAGTGTCTGTCGCGATAGACGGTGTCTGTCGCGATAGACAGAAAAAACGCAAATTTTTGAAAAACTTCTAGTGATCTAGAATGCCCTCAAGGTGTAGGTTACAGTGCTAAACATGCATTCACAAAATGTTAAGATTTTCTGTCTGTCGCGATAGACAGAGGCTGTCGTCCCGGGACCTGTGCAGAGCCTGTCGTACCTGCGCACACTGCTGGGGATGATGGTACAGCAAAAAACCTGCAAAATAGCTCAGAAAACATGCAAAAACAGCACCTGCAAATTCGCTCTCTCGCTCTCTCACACAAATGAAATGAGGGAAATGAGGTGGAGATGGGGGTATAGTCAAAAAACTGAATTTTTCGCGATGATGGAGATGGAGGTGGGAGATGGTGATGATGATGATGGTGAAGAAAGTAAAAGAAAATCGATGAGAGTGAAGAAAATACCTACAACTCCAATGCGTCAACTCTACGTCTTACCATCACACGCTCGTCCTCAAAGCTCGATCCCCGGCAACGGCGCCAAAATTTGGTGTAGCTCAGTGATGAGTAGCACCTCCTTTAATGTCAATCCGGGAAGACGTGAGGATGGTATGAAGACCTCGAGCAAGTGGCGGCACAAGTGCGTGAGTGAGAAGCACACAAGCATGCACACACATACACACACACGCGCACACACGGCAAGACAAAGAGGGAGAATCAATGGAGTTCTTTAGAATACTTTCAAAAGCTCTTACAAGTTTGTTTCAATTACAATCCAACCTCAAAAATGAGCTCTCTAGCTCTTTTTATAGTTTTTGACTAGCTTTTGGCCCTGTCCAGACCTAGTGTCCGGCCTAGTTAAAAATTAGGTTCCAGGGCTTATTTGAGGGCTCAAACGAAGTCTAAAAATTATGAAATTTGGTACGATGGTACTTCTAATACTCCTCAAGCTCGAGGACTCCTCGGCTTGCACAAAATGGAGTCTAATCTACCAAAAACGGGATTTACAATGTTTGTGTAGTGATTAAAATCACTTGGGTTGTACATAATCTATGGGAAAAAATGATCTGGCCTTGTTGCCGTATTGTGCATGACTCCTTTGTTGCTTTGTATGCCAACATCACCTGTCTGCACTGTATGATTAATTGCATTATGATCTAGGTCAGTCATCAAAGCAATATTTCCACTTAAATGATTACTACATCCTGAATCAATATAGAACACTCTCATGTCCTCATGTGAGGTTTCACATGTATTCATAATGAGAGTCGAATCCTCCTTTTGATCTGATGCATAGTTGTAGTAGGTGTTATTATAGGATTGACTTTGGAAGTTTCTTCCACCACCTCTTCCAAAAGAATTCCTACCACCTCTACCTCTGAAATTTCCTCTCTGAAATCTACCTCCTCTTCCTCTTTGATTAAAGTTCTGATAATTACCATTGTTTTGATTATTATGCCAACAATCATGAGATAGATGATTGGTCTTACCACATATCCAACAAGCTCTTGCATTCTCTTTGTTGTTTCTGCCTCTTCCTCTACTTCTGCCATTTCCTCTTCCTCTTATGAAGTTTGCTTGGTTTGATGTACCTTCTTCTTCACCTGATTGTTGCTTCCCTTTGTTGACTTTCTTCTTGTCTTTAGAATACATTGCATGACCTGCACTCTTATCAACATCTCCTTTGATATCATTCTCAAAAGTTAGCATATGACCTAACAATTGATTCAAATCAGGAGTAAAGTGATCTAATGAAAGTTCTGTAGATAAAATGAAAGGCTTCCATTTCTCATCTCCTCTTAGTCCTGTGAGTATTTGTCTTACCAATTTGTCTTCTTCAATATCTTCATCAACTGCACCTAAAGAATCTGCAATGTCCTTCATCTTTGTCACATAATCAGAAATTGATTGTGAGGCCTTCTTCTTGAAGGTAGTAAACTCTGCCCATAGTGAAGCCTTCCTTGATTTGGTTGTATTTTGGAAATGCTCTTCCAAAGCATTCCAAATGTCACAAGCACTTTCAAGTCCTCTAATGTGAGGAAGCAAATAGTCATTGACTGCCATGTAGATGATGCTTCTTGCTTGAGCATCCTTCTTCATCCAATTCTTCAAATCTGCAAGCTCCTCCCTAGTTGGAACACTAGGATCTCTGAATTCTGGCTTTTCTTCATCTCCTGTGATGTATCCTATCAGATCTTTGCTCATAAGGTGAGCTTCCATCCTCATAGACCATGCAGGATAGTTCTCTCTATCCAATTTTTCAATTTGGAGACTATCTCCCATCTTTACTTCACCTGTAGCTTCAAATCTTTAACCTTTACAGATAATAAATGTACCTTTACTTCGAATGTTGCTCCTTCTGATCCTTTTGATGCTCTTTGTATGTCTTCCTTTGATCTTTCTTCAACCTTTACCCTTCTGCGCCTTCAAAATGTAAAGTTTTGTATTTCTGCAATAGTCGGAGTCTTCTTCACTTCAATTTTGACACAACCTGCTCTGATACCACTGATGGAGAGTGTTAATCTCCAAAAGAACAAGTTAACCTTGAATTTAGATCACCTCTATATCAAGATCAACTTTAGACTCCACCTAATTTAGAGAATCTTCACCAAATTATCAGAAAATTGATTATTCTGAAAATTTCAGTTTCTTCAGAAAAGTCTGCTGCAGATTAGTCACTCATTGACTAATCAATCCTGTAAAGTTTTTAATAAAACTTTGCACAACACTTTGCCTTAGGGTTGTGCAACTTTGCCAAGTTAAATCTCTCAAAAAGATTAAGTACACACTGAGAAATGTGTGAAACACTTTACCTATGTCTGAAAGTGCTTCTCTGCAATGGCGACTTTGACACCTGCAACTTCTTAGCACTGGTTCTCCCAAAGTAAATCCCGTTTGATCAAGATCTTTTAGCCATAGATAGCTTACCTTCCAACTTAGATTTTAAGCCCTCATTTGTGTAAAACTTTACACTGTAGACTGAGCAATGATCATTTCATTGAAGATGAAATGTGCGCCAGATTTCTCGACTGTTAGAACATTCTTACATATGAATGTTCCTAATCAAAATTCTCACAGCCTGATTACAATTAACCTCTCAAATTCTAGCCATAGATAGATTAGCTATGGACTTAGATACGTGCAAAAGGATTTCTCAAAAGATTAAATACAGAGGGAGCAGACAGCAAAATATCGGGCGCAAAATTTTTCGATTTCTCAGAAAATTTACATCTAAGTGAGGATGGACAATTCACTCACTCTTCATGTGTCTAATGACACTAATTTCTCTCTCCCTATTCTCAAATCTCTTCTGCTCTACTTGCCCGACATTTTCAAACATATTTATAGATGAATATATACAAGTGTATGACTTAAACAAGAGTATAAGTCAGCTAATGTACATATGTGTACATATCTTTGAGTTTTCTGAAAATGTCCTTCCTTCAACCATCTGACTTTGTTTCCTTCTTGACTCCTCGACTTCATTTCTCCATAATCCTTCAATTGATGATTGTCATGCACCAACACAATTGACATATGTATCTACTAATATGCAATGTGCAGATTTACTTACAAAGGCATTGGATGGAAACAAGTTATGCAGATTCAAATCTATGATTGGATTGCAGGAAGTAATTGAAGAATGAAGAAGAAGACTTAAGCCAAAGTGTTTGGCTTGAGGGGGAGCTGTAGGTGCAAGACAAGCCTACACACATTGGCTTGGGACCTTGGAATCATTGAAGAATAGCATGGACAAAGGATTATCTAGGCTTCACTTAAAGGAAGGCTTATGTGAACATATGCTTATGTGTTCCTACTTTTTTACCCCTTGTAAAATTCTAAGTGACTTATCATTTGTTTGTAATCACTTTAAGTCATCCACCTACTTCTAGAGTCGTGGA